>WOVY01000257.1:600000-1014831 GCA_013436015.1 Rhipicephalus annulatus
ATCTGCACAGCGGCATCTAACATATTCTGTGATTTTTCTAGCTCAGCAAGCAAGCAATAAAGAGTAAATGATTGCTACTACGACTCATAGTACCTGCCCGACTTCGGTAGTTCACTTCCGAATTCAAAATAACCATAGTAGAAATTTCCAGCGACAAAATACAGGTGAACCACCAAGGTGAGGCCGACTGAACGATGGCATGGGCTGACTGCGTGGACATCCCCCAAACGACAATTACGAGAAATGCCTCATGGCGACGCCACTGTCTGTGAAATTTGCATATTGGTTTTCACACAATCACAGGGTGAGCAGGTAGCGCCGCCTTGGGCAGGGCCGGAGGCTTCGTCACCCGGAAGCACTTTCAGAGTTTAGCGATGGTTGTTGCTACTACTGCGTGAAGAAGCCTCCTGTGTAAGCCCGTTACGATGAGTTCAGTAGCGATGTGGTCATCGGGAAGCAGGATCGGGTATGTGATGCCTTTGTGGTCCATGATGTTCTGAAGTCGTGTTCGAATTTGAAGCAAGCCATCCTCCTCGGCAAGACTGGGGTGCAAATCCCGAATGGTCAAAGCGTTGGGTAGATCTAGTCCTGCCTGGAGGACTGCCAATCTAAAGCCGAATCGGTATTTTTGGGTAATTTTGTCCACTTCCGCATTTTTTTTGCATCGCCTTCAACATGGATCAGATTGGGGTGAAGTGCTTAAGACAGTTTTTGTCTTTTGCCAACCAAGCTGGTCTTTACCACCAATTCTGTTTGTCAGAAAGCGACTTTTTTGACGTGCCTAGAGAAACTATGTCCGCGGGGTTTTCCTTAAAAGCGCAGCAAAGTCTTTTGACCACTACCACATGATAATCGTGTATGTCTTTTGGCGAAACCTTCAAAGGTGTGGACACTTTGTATATTTGATAACGCAACTCAATGACTCAAATGAAAGCAATGTAAACCATTTCCTTGTGAGAGATCGGTAGATCTGCATTAGTGGTCCCTAAGCTTTCAAGCTGCCAGATCTTTCGCAGTTCAGAGCTTGCACGTTTCTGCATCTGTTTATCGTTCATGCAGCAGTTCCTCTTAAATACACAAACGTTTGCCTTGTGTGTATATGAATAGTTTCATCGCCTAATGATCCTTGAAATTTCCAACCCACTGTTGTTTCAATGAAACGGATACCTTTGTGGTCATCATGTCCAATGAAGTCTCTTGGTCTTAACCAATCAATAGGCTTATGCCTTCTTCTTGTGCTACGTGGGAAAAACGAAGTGCATTAACCACTGGTTGACGGCGATTCTGAAACCCTTTGATGTATGCTTGACATCGGGGTACCCCAACAATGGCTTCACATATGTGTGCTATATTGATGTTTTCAATGACATGCTGAGCGTCCTCGTACTGGCTTTGCAAATTTACTTGAATTAGTCTTCGAGGCGTAGGTTGACAACCATGTTTGGTTCCAAACAGATTGATAGTAATGTCGATTTCTTTCAGCACTTATTGGTTTATTTTTCTGGAAACGTCTCTTTAACAAAAGAGCGCTGGCTACCGTTATCCAGAATGCTTCTGATATAGGAGGAACCCTTTGGACAATTTATCCATCCTCTGAATGTTTGCAAAGTATTTTATCAAGTCTCCTATTGCTATCTGGCACAAGGTACACGGAAGTTCTGCTCGTTGCATGTTGTCGTGGCGTCATTATTTGAGCCTTCCTAGAAAACATTGAAGAAGCATGTCTTCCTTGATAATGCGTACAGATCACGTTGCGTCGACAGTCCCTTGCTCGATGTCTTTTTGTGGTACATCTGAAGCAGCAGCCAGTTGTAGACATAAGACACGTTTTCTCCGAGTCAGGAAGCGATTCGTCGCAGTCCAGCGTTGAATGTTACTTCTGGAAGATAAGGCAAGCCTCCTCGATCGTAACGGCACTGTGATAGACGTCAGACTCTGCCTAGGCGGCGCTGCGAAAAACGCCGCCACCAGCACCGCTATCTACGCTTGCGAGAAATGAGTAGTGCAAAGCGAGCCGTCCACAAGCGAACGGTCATAAGCTCTCCTCTTTTGTTGGTCTTGAGGCGCGGTTTCCTGAAAGTCAAGGACCTGGCAAGCTTCTTCCTTCAACCCAACCTCGCTTCAGAAAAGTATGACGCTCGTCGAAACGTACGGCGGGTACAATGCGAAGATGTTTCAGTTGTTTTAGCGAACTTCAAATCACACGTTTAGTGCACGCGAGCATCACGCGACATCGAGTTCGAGACAAGCACTTCTGTGTTTGCTCTGTAATTCCTAAATGCGGTAAGCTTGGGCACGCACATCATGTCAAAGTGATGAAGTGCATACACGAGATATCTATCTCATGATCAATGGTACGAAGCACGCTTCATCCGGCACGAATATCATTGGTAAGTTTCGCCTTGGCAGTTCCATTATCCATTGATCTCTCACTTCCTGTGCGTTGAACTGCTTAATTGCACACGCTAGGGTATTCTGTTCATGGGTCTCATCCATTTGTATTTATTTATTTATTTATTTATTTATTTCATTTATTTAGTACATACTGTCAACCCCTTCAGAGATTATTGCAGGAAGGACACAAACTATACGTATATAAAAAAGAGGCAAAGGAAAAAAAACAATGCGAAATAACATAACAGTTTCTTTTTCTTTTTTTGATTTTTGTGCTGAATGGCAAAGATAAGTATGAAGATTCACATATGCTAAACATTTATACGCAGCTGTGAACTCTGTTTAACGTGGACACATCACATCATATGAATATAGTTGCGAGAATACAATCATAGTTACACATTAGTACGTAAGCTTTACAAAAAATACGAAAAAAAAACATATGTTCTAAGCACAGGTAGTGGAATGCGGGTCGCGAAATAAATACTAATAGTAATATACAATACTGAGGAAAGGCGCGAATTATTTGTCGTTTTATGCTTGTGCATCATGTACATAATTTTCAAGTAATGATAAAAGGTAGTTGAGGTGGTATTGGTAATAGTGGAAGGTAAGTCGTTCCACTGTCGTATCGCTAGCGGAAAGAAAGATTATTCAAAACTATTTGTATGACAGCGATATTTATTTAGGGTGTATGAGTGCTTTAGTCGAGTTATTCTTGGGTCTGAAATGGAGATGTACATAGAACTATCAACATTTTTTCTTGTTATAAATTGATTGATGAAGCAGTTTCAATCGGGCGAGCGCAGCACGGTTTTCGATTGTGAGTAATCTAGCCGATTTGATTAAAGCACTTGAAGAGCCTGAAAGTTGATATTTATTGAAGATTAACCCTATTGCTTTTGTTTGCATTCCCTCTATAATGATAATTAATTTGTTAGTCGGTGGAAACCATGTCGGGGTAGCATATTCTAATGCTGTTATAACGAGTGTATCATAAGCTGGTAATTTAGTCTCATGGGGTGCTTGACGAAAGCGTCGCTTAAGAAAAAAGAGCCGCCTAAGTGCTGTTGAAGTGATATTGTTCACATCGCAATCTCAGCTAAGTTATTGTTAGCCCAAGGTACTTGTATTGCGCGACTACTGTTACCGGGTCATCGCTCATGGCATAAGAAAACTTCTGTACGTGCTGTTTTCTTGTTATTCGCAAGAGAACTGTTTTTTTTTTTACATTAGGGCTCAGTTGCTGGCGTGCACACCATGCGGAAACTGTTTTTAGAGCATTATTTACAGTGACATGGTAAACTGGCAAAGTATTTTCTTTGTAGAGTATAAAGTCGTCAGCAAGAACTCTTATTTTTACAGGGATGTCAGTGGGTAAATCATAGATAAATATGAAAAAGAGTACAGGAGTCAAAACACTACCCTTGGGGACTCCAGAGGTGGCATGAGTGAGTTTAAAACTGGTGTGATTAATTTCTTCGAAGCGCGTACAGTTTGAGGTAGTCTTTTATTCATTCATGTACGGGTCATTCACCTACTGAGTGTTCCAATTTTAGCATGAAAATCTTATGTGAAATACAATCAATGCCCTTTGAAAATCCAAGAGAATTAACATCTGTCTGATTTTGCTGATCAATACTACTCCAGATGTCATGTATATAATCAACAAGCTGAGTGACTGTGGATGATTCCTGTCGGAATCCATGCGGCGCTGGCGATAAAATGCTTTCCCTTTCACTTTCACTTTTATTCCTTAAAGACCCCACGAGGGGGTATTACATGAAGGGTGGGTTACAACATATACAACAAGCTGAACACTTTATTATATGGTATTCTGTGATGTGATCACTTCAATGAAGACAGTAGGGCTTCAGTTAGCAATTTCTTGTGCAAGGTCGTTCCAGTCCTTGGTTGCTCGAAGAAAAAAAAGCTGCAAAGGTAACTGTGCGAGCATGAGGACGGGCAACGTATAAGGTGTGACCAATGCGATAGGATATGCGTGATGGTGGCAAAATATACGGTGCTTGATTTAGCGCGCTGTGGTATAATTTATGAAATATTGATAAACTAGCAATGTGGCGTCAATGAGAAAGTGTTTGCAAACCGGATTCCGATTTCAAAGACGTTACGCTGATATCATACGAAAAGGCAGAATGAATGAAACGAATGGCAGGATTCTGAAAGCCTCAAGGGCGTTTGTGAGAAATATCTGGCGAGGATCCCAAATGGCTGATGCGTACTCTAGTTTGGGCCGTATTAGTGTTTTGTAAGCTAGTAACTTGACATACTGTGGAGCGCTTTGTAAATGACGTCGTAAAAACCCAAATGTTTTAGATGATGTCATAACGTTTAAATTTTAACGAGTTAGGACTGCGAGAAAACGACATTGTTTTGCATTTACCAGAATATAAACTCAATAACCAGCATTGACACCAGTCTTTATTGTTGTGCAAGTCCTGTTGAAAACCAGACTGGTCAGTAATGTTAACAACTGAACGACAAATAACGTAATAATCGGGAAACATGCGGATTTTGCTAGTAACATGCAATGGTAGGTCATTATTATATATTAGAAAGAATAGGGGCCTGATACCGAACATGAAAGACGCCGTATTTTACTGAAAGAGGCTCAGACTTGTTGTTTTGGACGCGCACTGATTGCAGGCAGTTAGTGAGGAACGGCTCAATCCATGTTAGAACGGTGGGGTTTGGATTCAGTCGGGAGAGTTTTAGTAGTAAGCGTTGATGAGCAACTTTGTCGCATGCTTTCGTGAAATCAAGAAAAATTGCATAGGTTTGAGTGTTAGGGTCTAGATTGAGGTGCAGGTCATAAAGAAAGGCAGCTAATTGTGTTTCGCAGGATAGTCCTTTGCGGAACCCTTGCTGAGAATGGTGAAAAAGAATTATTAGAATCAAGGAAGCTAATTTTATGAGTGTATATGACACGCTCCATGATCCTACAAGGCACTGATTTGATGGAAATGGGGCGGTAGTTTAAGGATGAACTCTTGCTGCCTGATTTGTAGACTGGAACGACCTTGGCCATTTTCCGCTCTTTTGGTAGGTTTGTAGATGACAGTAACTGGGAAAACAACAGCGTTAGATAAGCCGCGAAAATGAATTTGGTGTTCTACAAAACTTCGATGTGATTTCATCGAAACCAGCAGATGATGAGAGTTTAATATTGATGTTTGAAATGCCGTCTATAGAGAAGGTGATAGGAGGCATTGTAGCCTCAAAAGGTGCAAGAAACGTAGGAAATGGTTCATCAGATTCTTTGTTGAAAACAGAAGAAAATGAGGTGTTAAACATGTTAGCTGTGTCTTTATCTGATAGCATTTCACCCTGTTCGTTGGCTAAATATATAGTGCGGGTTGAATGTGGGTTGATGGTTTGCCAAAATTTCTCAGCGTTTTCACTGATCATCTTAGCCAGGTCGTAGTGAAAGAAGGTGTACTTGCTTTGCCGGATGGCGGTAAGATATGTACGTTCAGTCTCGTATTACTTTTTTCATGAGTCGTGCTGTGGGTTTTGTTTAGCCTGGCGAAAAATTCGCTTTTTTGTTTTTAACTTTTTAAAGGTTTTTTGTGAACCATGATTTGTGCCGGTTAGCGTTGATTGATATTGTTGGAATGTTTTTATGTGTTGAATATGCTATTTATATTTTAAAAGAGACCACTTTTCATGAATGTCACGCTCTTGAAATATTGCTTCGTATTCCCCGTAAAATTGGTCAAATTCATTATTGATCGCTAAGTTATTCCCTTTAATATAGAGACGGAAGATTTTCTTATGTGACGGACGCACGGGCTGGGTTAGAGCAAAAAAGGCATGAATTAGTTGTGGTCACCTATTTCCTCAAGGTGGGTGAGTGAAGATAGTGTTTCAGGTCTTGAAGAAAATACTAGATCAAGGATGTTAGCACTATCCAGCATGACACGTGTTGGCTCGGTTACCGTTTGAGTGAGTTTGAAGTTTAGGCAGACGTTTACAAATTCTTTAGATTTCAGACTTCCAGTACTTAGTGGAGGGTTTGACCAAGCAGTGTTGGTGTAATTAAAATCTCCGAAAAGTAGAAGGAGCGCATTTGGGTACTTTTCGAGTAGCTGGCTTAAGATGTTGTTTAATTTCGTAGAAAAATCTGAAGAACTGCTTGTGGGGCGATAGCACACGCCAACGAGCGCAAGTTGCGGCTTGGAACCACATAGGATCTATAAAATTTACAGGTCGGAACGTATATCAATGGTGCAAAATGAAAGTTCTTTCTTAATGGCAATGAGGATGTCACCACCTCTGCTTCCCTGCTGATCTTTGCGGATTAGTTCGAAATTGGCAGGTCTTCTAGTATTTCCGCATCAAGAACATCGTCATTGATCCATGTTTCTGTTATTATGAGCAGACTACTCACAGACGATGAAACAAGGTTTGATATAGCGCTTGTTTTGAAAGAATGCTTCGTATGTTAGTGTAGATAACCGAAAAAGACGTATGCGCACGAGCAGCACGCGTAACGTGGCAGGGCGTTTTAGTACGGCGTGATAGCTATGTTAGTTCCTCGACACTTTGAAATGACTCGCTAAAGACATATCGCTTCGAGTTGACGTGCAGAGTTTTATAACGGAGCAAGTAAGGAACGGACTTGTTTTTTGCAAAAGCAGCGACTTGCTTTCGCGCGTTTGCACATGCCTGGAGAAGTCTTCGCTAATGCCAAAAAGAGTGCCCTTTAATTTGCGGCCGTTGGATAGTATCGCTTCCTTGGTTTTAAAAAGATTGAATTTTACAATAATCAGTCGGTTTCGACCTTGAGAGTGGCTACCCAGTCGATGTGCTCGCTCAATTATTTGAGGGTCTAATGCGAAGTTGAGGTGTTCAGTGCAGTAGCGAATAATTATTTCTTCGGAGCGCACGAATGATTTTTTAGGGTCAGTAACATGAATGCCGTATAACAACAAGTTGTTACGCCTTGAACAGTTTTCAGCTTCGTCAAGGGTGTTTTCCAATTTTACAATTAGACTAGCCGAAACAACTATGTCCGATTGTATCGATTCCAGCTGCTCCCGCATGGGTTCAATAGAATGGCAGCTCGTCTCAACACTAGGCAAACGTGTGCTTAGTTCAGAAACGGCAGCGCTGTTTCAATGGGGTTGGGTTTTGATGTTCTGTATTTCTGTTAGTAACTTGGACTGTACAGCAGAAAGCTTTTTTGAGCTCGATGAGAATGCTTGCCATTTCTGGTCGTGGGTCAGTTTCTATATCTCTCGCAAGCAGCAATATATTGCGGAGAACAGCAATACAATCGCAACAGATACACATCAAACACTGCGGACTCGGCAGTTGTACCAACATGTAGTCACTTGTTTTTTTTAGCATAATTGATACGATGGACCAACCTGCATGGCGAAGCGGAGCGGATTAGTGGGTGCTAATGTGGCACAGCCACGAAGCCCACAGGGCGGCGCCGATCCATGCTATTCTGGTCGAGGTAAGTATTTTTATGCTTGAGGATGATATGCTCAAGTAGTTTGCATGAGGAGCAATGAGCCTAAAGTCAGAAGGTTCGATTTTATTTCCTGACTTGTGGACTGGGATAATTTTTGTGATATTCAAGTCATTTGGTAGAGTACATGTTGCTAAATATTTTGATAGATGATTATTAAATACTAAAATATTTGCTCAGCATAACTTTTAAGAAAGGCATTTGGAATTTCGTCTGGTCCGGGGCTTTTTTGCTGTATAGTTTCTGTAGTAGATTCAACACACCACTTATGCTTATGTTCAGTGGTGCTAGAGCTGTGTTAGAGAAAGTTTTAAAACTCGGTAGGTCACCATCATCTGCTGTAAAAACGGAATGAAAGTATTCATTCAGTACGTTAGCTCTGTTCTCATCTTCCTGTGCAGACTCAGAACTGGGGTTGGCCTTTGGCAAAAGGTAATTCAAAAATTTTGGTGGGGAGGACTTCAAGAAGGTACTGAGGGTGTTACGAAAGCAATATTCTTTAGCTGCTTTTGGCTTTGCTTTCATGGTTTTAATGTCTAGTGTGAGCTTGTGTTTGTGAGTTGTCTGAAAATTGGTTTCAAATATTTTCTTAGCCTTTTCACTTTTCTTTTTTTAGATGATGTCGCGAGTAATCCAAAGATTACGTTTGTTTTTCTTCCTTCTACGGGAGGGCACGTATGTATCATTGCAGTGCAGTACGATTGATTTGAATTTTTGCCAAATAATCTCTATGTCACTATCGATAGCGTCGGCGAAATTTTCGAAAGCACTTTGTTCGTAAAGAAGATAGCCAAATATGCTGTTACATCTGCCTTGCTAAAATTTGAGTAAGTGGTGCTTTGTTTTTCCGTTAAACAGGCATCGTGTACAAGGAGGGAGCATAAGATGATTTGGTGGTCTGAAATGCCATCAACTAGTTCAATTTTTCATCGCCTGCTGAAAAGTGGTGGCTTAAAAATACCAAGTCAAGATTGTTAGTAGTTGATGCTTGTGTGCGTGTTGGTTCTGTCGCGCTTTGACACAGAATAAATGCGAGCATCAAGTCTATATTCATATTGGAGCATGCGATTCTTCTTTCCATGGTGTGCCAATTTATATCTGGAAGGTTAAAATCGCCAAGTATGATTAGCCTAGATCAAAACACGTGTTTGTGCTTGTACGCATACAATGAACGCATCACATCGATATCGGCAGAACGGCTTCGATATACGCAGCCGACAACAGTCGGGTGAGGGCAAAAATTAGTCGACAAAAAACTGCTTCCACGCCTTCTGCAATTGGTAGGATAGTAAAAGGAATTTTCTTCTTTATGAAAATGGTTACGCCCCCCTCTCGAGTTGGTCTGTCTTTGCGTACTACCGCATATTTTGGTGGCGGTATTTCGAAATCTTGAACATCTGTAGTCAGTTACGTTTCAGTCACTGGTACGACGTCAAGCTACATGCTGAGAAGCAAAGTTTCAAGCGATGTCAGTTTCGGAAGTATACTGCGAGCATTCCAATTGAGGAAACTTATTTCTTGGTTGAATTTAGGTGGTAAAACCGCAGTGTGCGTCTTTCTGGTTCTCCGTTTTTTTTAGCACCAGGCATGTCAGACGTGTTTTCAACGAGGATTACTTTATTAATCTGAGCGTCCCATCGGTACGTGGAACCATAATTACTAAGTTTATCGGAAGCAAGAGAGACTTTAGCTCCAGAATGTTTTTTTGTTTTCGCGAAGTTCTAAAGCTGTTTTCAAATCTCACGCAATCGAGGGGAACAATCCTCCTCGACGGAAATGTTAGACCCTTTGAGCTTGTTACAGTTTTTTAGAACCTTCGTTTTATCACGAAAGTCAAGTAACTTCATTATGACAGGCCTTGTTTTCTTAGGTGCAGGTTTTCCCAGTCGGTGGATTTGTTATATTGAAACTGGTTAGAGCCTCAGAGTGTCTTTAATGATTTTTTCATTAATTATTTCTTCAAGAGATTGGTCGTTTCCCCCTTTTTCTTCTGGCACGCCATAAATAATTAGGTTGGATCGGATTGTTCTGTTTTTTAGGTCGTCTATCTTTAGTTCTAGTAAACATACTACTTTTTGTAAGTGTGAAACCTGCTCAGCCCACGTCGAAATTGCACTGTCCAGGGATGTCAATTTTTCTAGCTTTACATCAATTGAGTTTAGCCGGTTTTATTTGATGTCTTTAGGATCATCAGCACTTTGTTGTATTTGTTTTGCTAGTTGGGACATACCAGGGTCCGGGTTAGTCTCAACTTCTCCCGACAAGAGCAATAATTCTTTTGAATACAACACCAAGTCACTTAGAGCCGGGCATAGCTGCCTAGGGCATGGCAGCACAACTAAGCAAAGATTATTCGAGTGGTAGGAATTACCGAAACGTTGTCTCACTTGCGCGATATAAAGGAATGGGTTATTCCGCATGTCTGCATTGCCACCATGCCCTATGACGAACTCGATAAGATTCTTCGGTTTTGTAGTGGTTTGGTATGCCGGGAGCGCCACCATCGCTTCGAAAAATCTGGCGTCACACAAGGCAGTAGAAGCGCCGTGCTCCGGTCGCCAGTTGCTTCCGACAAAAACCGGCTGCGCAGTCGGTCCCTTCAGCCGAAGCGTGATGGTCGTTTCCGAAGCTAGGCCACTTCCTTTCTAAGCTGTTGGTATAGAAGGAATGGATTATTGCGCATGTCTGCATTGACACCATGCCCTATCAGCGAATGGGGATACATGCGTGTCCACTTTCTCGATGGGTAACGAAAGTCATAACCGACCGGCGGCAATCGTGGAGACTAACGGTGAAAAAAAAACAAAAAAACACTGATTGTGGTACGCGATCACTTTGCGATTGTGGTACGCGATCACTTGAGGGTTGCAGTAGGGGCGTTCCCAGGACGCAAGCTGGAAGCAGTCATGAGGCAAGCGAGCGCAAAGCTCAAAACGACAGCTGATAGACGAAACCTCGTGATAATTTCAGGCGGTTTAAACGATATCCTCAATGAAGGTGCAGCAGGAGTAGCAGCCACACTAGCGAAAGGCGTCGATGACATGCGCGCCACTTCTCCTAAGGTACAGGTAGTGATATGCACGATACCGGAGGTACCGGTGCGTGATAGCAACCTGCAAAGAGCGGTGGTCAACGCAAACCAAGAGATATGGCGGATGAGTCAAGAGAAGGGCTTTGAGGTGGTGGAAATAAACAGAGAGGTGCATAGGTGGGGGGGGGGGGGTTCAACGAGACAGAATTCACTTCGATGGGCGGCTAGGTCATGAGGTGGGTTGGCGGCTTGCAGGACGCGCAGCAGCTTTTTTGGGGGGCAAGTGAGCCCTTCGGGGTGCAGGATAGCTAGTAACGAGGAAAACAACCAGAGAGACTCATCGACAGGTGGTATGGACAGATACGATTCCAAAGTGGCACCAATATCTAAGAAAGGTAGAGTCCGGGGCATAAATAGACGTAGCCACGAGCGCCGAGCCAATTCAGACATAGGGCATATTAACATGCAGGGTGGTAGGAACAGGCTGAAGTGGGAAGAGATAGAAGAACAGCTAAGGGAAGAGAGGCCGATGGTATACGGTTTTGTAGAAACACATCTCAGGGACATGGAACAACCTCCGAACAATCCGGACTACGCGTGGAAATATTGTAATAGAACAGAAGGCAGCAGAAAGGGGGGGTGGTATTGGGGCATTCATTCATAAAAGTACAGACTGGAAAAGGGTCAAGCAGGAGTGCAAGGAACATTTATGGCTAAAAGGGAAAGTGGCAGGTGAAATGACACTCCTTGGTTTCGTGTACTTGTGGACGGGAGCAAAGGCCAGAGAGGAAAACAAGGCAATGGTAGAGTGTATATCAAAGGACATTCAGGAGTTAGGAAGAGAGTGCGAGATAATTATACTAGGAGACATTAATGCGCACCTAGAAGATATAGATGGGTATACCGACCCGACAGGCAAAATGATCATGGATATGTGTGAAAGGTTTGATTTGATCATTTGCAACAGTACCGAGAAGTGCGAAGGGCAAATAACATGGGAGGTAGGAAGGTTTCAGTCGACGATAGATTATGCACTGATGTCACATAGGATGTATGATAAGCTCAGGGGAATGCACATAGATGAAGGTGGCTCCAGAAGTCTGGGTAGCGATCACAAACGTATCAAGCTAAGTTTTGGAAGAGCAGTGAAAGTGGGAAGGAGACAAGATGAGCAACTACAGGAAAATTTTTATTCAGAAAGGCAAATTGAAATAGCTACTAAACAAATTGAGAAAGTAATCACGGAGCATAATAAGACAGTGTGGACATACACGAATCTAATTAGACTCTTTGAGCTAGAGCTTGCTAAGACGCGTGAGAAGTCACCCCGGAAAAGAAGACACAAACCCAAAAGTTGGTGGGATGAGGAAGTTAAGAAAGCCATAGCAAAACGTCAGGAAGTCCTCTAGGGAACACAGACATGCTAAGCAGCGGGGTGAACCGACAGATGATGTTGAAAGAAAATGGGCAACCTTTCTAAGCTGTAGAAGGGATGCATCCCTTCTGATCAATGAAAAGATTAGAAGGAAAGGAGCTCAGTGGCTGGCAGAAGTACATAAAAAGATACAAAGGCAGCTGCGAAATTTTGGAACCATCTAAACTCCCTAAGAAATGAGACGAGCCTAGAGCAGAGTTTTATAGCTACAGCCCAAGGTGCTAGGCTAGAAGGGGACGAAGCTATTGAATATATAAGAACAAGGGTGACAGAAAAATTTCAACAAAGTACTTTATGCACCACAATAGACAAGGACGAATCAAGTGGTGCAATGGCTCCATTTTCACAACAAGAGTGGGAAAGGGCTGAGAAAAGGGTTCCTAGTAGTACATCAACAGGCCCAGATGGCATCCCAATTAGGCTGATAAAGACATTAGGTCCGAAGCTCTAAGCAGGCTTTGAGAGAGGCAGTGAGCACAATAATAATCGATGGTGAAGTTCGCGATGGATGGAAACTTAGCAGGATGAGCATGATCTATAAAGGAAAGGGGGACAAAGCTGACATAAACAACTACCGTCCTATAACAGTGACATCAGTGGTCTACAGGCTGGCGATGCAGATTATAAAGGAAAGACTGCAGGCGTGGATAGATGATGAGGGGGTGCTGGGGGAACTGCAGAATGGGTTTCGAAAACACAGGAGGTTGGAAGACAATCTGTTCTCACTGACGCAGTGCATCGAAATAGCAGAAAAGGAACACGGGCCTCTGTGGCTAGCATTTTTGGATATCAAGGAAGCGTATGATAGCGTGGTTCAAGAGGAATTGTGGGGAATACTGGACACACTAGGCGTGAAACATGTAGTCACTAATCTTTTAAAGGGTATCTATAAAGGTAACAAGGCAGTTATAAAGTGCGAAAAACAGGTATCCAAGCCTGCAGAGGTAAAACGGGGGCTTAGGCAGGGGTGCCCCCTGTCACCCTTATTATTCATGATGTACCTACAAGGATTAGAGGCAAAATTAGAGGGAAGTGGACTGGGCTTCAACCTCTCTTTAGTCAAACAAGAAAAACTTATTGATCAGGCACTACCAGCATTAATGTACGCAGATGATATAGTGCTAATGGCCAACAACAAGGAAGATTTCAGAGATTGATGGACATCTGCGGTAATGAGGGAGACAGGTTAAATTTTAGATTCAGTAAGGAAAAATCAGTAGTCATGATTTTCAATGACAACGAAGGTAGTGAGCTTAAAATACAGGAGGTCATGCTAGAGATAACAGATAAATACAAATATCAGGGCGTATGGATAAGCAATGGGACCGAGTATCTGAGGGAACACGAAATATACGTGACGACTAAAGGTAACAGGAATGCAGCAGTCATGAAAAATAGGGCACTGTGGAATTACAATAGGTATGATGTTGTGAGAGGAATATGGAAAGGGGTCATGGTTCCTGGGCTGACGTTCGGCAATGCGGTCTTGTGCATGAGATCAGAAGTTCAAGCAAGATTAGAAATTAAGCAACGTGGAATAGTTAGGCTTGCTTTAGGAGCTCACGGGAATACACCAAATCAGGGAGTACAAGGTGATATGGGATGGACGTCATTTGAGGGCAGGGAAGCTAGCAGCAAGATAAAATTTGAGAAACGATTGAGAGAAATGGGGGAAGAGCGTTGGGCTAGGAAGGTTTTCAGCTACTTGTACATGAAGAATGTCGATACAAAATGGCGGAAGCGAACCAGGAAGTTGACTGGTAAATACTTAGAAAACAGCAGGCGGCCAAACCAAAAAGAACTATCGGCTTAAGAAGAAAGTGAAGGAAACTGAGACTGACATGTGGAGAATGGGCATGATTAAGAAGTCCGCACTAGAGACCTATCGAACATTTAAGCAGGAAATTGCCAAGAAAAGGGTCTATGATAATACTCGGGGTAGTTCTCTACTGTTTGAGGCCCGAACGGGAGTACTGCGAACCAAGACATATCGGGCCAAATACGAAGGGGTAGACACAGTATGCAGTACGTGTGGAGAGGAAGAAGAAACTGCCGAACACTTGATAATGTTCTGTAAAGGGCTTCACCCTATAATTCAGGATGATGGCGCTGCGTTTTTCAAAGCACTGGGGTTTAGGGACCGGGAGGGCAAAATAGACTTTAAGCGGGTAGACTTAACTAAAAGGAGGTTATCTGATTGGTGGCAAAAGTCAAGGCACGAGTGAAAATTAAACTCTTCACTGCAAAGTACGAATCCTCAAACTCACTTTTTAAGGAAAAAAATAAATATAGTTTTTGGTTCATTAGGTATTACGGCTTGGTGGCGCTATCACCGCCCGATCTAAAGGGTACAGCCATATCCATCCATCCATCCATCCATCCATCCATCCATCCATCATCCATCCATCCATCCATCCATCCATCCATCCAGGACTGAGACCAATATGTGGAGTATGGAGACCGATATGTGGAGAATGGGCATGATTAAGATGTCTGCACTAGAGGTATATTGAACTTTTGAACAGGAAATTGCCAAGGAAAGGATCTATGATAATACTCGCGGTAGTTCTCTACTGTTTGAGGCCAAGACGGGAGTATTACGAACCAAGACATATCGGGCCAAATACGAAGGGGTAGACACGGTATGCAGTGCGTGTGGAGAAGAAAAAGAAACTGCCGAACACTTGATAATGTTTTGTAAAGGGCTTCGCGCTATAGTTCAGAATGATGGCGCAGAGTTTTTCAAAGCAGCTGGGTTTACGGACAGGGAGGGCAAAATAGACTTTAAGTGGGTAGAAATAACTAGAAGGAGGTTATCTGACTGGTGGCTAAAGTCAAGGCAAGAGTGAAAATTAAACCCTTCACTGTAAAGTACGAATCCTCAACCTCACTATTTAAAAGGAAAAAAAAATCTAGTTTTTGGTTCATTAAGTTTTACGGCTTGGCGGCGCTAGCCACCGCCCGATCTAAAGGGTACAGCCATATCCATCCATCCATCCATCAATCCATCCATCCATCCATCCATCCATCTATCCATCCATCCGTCCATCCGTCCGTCCATCCGTCCGTCCGTCCATCCATTCATCCATCCATCCATCCATCCATCCATCCATCCATCCATCCATCCATCCATCCATCCATCCATCCATCCATCCATCCATCCATCCATCCATCCATCCATCCATCCATCCATCCATCCATTCATTCATTCATCCAGGACTGGAAATGATGCTGTCAGCTAATTTCTATGCTTCCGGAAGTCTGCTGTTTCCTGGTGGAAGTAACTCGTTGCTGTTAACTGGTGAGCTCTCTGCACTCGACATCAATTCGCAGGTGCTTGAACAGTTGCTGAAGTTCTTCCTGCGAGCATGGCGGGTCGTTCGAATTTCGCGCTTCAGGTCACCTTCGTCGGTGATATTTCATCATTATGTATTCTGTGATTGATTTCATTAGCACCTCGCACAACATGACTGAGAAGCAGAATTTCAAGACGCCAAGGCTTTTGAGCCCTCTACGTTGACTTGAACAAGGTCGTAAAGGCTTCTCAAGGACTAGCATTCGCTCAAGTTGTGACGGGACGTAGATTGTGTTTAAGGGGCCTTCCAACACTTTGAAGCACCTATTTTTCGTATGTGTTTTGCGTATACTGATGGCCGTGGATAATTTTAGCATAGGTCCAAGCACCAATATCATTTAGTAGTTTCTTGCAATAAAGTCGCCTCATTGCTGCCGAACGCGTCGGCGCACAGTGGCGCTCGCTAGAACTACGCGGCAGAAATGACGACGATGAGCGCATTCTACAACAGGACGTGTAATGCCTCACTTCGAAGCAAAAGGACCTTCTCGAGTTCTAACAAATCGGGGAGACTCATTTCTACCAGCCCTACCAGCTGTTCGTCCGCTTAAACAAATTGGCGTGGTCAGGCACCATGTTGACTGTTGCTATAGTAACAGCGTCATAAACACATTTGACTGAACAGGCAACAATGGTGTACAAGCTTTCTCTACGTAAGAGCTTTCAGCCCATGTCACTGGACGCCCCCTGCAACGTCACAGTAGAGAGTGAAATGTGGTCATGTCACCCCGCGTGAAATGTGGTCATGTCACCCCGCGAAATTCGAATTGAGGGTAGGCATTTTTTTGTATTTCGAATTTTAAAAAATGAAATAACTTTGTACTGCGTGCAGCTATCGCTGCCGTTCTTGCTGCAATAGTTTGTCCGTGCGTCAGTCTATGCAGCCCACCAGTAAAAGTTGGGTCGTTGAAAAGTGTTAGAGGGTGCCTTTAAACATCGTGTGAATGACGAAGATAGTCGCTATCATCACTAAGGAAATATACCAACATTCGGAATATTTGAAAATGTGGATTGGTGGGGTTCGCCACGGGCATGGTGGATTGTCACTTCCTTCATTTTGGTGCCGTGAAACCCGGTAAGGACCTTCGGAGTTGAGACAAGGCGGACTTCATGAATTTCGATCGCCATCGTAGCCTCGAGGACTTTCTTAAAGCTGCCGTGGGTAAAGCTGATGTGCGAGGCCTAACTACCACTGAGACCGTGGAGCACGACTCCAGTTGCAGCTGGAACCACTAGGAGCAACCATGGACTGACGTGAGTACAGGCATCATCTGGACGTTTGCGAGACGGAAGACCTCACGTCTACTTCAGCTCTGTCCCGCCTCGCCCTTCACGACGACGGCCCGGTATTCACAAGTCAAGGCAATTCATAGGTGAACGACGTACATCTTGAAAATGCAGCCCCGTGAGTTCAGGCACCGTCTGTAGGCTCGCGAGGCGGGAATCCTCACGTCTTCTCCGGCTCAGTACTGACTCACCCATCACGATGATGGCCCAATATGCGCAAGATCATGAAGAACGACAGCCGCGCAATCGACGGATATTTGTTGTGCGAACCTTCTGTGATGGATGCCGTGTTGGCTCCGACTTCGCCTGGTGAATCGGCCGGCCAGTGACTTCTCACGTTTCTGACACAGGACCGGATCATGAAGGCCCTCTACGAAAGGTAGAGTTAAACACTCAAGACTGTCACGCAGGTCATCGCAGACGTCCAACGTCTTCAGCAATTAGATCGCCCACCAATCTGTGAGTAACGACGTATTCACAGATTTTTTATTGAGCAGTATGAGGAAATCAAAAGAATCGACAAGGATGTAGAGAAAACAGTTGACATCGATCATTTGGAAGGAAAAATAACAGAAGCCGAAGTTTATAAATGCCAGATTATTCTAGTTAAGTCAGACCCGAATATAAAATCACCGATGCATAAAGGCACGGCAGGCTCGTTTTGGAGAAAATAAGACTACAGATTAAAATAGAAGCAAAAAACGCGCTCTCTGCATCTGCCTCAACACCATCCAGCCAAGGAAGAATGCAGAACAATCTTGTAGCACAGTTGTCAGTCGAGTCAGCCTCAGGACATATTCTTGAGCGTGGTGGAAGCCAATTGATCAGGACTGTGACTGAAGTAGTCACCATCGAAGGAGCCTGCACAGAACAACCACTACTTACAAGGATCTGGTCTCCCTCTGTAGAACTGTCGTGAGCGTGCAATACCCACGAACCTGTTGTCAAGACAACTAGAACAAATCTGGTGATCGACGTGCAAGGCATTTTCATGATTGACAAGGGGAAAGACTTTGTAGACCCATGGGGCTGCCCACTAGATGTTGAGGATGCATCCATGCCAAAGCTGGCAGACAGACATTGTAAAGTCCTCATCGCCCTGCCTACGAGTGCCCGATGGAGGAAAATCAAGGCAAATTCTCAAAGCGAGAAGAAACAGAAGAAAGAAACAAAAGGCCGCGATGACACAAACGCCAGCCCCTTGCGCTGCTGAAAGCTGAAGTTCTTCGAGAAAGCCACAGAAGTCAATATTGAAGAGAGTGTGCATGGCACATCTTATTTCCGCAAAGTTGATAAATGCCGACACAGCACAACAGCTGCGAATGAAAGAGACCAGACGAAGGCGGAAGAAGAAGGGCTACAAGGTATATGCAGCAGCGAACAGAGAGCAAAGGATAAGGTTACTAAGTATAGCTACACGACATCTTTCTGGAAGTGTGTTATCTGCGAATTTTCATGCCAAGAAAACTTGCTCAGTGACAATGAAGGTTCATCAAGATGAATGCGTTAAGAAGCACGAGTGTGGAACAAGTGCCGAAAGCACCGCTGGAAAAGAAGACGCTGCTGGATATCATGAATTTTCTCACATGGACTGACCTGGACTTATACAACTACTCTTGAACAGTGTTTGTTTTGAACTTGGTGTGTGTTAGTGTTCTTCATGAGCAATTGTTAATGCGGGGGCGCGGAGGATGTTAAATTTTGTGTGAACGACGAAGATAGTCGCTATAACAATTAGGGGGTTATACCAGCATTCGCAAAGAAGAGAAGGAGGCTGGGTGCGCTTTGCCATGTGCACGGCGGATCGTCCTTTCCTCAACAGAGTGCAAAAATTTTCAAAATGCCTTTGCTCAATCAAGCACACGTCTCCAAACCATGCCTTCAGTATAGAAAGTGCCTACAGAAGAAAGTGCCTACCTAGAAGAATATGCCTACATAAGCCTTTGCCACAGGGCCATCGAGAAAAGATTAGAGGTAGTGAAAGCGATCGACGTCGTTAAAGCTAAATTAACACGCGAGAGCTAAATCCCGCTACGGCACGCACTGAATAGTCACGTGATTACTTTCATCCGGTAAAGCAGCGGACCGGTCGCATGCACACAGCCGGAGCCATGCTCCCGGAATCCTCGTACATATTCTCAACTCCATTGCTTATGCAGCGTGCTTATGTGTTCATGCAGACCACGCGCTGTGAATGAAAACCATCAATCCACCACCAAAACAACCAAAAACAGCTCGCCTCTTCCACTGTCACATGAAACACATTCGGCCGTGGCCGCTAAACTAAAGCACGTGGATTTTAAGCCGGCAGCCTGCTTCCTAGCTATGCCAATCTGACCAATGTTGACAGATTTAACGCTGAATCGTCTCGATCGAGAGCAGAAGACCGTAAAACGGTGGGATCGAAATAGCGGCCACACATTTACATTCATGCTGCGAGCCGAGGAGAGTGGATGAAGCGAGGACGGCACGTTTCGATGAGGCACACTTCTTGTGATGCGCGGTCCGCTGCGAAAATTCATCCTCCGTTCCCTCGGGTGAATCCACCTGAATGCCCGTATTCACAAACCAACCTCGGCCTTACGTCCCATTTTCCTCAGCTTTCTGTACACTCTAATTGCGTTATAAACACACAAAAATCATAACAGGGCAAAAGAAAAGGACAATACTAGTTCATGACTACTGATCCAATTGGTTTATTATGCGCAATAAAGGTTAAAAACTAATAAAGAAACTTGAGGAAAGGATGAAGTTGGTTTGCGAATATGGGCCTAAAGCGCGGTTTCTCGTGCACGGAGTGTCGGAAGAGGTCCCAAAATGGTAGCTATTTTGTCAGTGACCCGTAAAATTTTATTATATCTAGCTTAGGAAGCCTTGCTCCTGTGCCGTCGAAAATATCTCATGGGGCAGCTTGACGTGGCAGTGAAGAGTCGGTTGATCATTCACCGTTGTACCTGGCTGACCCTGATGTTTGGACAGTCACCTCGTGGATGTGATGTTTTAAAAGTCCAACGCACTCTAAAGTTCGGTCCTCCTAGTCTAGCACGAGCCCATGTCCGCCAGCCCCTCTCCATCCGTCATGTGGGCGTGTAGTGCTTCGTTAGCCTTGGCAACCTCGTCGGCGCTTTTTCCCAGGCGCTGAAGCATGCTGCGAAACCCCGCCTTGTAAAATTCATTGGAGACTAGAAGCTCGTCTACTACAATGATAATCTTGGTGCTTTGTCACCGCCTAGCTGCTCTCGTGTTTCGCAGGTGCTCCATGATCCTCCTTGAACCAGGTCGAGTTTTGGCACCAATTTAAATCCGAAAATTTATATTATAGATTACCGGGTTTGAAGGACTTATACACCTGAAGATGATAAGCAGAGTGTCTTGACGCTGCAATTCTTTGCGGCGCCGATCCAAGCTATACCTTACGTGCCACGCTCCATTCTTCATTGCTTTCTTCGTCTCGCGCACGCTATCTTAACTGTTTTTAATAAGGGGTCCACTCTCACTGAGAAATTATGAGGCATTCGCCTACCCTGCTATCACTCATTTCCCAAAACGTTGTCTGATAATGCTCCTTTTCCGAAGGTGCAGGTGGCATTATTAGTTCACAAGTCATGCACTTCAATACCTATGGAAACCACATGAGTGATCAATCAGCACAGGGGATCGTGGCAGACAAGCTCGCTCTGGCAGGGAAATGCAGACAGCACGCAGTAGTGATTGCTTCTGTTTACTATCGCCCTTGTCGCAGCGCCACGTCACCGCATGAGTGCTAAAGGCACTCACAACATAGGTTCTATGCCAATGCCAACTTCATTACCAAAAGTTGTATTAGGGGATATTCTAGTGCTGATTCTAGAAGACGCATTCTTGCTGATGAACTGGAATCACTACCGCTTCATATTTTCAACTGAATTGGGATTCACACGAGGTCTGGGCTGCACGCAAAACAGACCGACACTACTTCGGACTTGACCATCTCCACCCCTGAAGCATTAAGGAGTTTTTAAGACTCACTTTACCACATGGGGCAGTGATAATTACCCCAAGATTTGTTATATTAATAAGAAAATTCGCAAGCAGCACACACGTAACCAATCCATCAACTGGTGCCACTTTTGCCATAGTTCAAAGCGAAATTTGAAAATAATGAAGAATTCGCACAACTTTTCTGCAACGGCCTTAGCTCTGCCACAGAAGAAACTTTGGGGAGGGGGGTGATGAAGGCGTTGACTTGCGTATGGTAGCTCTATGGAGAAAAAAGAAGCTCACAGAACAGTACATGACCAACGACCGACGTAACCACACCCTGCGCCGCCACAGAGAAATATTCAACCTCATTAGATAACATGGGGAGGAGCTTAGTCAAGTCCAGTGCTTCTCCACTTGTGAGTGACTCGAAAATATTAAAGACATGAAGCAGCTTTGTGGAATTCTTCGCAAAATGCCTCACAGCTCGAGACACTTGCAATACAATATGAGAACAATGACCACGAAGAGGAAATTATCAAAGCATTATTTTTTGTGCCAGCAAGGCGCCTTCTCGATTCGCAATGCCGAATATCGAATTTACAAACCCAGACCTACATGCTGCTTTCACGTTGGGAGATCTTCATGCAGCAGTAAAACACGGCAGATATAATTCTGCACTGAGACAAGACAGCGTATTTTGGAAAATGCTACGCAATCTGTTCGAAGAAGTCAAAACGGCCCTCCTAAATATCATCAACTAGCACTCGCTTCAGGGAGCAGTTCAAGAACATCTGCGCCTGTATATCATCAATCCTATAGCAAAACCAGGAAAGGATCCTACGAGTATAGCATGCGTCTAACCTATATCACTTAGAACGACCATATGTAAGCTAATTGAAAGGATGATTCATACGAGAATAACAAACTATATTGTCCCGTTTCACACGACAAACTTGATATACTGGGTTCGTTGAGTCGACTAGCCAGGCAGCAACTTAGATCGTCTTTGTCCTCCTTCACTCGTTGACCTCACCCAAGCAAGCTATGTGGCAATACTCGCCCCCCTTGAAAGCATCGACTCGATGCTCGTAAACAAAGATAAAAAATGAAGGCATACACAGGCAGATATAGAGAACCAAAAGAGGAAGAGTGCCAGTACTTCCAGTGCAAATAAGAACGTTTCTCCAACACTAGCGCCGAGCGCAAAAAGAAATGACATAAAAACACAAGAGAACACAAACAGCAGCAGCAACGCAATGTCACGGCCTGTCGTAACACGTGAAATCACAAGGGCTATTGTGTAAAGTAGAGCTTCAGGCGAACGACTAGCACGGTTTCGGGCCGAAGCTGTCGACGTGAAGACGCTGCGCCATTTGGAAATACCTCGTAGGTAAGATCTGTGACACGTCAAAGAACCTTATATGTACCAAAATAACGGCTTAGAAGTCTTTCGGATAAGCTTGATCGCCGGACAGAGATCCACATTCACACTCGGTCCTCAAGATGGTAGGAGACGTTTCGATAGCGGAGGTTGTAACGCCGTGCGTCTGCATCTTGTTGGTGACTGGTATTTATGCGAGCTAGCTGACGAGCTTCTTCGGCGTATTGAGTGTATTTCTCAGCGTCTGGAGCAAGTTCATTGCTTTAGTCGCACGGAAGCATAGTGCAGAGCATGGTTAGCACGTTGCGTCCATAAACAAGTCGGGAAGGCGGAAATCGCGCTGTTTGTTGCGTCGCTGAATTTTACGCAAACGTGATGTATGAAACAATCTCGTCCCAGGTTTTGTGTTGTACGTCCACGTACACTGACAGCATGTCTGCTATGGTCTTGTTAAGCCTCTCGGTCAGTCCATTGGATTGCGGGTGATAAGCCGTCGTTTTCGATGACTTGTGCAAGCTCAATTTGAAATAGTCCTCCATCATTCGTGCCGTAAACGATGTCCCTCTGTCCGTAATCACGCATGACAGGGCACCATGCCGCAGGACAATTTGTTGCATGAAGAACTGCGCGACTTCAAAGGCTGTGCCACGGGGTAACGCTTTTCTTTCAGCATAGCGAGTAAGATAATCTGTGCCAACTATAATCCATTTGTCCTCAGAGGACGACGAAGAGAAGGGTCCGAGAAGGTCCATTCCCACGGGGTCAAACGGTGTCTGTGGTAGTGCGATCGGCTGGAGCCGGCCCGTGGGTCTCAGAGGCAGAGTCTTGCGGCGCTGGCACTCACGGCAGCCTTTCACATAGCGATGTACAGTAGTTGATAGTCGCGGCGAGTAATACTGTTGGCGTACTCTGGCGAGAGTTCGCGACTAGCCCAAATGTCTTCACGTGGGCTCGTCGTAGCACGCAAGGAGGATCTCATCACGCATGTCAGTAGGAACAACGAGTAGGAAGGTTTCGTCGCTGCCACGGGCGTTTTTCTTGTAAAGAATGCCTCTTCTTAGACCAAAAGAGGACAGCTCGCGAGCAATGTGCTGAGAGACCTGAAAGTTCCGGCCATCCAGGAAATCATTAGCTGGGTGTAATTCTTCGTCTGCCCGCTGTTTCGACATGAATTTGGAATCGGTAACTGCTTCGAGAAAGCTACTTCATCCTTGGAGCCCCTGAAAACGTATCCCAGAGGTGCTCGAGATAGCGCATCGGCATCTTCGTGTTTGCGCCCTGATTTGTACTCAATCGTATTGTCAAACTCCTGCAAGTGCAAACTCCACCGAGCGAGATGGCCGGATGGATCTCTGAGATAGGCCAACCAGCAGAGTGAGTGGTGGTCAGTCACCACTTTGAAGGGACGACCATAGAGGTAAGGCCAAAATTTGGTCGTTGCCCACACGACTGCGAGGCATTCTTTTCCTGATGTAGAATAGTTGGTCTCGGCTCGAAAAAGAGTACGACTGGCGTAAGCTATTACATGCTCAACATCGCCGTGTCGATGGATGGATGGATGCTATGAGCGTCCCCTTTATAACGGGGTGGTGACAAGTATGCCACCAGGCTCGACAAAAAAAAAAACCTTTTTTCTTTTTTGATGTTGGCCTAATGCCTCTACTTCGATAAATTCTATCTTAATGGAAAAAAAGGTAAATTTTCAGCTTAAGTTCTCTGCCATTTACGGCACACTGTCCATATTTTATTTTTCCAATATTTATTTTTGTCCTTTCTCTCTAATTTTCTGCCACCAATACTCTTACCGTCTCTTACTTATTTCAATCGCGGGTGTGTTCAGCTTTCCATTGTTGTCCCTAAAACCCAAGGCTTCCTGTAGGCTCGTGCCCAAACGTACACCTGGGTGGATATCTCCACATTCAATCAGAACATGCTCCGCCGTTTCCTTATCTTTCCCGCAGCATGTGCATTGTTCTTCTTCTTTACTGAATCTTGCTTTATAACTACGCGTTCTAAGGCAACCCGATCTCGCTTCAAACTGTAAAGCGCTTCCCCTTGAATTATCGTAAAATGCCTCCCTCCTTATTTCATTTTTGCCCTTTCGGTAGTTACTCAAAGCCGGTTTTTTCTCCATAGCTGCCATCCAGTAAATCCTCTCCGCCTCCCTGACTTTTCCCTTAACGCTCTTTGTTGACATATGGCTTACAATACCAGCCGTATATTTACTAGTGAGTCTTCTAGTTCTTTTTCTCCACTGTGTGTCCACGCTCTTCCTATACAAATAACGGAACACCTTCTGTGCCCATCTACTCTCCTTCATATTTCTTAGCCTTTCTTCGAACCTTATTTTGCTCTGCGCTTCCCTCGCCTCAAAACCTGCCCACCCCATATCGCCCTTTACAGCCTCGTTTGTCGTCTTCCCGTGAGCACCCAACGCGAGGCGTCCCACAGTCCTTTGATTTACATCCATTCCCGATTGCACCTCTGCCCTCATGCACACCACTGAGTTCCCAAAAGTAAGCCCTGGAACCATTACACCCTTCCACAGACCTCGAAGCACCTCATACCTATTGTATCCCCACAACGCTCTGTGCTTTATTATTGCCGCATTCCTCTTTCCTTTTGCTGCCGAGGCTTTTTCCTGTACCTCCATGTATCTATCACTCTCATTTACCCATACTCCAAGGTACTTGTATTCGCTTACCCTCGGTATTTCTTGGACTTGTATGGACACCGTCTGATCACAGGGATCATTGAATACCATCAATCCACACTTCGTTACACTGAATCCTAGTCCAAGAGCTTCACCTTCCCTTCCGCATATATTCGCCAGCTGCTGTATATCATCTCGACTGTCCGCAAATAAGACGATATCGTCCGCATAAAATAAACCTGGAAGCTTCTGCTCAATCATCATGCCGCCCTGTTTGTGTGACAGATTAAAACCAATGTTGCTACCTTCTAGCGCTTTTTCCATACTCACCATGTACAGCATGAATAACAGCGGGGACAAAGGACATCCCTGTCTCAGACCCTTGCTAACCTCAACGTTCTCTTTGCTACGCATTCCTTCCCACTCTATGCAAACTGTATTTTCTCGGTATATCTCCCTCAAAAGCTGTATACAGTCGTCGCCCATGCCCATTCCTTTCAATATATCCCACAAAATTTCCTGATTAACGTTGTCGTATGCCCCAGTGATATCTAGAAAAGCCACGTACAAGGGCCTATTCTCTATTTTAGATATTTCTATACACTGAGTGAGAACAAACAGGTTATCGTCTAACCGCCTGTCGACTCGAAATCCGTTCTGAAGTTCTCCCAAAATATCGTTATGTTCGGCCCATGTTTCTATTTTCATTTTTACTGCTTGCATCGCCACCCTGTATAGTACCGATGTAATGGTGAGTGGTCTATACGAGCGAATCTTGTCCTTTTCTCCCTTGCCTTTATAGATTAAGTTCATTCTACTTTGTCGCCAACTGTCCGGTATTTGTCCGTCCTTTAAGCTTTTTTCTACTGCTTTTAACAATGCTTCTTTAGTGTTATGTCCTAGTTCGTTAATGAGGCTAACGGGAATCCCATCTAAACCCGCGGCAGTGCGCTTTGGAATTTTTCCTTCGGCCTTTTTCCAGTCGAAATTATCAAGTACTAGCTCTTCCTCTGTTGCTTTCTCCGCCACACTTTTACTCACCGGGGAGATCCCCTGGACGCTCTTTTGAAACGAATCGGCTGTTACCTTTTGGATGTAACCTAGCGCTTCGTACCCTTCCAATTGATTTCCTCCTTCATCTAGAATATGTTGTTGCGTTGTGACAGACTTCCTACCTAAGCGCCTTTATGTGGCTCCAAAAAATCCTAGGCGCGGCCTCCTTTTTTTCGTGTATCTCTGTCATCCAGCGTTCACTTTCACCTTTAATTTTTGCCTCTACCAATTTCTGTACAAGGAATTTTTTCTCTAAATATATTTCCCATATTTTTTTGACTTCGTCCTGCGGCCGCTTCTCCTTTTTTGCCTTTCTATGCTCCCGTGATGCTTCGCGTCGCTTCCCGATCGCCTCCCGGATTTCCTTGTTCCACCAACTTTTTGGCTTCCTTTTTCCTTTCCAGCAAACAGTTTTCTTCTCTTTCCCTATCTCCTTCGTCATTAGATGTAACAGCTCACTATACTCCCAGTCCTTGCCTGGTATTTCGCCTACTTCTTCCTCGACTCTTGCGGCTATATTTATTATTTGTTTGTCATTTAAATACGAGCTGCCAGACTTTGATTCCATGCTCATATTTTCAGTTTCGTATCCCATTTGTAATGTTATTCGTTTATGATCACTACCCAAGCTGTTAATGCCTTCCTCGTCTATCCTCATTTCTGTCAGTTTGTGGTAAATTCCTTCAGTCATGAGACAATAATCAATACTTGATTGCCTGTTTCCGACTTCCCATGTGATCTGGCCGTCACATTTAGGCCCCGTGTTAACTATCTCCAGACTATGTTGCTCGCAAAGATCTAGTAATAACTTCCCATTGGTGTCTGAATATCCGTCAAGGTCATGTATGTGGGCATTCATGTCCCCTAGAAGGATGATTTCGGCCCCATTACCAAATTCCTTAATATCCGCACTCATGCAATCCTCTATCTCCTGATTCTTTTCTCTGCAGTTATTCCCCGTCCACAAGTAGGCTACCCCTAGCCACGTTTCCTTTCCACCTACTGTGCCCAGAACCCAGAGGTGCTCTGAACACGTCTGTTTCACTCTAACCCATTTGGCTCCGCGATGAATTAGCATTCCTACACCCCCACCTTTCCTTTCCGATATGGTCCTGTTACACCCTTCCCAAACATAATTTTCAATATGTGGTGGCTCTTCCAAGTCTCTAAGGTGTGTTTCTGTAACCGCATACACGCCTATCTGTTCTTTGTTTAACTGCTCCTCAATCTATAACCATTTTGCCTTCTTTCTGCCACCCTGCATGTTTATGTAACTAATTGCAACACGCGCCTTTTTCCTTTTTCTTTTACCTTTTTTCTGGTTTTTCGCAATTCTACCTGTCAAAGCGTCCTCCTGGTTGTTTTCTCTGTTACGAGCTACCCCGGACTCCGAAGGGCCCGTGAGCCCCCCAAAAAAGCTACTGCGCGTCCTGCCAGTCGCCAGCCCACCTCGTGTCCAAGCCTCTTATCGAAATGAATCTTGTCTCTTTGGAATCCACCCCACCTGTGCACTTCCCTGTTTAAATCCACTACCTCGAAACCCTTCTCTCGACTAATTCGCCATATCTCTTTGTTTGCGTCGACGAACCGCTCTTTGCAGGTTGACGTTGCGTACTGGTACTTCCGGTACTGTGCATACTACAATTTGCACCTGGGGGGACACGGCGCGCATGTCATCCACCCCTTTCGCCAAGGTCGTCGCTAGTCCTGACGATTCTTTTTTCAGGACGTCATTTAGCCCTCCCGCAATTACAACGAGGTTACGATTGTTAGCTTTAGCTGCGAGTTGTTCACCCGCTTGACTCATTACTGTCCCCAGCGTTTGTCCTGGGAACGTCCCTATCGCAACTCTCTTGTCGCCTTTCACCCTTTCTTTGATTGCCGCTGCGCATCGGACTAAATTTGAGTCACCGGCGATGATGACCTGTTCAGACATTCCTTCTGAAACCTGCACCTGGCTGCTGACTAGGTGACTAGCGTGAGTCACGGCTGCTGGTTTGCTCCCTCCCTCCCTCAAAACTACTTCCCGGTAGCTGGGCCCTGTGGCCAATGTATCTGCCTTTGTCATGCCTGTTTCCTTCATCTCTCCCGCACGGGGGGTCGTCGCCATAATGCTTCCGCCGTCACCTGCGTCTTCGTTCCCTTTCACGACCTTCGATAGGCCCTTCTCGGCTGACCGGAGCCTTTCTTCCATGGCTGACGTTTTCTCTCGCTCCTTCGCCAATGCATTCTCCAGCTCTGCGATTTTCTCCATGAGCCCACTCTGGACCGCCATCATATTTTTCATTTTCTCCTCGAACTCGCACTGTCTACACTTGGCGTCATCTTCTGCTTTCTCCTCCGCACTAACTTCCACCTTCCAACCTACCCCGCACTCTGAACACTTTACGGTCTTTTTGACCATGGCTAGCTCAGTTTACCGATGCCCACGTGTTAGAAAACTGTACTAAAATACACTGGTCTAAGCCAAAAAGAACCACAATAATAAATAAATACGCTACACTTCACAGCACCTGCGCATGCACGTGGTCGGTCTACGCGCAGACCTCAGCCACGTGGTGGCTGGAGAAAAAAAGACACAGTACAAAATACTAAAAAAAACGTACGCCGTAATAGACCTAATCAAGCTTTACGCTAGCGCCTTACGTTCCCATAACGCTACAGACAGAGGCAAGCTGGAAACATGCAAAAACACTTATCTGTAGCTGTCATTCCGGAGCTCTCCAAAAACACGTCCGACCTCTACCACACTCTCCGAAACGCGTCGTTGTACAAGGACAGCGCCAAGTCCGACATTGCTGCCGTCCGTATGAATTTCTGTAGAAGCATCCTCATCGAAATGGGCAAGAACAGGGACTATTTGCATTCTTTCGTAGCTCTGTGAACGCTGTATCTTGTTCTGCACTCCAAGCCAAGGGCGCGTCATATCGGGTGAGTCGCGTAAGAGGTTCAGCTATCTTCGAGAAGTTGGTGATAAATCGGAGAGAATACGCGCTCAAGCCGAGGAAACGGCGTACTGCTCTTTTATCTGATGGAACAGGGAAGGAGGCGACCGCAGCAGTTTTGTCTGGATCAGGTCGCACTTCATCCGCACTAATGACATGTCCCAGAAATTCCAGCTCTTCATAGCCGAAATGGTATTTTTGGGGTGTCAGCGTAAGTTCAGCCGTGCGAATGCCTTCTAGAACCTTTCTCAGACGCTTCAAATGTTCTTTGAAGCTCTCAAAAAAGATGATCGCATCATAGAGGTAGACAAGGCAGCTTTGCCACTTCAAGCCAGCGAGAACAGTGTCGATCATGTTCTGAAAAGTGGCTGGGGCAAAACAGAGGCCAAAGCGAAGAACTCGAAATTCTTATAGTCCGTCTGGAGTCACAAACGCGGTTTTTTCTCGGTTTCGTTCATCCACTTCGATTTGCTAATAGCCACTCTTTAGATTGATGGACGAAAAATACTCCGCGCGTCGTAACCTGTCGAGAGAGTCATCGACCCATGAAAGCGTGTGGACGTCTTTTTTCGTGACGCTATTAAGCTTCCTGTAGTCAATACAGAATCGCAGTGCTACATCTTTTTTCTTCACTAGAACGACTGGTGAAGACCAAGGGCTCCTGGATGGTTGAATAATCCCATCATCGAGCATGTCTTTTACTCGTGTCTGAATAGCCTTGCGTTTTTTTGCAGAAATGCGATAAGGCTGCTGCCGGATGGGGCGGAGGTCTTCATCGGTAATAATTCGATGCTTCGTGATGTTTGTTTGATGGACTTTGGAAGAACAGGCGAAACAAGATTGAAACTTCCTTAAAAAGGTCATGAAGTGCAGCCTCTCTCTCGTCTGACAGCGTCGAATTGATGTCGATGCGGTCTAAGAATTGCTCATCTTCATGCGTTTCCTCGGACGCGAAGCACTCCATGACGTCGGCAACAGGGTCTTCATAGGCTACGGTGGTTTCTCGGAAAGGATGCTGGTGCTCGTAGTTTAAGTTTGTGACTAGTATCCGTGACTCTCCGTAACATACACACACAACACTTCCGGTGGCGCATATACCTTGGAGAAGCAGAACTGATAGGTTGCTTTTAGCCACCACGTCACCATCTCGGAGGTCTTCACAAGTGACTTCGATGGTAACAGTCGCTCGAGGTGGCAGCGTCACACTGTCGTCAGTAACATGCAGCGCTGGTCTACAGCAGTTGTCAGCGTCTCAATCTGTTGCACCTTGAGCCGAGAAGGTCACGATGCGCTCACGGAAATTTATGATGCCACCGTATTCCCGAAGAAAATCCATGCCGATAAGCAGCTGATGTGAACAGTCGTGAAGAACGAGGCAGCTGAGTACAAATGGCACGAATTTTCTCTCTTGCCGTACAGCGACCCAGCGGTATTACAACGTGTCCTCCAGCTGTTCGAATTCGCGTTCCATTTAACGGCGTAATCACTTTCCTGAGAATTTTTGCAAGCCTACCGCTGATAATCGAATAGTCTGTACCAGTGTCTACCAAGGCATTGACCTGCAAACCATCAACCAACACAGGTATGTCGAGTGACACGCTGTCACTGTGTTCAGATGTGGATGTCGGCGTTTCTTCGGTACTGCGATCAATCCCTGAGAAAATGCCTTCGGCGTTGCGTGCAAGCATCGATGGGACGTCTTCCGCACTTTTTGAGTTCCAGCTATCTTGCCCCCAAGGCCGCTGCTTTCAGTTTTCCCGACGAGGGCTCGGGGAACGTTCTCGTGCCGTCACTCGGAAACATGGCCCAGTTGTTGCGGGTCTCCTCGGAGATGGTGACCGCGATTGCCGTCGTGTAAAAGGTGCACGCTGTTGCGCGAGATACTCTTCGATATCCCTAGGCCTTTGACCAATTTGGGGACGAGGAGAATGGACAGAAAATCCGCGCAGTCCAAGTTGCCGGTATGGTCATTCGCGGTAAATGTGACCAGCCTCACCACAATGATAGCAGAGGGGTCGTCCGCCCGGCCTGCGCCAGAAATCAGACTTGCGCGTCGGTGCACGGCGACTATCAATGTCCAAACCAGCGTGCTCTGACTGAATTGCGACTGACAGCATCGTTGTCGGGATCGGGACGTATGGCATTATCTGGATCAGGACGTGTGGCACTGTCTGGATCGGGACGTGTGGCATTGTATTGATCGGGACTCCTTGACCAGAAAGAGGCGTGGCAGATCGCAATGCTTCCGCGTACGTACGACGGTGACTGTCAGTAGACACAAAAGCTGTTACCGGATCAACCGACATCGGCGGAAATCAATGGGCGTGAAGCACCTGCTGGACCTTGACACGGATGAGACTGGTGATACAGCCGACATCGATTTTCCTTGTCACGTACATCTTTTCGATTTCTTCGTGAACGACAGAGAGGACGACCTCACAAATTCATTCAGGGCTCTTACTCCCAGGGGTGGCAAAAATTTCGGGAGTAGAGGCAGCATTCACTTGGCGGTCAAACAGGACAGACCGTTGGTTCAGTACTTGCTCCATTGTTGCCACTTCGGTAAGGAACACAGCAACACTCTTGGGTGGACTACGCACCGAACCAGCAAAAAGTTGTTCCTTTACACCACGCATGAAGTGGCGCAACTTTTTTTCTTCTGCCATAGCAGGATCTGCTCGCTTGAAAAGCCATGTCATGTCCTCGACGTACATCGATACGGTCTCGTTTGGCATCCGGAAGCGTGATTGTAGTGCATGCTCCGCCCGTTCACGGTGGTCGCGACTTCTGTAGGTCTCCGGAAAGCGACGCTGGAACTTGTGCCAGGATGTCAGAACATCATCCCTACTCAAAAATCACGTCTTGGCACCGTCCTTCATGCAAGTGTGCACGTTCCGGAGCTTCGCGGCATCATCCCAGTTCTTGATCGCTGCGACACGTTCAGACTCACTCAGCCAGTCAACATCTTCATGCTACTCTCCGTGAAAGGAGCTAGGCATGAGCGAGTTCTGGACGGTGCAGTAGATCGGCGTGGAAAGTGTCGGAGCTTTCACGGCATCTTGCGTCGAAGTCATAGTCACTGTGTCAGTAGTTGGTGTCTCAGGCGGTAGGCCTCGTTGGCAGCACCTCCACCAGTCTTGTCTCGTTTCACACGACAAGCTTGATATAATGGGCTAGTTGAGTCGACAAGCCAAGCAGCAGCTTAGATAGACCGTCTTTGTCCTTTTTCACTCATCGATCTCACCCAAGCAGACCATGTGGCAATATAAAATATCAAACTTCAGGTTTACACCCGCGTCAAGCTGGCTTCAGAGCCAATACAGGAACACACAACAGCCTGTGGTTGCTTCGAATAGACCATATCAGAATTCACAACGTGCACCTCGTGATTTTAATTTGATAGTTGTCTTGTGGAAAGCTTTTGATAACGCCAAGTAGAACCTAATCATCACAAATATAGTAAAATATATCCCAGCGAATGAGTGCTTGAGTAGATCACAAGGCTTCTGGAAAGAATACCAATACGATTTTGCACCAATGTAAATACAACAACGCGTACTACTTACTACCTCGACTGAGGCCTTTCTCAGAGCTCTATTTTCGGTCCTCTACTTTTTAATATTGCTATGCTCGTAGTAGTCCAAAAACTGGAATGAAACACTGGCACCCGCTATACTATTAATGCGGATGATGTAACCATTTGGACAGAAGCACAGGACTGTGGTGGGAATATTCAGCATATGGCATATTAACTTCTAGCTGCCCTGTTTACACTTGAGCACATGTTTCTAAAATTAGAAATGGCTTTGGCGTCGGAGGAAACTGAACTTCGGTGTGTCAATGGCAGACATAGTGTGCTTCTGCAGGCATCCCCAGGATTTGTAGGCATAACACGTCATGCCATATCTCGGCGACGGCTGGTCACCTGACCGTAACTGAACGGGAAGCGCAGGAAAAAAAACCCATATCTCATGAACCGTACATGATATTAAAAACGACTACCGGTTTTTATTACTACACAACCACCAGAACATTTGAGGCATAACTTCAATAATGTGCCGCTAAGTGCTTACCTTCCCAATCTGAATATTTTCCCACACAGCCTATGGGAGTGGACCCAATTTTTACACGATTTGGCCAATTTAAACATCTGTTGCAAAGCTTAGAAAATAGATTTAAAAAACGAGCCCCGGTTTTAGATTGGCCGATAAAGGATATTTCTATTGATATATTGCGTTATTTTGTAGCTAAAGCCATGTAGTTTCCTGAGTCGTTTTTGTCAACCTTATAAACCATTTTCATAGTTTTAAAGCTGCCTTTTCTGCAATACACCTTGCATAGCGGAGAAACCAGATAACAATTAGTAAATATCATGTTGCTTTGTTTGCTTGCACTCTGAGGAAGAAAACATGTACATGTGAAACTCGGGCCTCAATTCCACTTGATGAACGGCAGGTACTGCCGCTAGTTGGGCAAATACTCAGTGCAGGGAAGCAAACTTGCGGAGTACAAAATGTGCTTATTTGTTGTTTTCAAGGCCCGCATTTGCATCGGTGTTTTTCAGAACTGCTCGCGGTGCACACAATGTTTTTCAATGCATGTATTTTGTCTTGTGTTTACTTTCTCACGTATTACTTGTATAAAAAATCACGAGGTTTGATGTGCAATTCGTGCACCAGATAGAGGACTAAGGATTGCTGCAGCGAAAATAAAATGCGTTGTGAGTAATATCATTCGGAATAACCATATCGTGCAAGAGTATACATTAAATGTGAAGCATTCACTATTGAACTTAGGTGACCTTGGGCGTATCTGTCTTTCTATCTAGCCGCTTACCACTTTGTGCTCTCCGGACGATATTGTTCATGAGGTTCATATCAAAACTGGTGGGGCACACCAAGACTGTATGACGATCTTAAATGACAGGTTATATTAACATTATGTCTTGCTTCTCATGAACAACACTGTTTATATGCCATGATCATGGTGGTATAGTGTCCGTTTCGTTAACTTGATATGTACCAATATCGATACGATGAGACATTTGTGTGTGACTAACAATATTGACAGACGGTAATGCGAAAACCGTGACATGCCTGTTATGTAGCATGACAATATGCCATACGCATGACGCGTTTGTGGCCGTGTGGCTAGCTTTACATGTTCCCAATTTAGAATTCGGTCACGTGACTGTATAACAATTATTGTAGGAGCTATAATGGCAATCATAAAATCCATGGCATGTACAATATAATTTACGTGCCCTTCTCATGGCGCGCTAATGACCATGTCGCTAGCTTGTACAACGAAATTAATATTGCGTAATATGACGGTGAGACAAAGTAAATTACATGTCTACACATGTAAATTATGACATGAATGTTACGTAAACAAAGCTTAATTCTTGCAGGCTACTTCACATTACACCAGTTGAGTATGCGCTAGGGAAAAGAAGAGCAAAATACGTTATACTCGTTACTCGAACAGAAATACAAAGCGTTACCACCTTGCGTTACTTGCATAAAAAGATAGCGCGTTACCATTATAGTTACCAAAAAGGGTAATGAACTGTTACCTCAGCCGTATTTATGCGGTAGTAAGTTTTAAAGTGTGTGTTTGCTGCAGGATCTCAAATAACAAATTTCAAAATCGCAAACATATGTTTCACATAAAACTTCTAAAGTAAACTCGGATTATACCCGCTACTCTCATTTAACAAATATTACTTGCACAAATGTATCGAAACTTGTTCATCAGCTATCCGAAAGAAAGTATCATGAAATTCAAGAAATTTAGTGTAACTGTTTTTTTCCTGTTCATAACAGCACATCTACTGGACATCGTTATGATATTGTGCATAAGGTGCCTGTACAGGCAATCACGAAGGTCTGCATTGGTGCCTTCCTTTATTTCCTTTTTTTAATGCAAGGTGCTTGTACTATTAAAATATATGCACAGATTTTGTGGAAGTAAAGAAATCATTTAATGGCATACGCACAAAAAATATCTGCGTAATTTTTTTTCAACCTGTATAGTCACCACGAAAGCTTGCGAGCGTTCATGTGAAGGTGTTCAAGCTTCAGCCTGTGCTCAGGGGTTTAATAACCGACAACGTAGTTTCCATCGGAATGACAAAGAAGCAAAACTTGTTCTGAAAACAAAGTTGATAAGTCTTATCAAAGCTGTATAAACCACAATGTATTAAATATCATGAAATATTTATTATTTACAGATTTCTCAAAAATAATTTTCTGTGCTTTACAATTTTTAAACACTGTTATTTTTTCTTTGTTGTGCATGCACTTCATGCGCAAAATGCCTTAACTGTAACGTCAATATATAGGTTTCACACCGTTTTTATGCATAATATAATAAATATCAGTGGTTATATATTGTAGAACATATTTTAGATCAATTTAGAACGACGCTCTTGTACGCTGAACGCACCACATCAATTGGACGTTTGTGGCGTCTACCACGTTCTTTGCATAAGTGGCTGTTAATATGGAAAACGAGCGTGACCCAGTGAGGTTCATCGCTGGCGCTTCAATATTTGTCACTCTGGGGTCCCTGTTCTCGCCATTGACTATCAGCCATAACTGAAAATCAGGAGTGAGTATTTTTATCAAAATACCTTGCATTGACGTCGCTATTGTCACCATCTTTAGATACCAGCTAGTTGAGATGCTGCGAGAACTCTTGCTCGACCACGCGGAGCAAGAAAAGGTGGCATCAGATTAGTGCCGGGGCGCTGCGCCGTGCTCCCAAACAGGCTGGAAAAATTAGGCGCTTTCTTCTTCTAACCACTACTACCACAATCTCCACCAGCTCTTTGTGTTCTCCGTTGGCGCAGGTGGCACGCAAGAAAGTGGAGAAAGCACAAAAGAGTGCAAGAAGTCCCGGCTACAGTGTACTAGAAGAAGGCATTGGGCTTACTCCGCCGCTACCCTGACGCAGTTGGTGTCGCACAGGAAAGGTGGCGTCTCAGGCATCTTCAATGGAAGTTTCGCCTGCAGAAGCTGCTCGCCTCTGGCCGCTCGTACAAGTCGCGACGCGCGTTTCTTCGATATTTTTATTAAACTTGCTTGTATTGACTTTCCTTTGACTGTACTGAGAGCGTATAATGTTCTCGGTTCACCATTATTTTCCTTTTTTGCGATGAATTTGCCGAAAGCCAGTCCAATGGCACCTAATGCAGATATGCTTGCTCCTTTCTAGTGCGGCGCAGTTAATATTTTTTTTCTTGGAGGCGGGGAAGCTTGAGTTCTTTGCACTTTTTGACAAACACTAAATTTGTTCAAGCCACATGGTATTTTCCCCAATATAACACCTCGCCGAGCCCAAAAGGACGGTGTACAACTCAAAATATACGGTTTCATACAGTGACCAGCCGTGTACTTCAATCTAGGTACACATAAGAACCCAAGATGGTCGAAATTTCCGTCAGGTCCAAAGCCCTCCACTACGGCGTCTCTCATAATCAACTAATGGTTTTGGGACGTTAAACCCCAAATATTATTATTATTACAGTGACCAGATATACGGTTGCATGCTGCGTAGAGCTAACATAAAATGACTTTGTAGCAAGATTGTGCCCTGCCTTCCACCAGACAATTAGAAAACAGTGCACGCTAGCTTCCTAGCCGAGCTTTAACATGCAGGCGTGCTGGCTGAGTTTGTGCCTTTGCTATGATGAAGTGAAATTGTAGCTGAACTATTTTTTGTTCTAATTTGGTTGTTGCACATGGCACAGTAGTTGTTTCGGGGTTTTTATTAACTATAATAACGCCGTTACACTTCTGTTAGACCTATGTACAAGCTTCTGTTCCTGACATGCAGCTCTCATTTTCAAAACTGAGGCACACTATTCAACCACTGCTTTAAACACACTTTATTCACTTCATGTGGAACGGCTCAGCTTCAGCTGCTTGGTCCTCTGCCGCTTTCCTCCGTTGTCACTGTTAAGTCCTTTTACAAAAATATGAAGATGTGTAACAACCTAAAAACTAATTACTTTCGCTGTGAGAGTAGCTGCATGCACACTGCAACCAATTTCGATGGAAAGTCTGTGCTGAACAACTGCCAGCATGTCCATAATGCTGTCAGAGTGCTGCACGCTCTGGCAGAAACAATGTGTGAATATACCTTCGAGCTTTTTCACGAAGCCGTGCAGCTGACTAGAAGGATGGAGGAGGCCTCTTCGGTCACAATAGTTTGTTAGCCGAGCAGGCTGAAAACTTTCACTAGGTAAGCTCACGATGAGCAGCTTGACGCAATCTTGGCCTTTTGTTCTATCATTGACAACGCATTTTCGTGCAACACAGCCCGAAATATGGTAAATGAACCTGAAGTTGCTTCTGACCACGTGCTGGTTATTCAAGCCTGTGGGCCAGCATGCTGGTGTACCACGATTTTTCTTGCTTTCTCTTCAGCTGCAGTGGTAGCAGCAGTTTGACTGCACTCTTCGCTCTCAGTTGATGATTCGAGCGAGTCAACTTCCAGCAAAGAGGCCAGGGTACCCTCCTCGCAGTTTCCTTTGCTAACAGACCTAACTGGACCCTAACATAACAGGCAATTCACAGTGATTGGGAACTGTGTTGGAGTTGGGTGATCATTATTGCCAGAAGCTTGTCTTACAATTCCAAAGAAATTCTCGAGCTGGTCCTGGCTGGTTCTTTATGTCATTAGGTACTTGTATCCAACATTGGATGTTAAGTAGGTACTCAAGAGTGGTACTCAAGTAAGTAAGTAGGTACTCAAGCTACTCAAGAGTGCTTGAAATGGTGACACGCAATCCGGCTGCTGTGGAGTCACTTAAAAATCCACAAGTTTTTTTGGCATGCCTTTCGCACTGATCAAGATATGACAGGAAGTCCAGGAGGGTTTTTTTTTTTCAAAGAGCCTGGCCGGAGAGCTTCAGCAGCATACCGTGATGCTATCACTGATATCAACTGGCTCACCTTGTTGAAAAAATGGAATAAAACAATATTGCTTGAATTCTTGTTTACATGGCCTCTGAGATTACAGCCACCGTCATCCTTCAAACAACCCTCCTTCAAAACTCCTTCAATTCCTTCTCTAGGAATGTTTACTGAAAACATTCTATAAGCTAGCTGGCAGGACGATTGCTTAGTCTGGGCACGGTGTTGTCTAGGGTGAAAGCCTCGTCAGGTCAATTTTGGCCTAAGCTCTGGCACATATTCACATTGTATATTTATGTCTGAAATAAACGAGTGAACTGTGTATTTATGTCTGAATAAATGAGTGCGAAGAAGGGGTCTCCTGCAAGGTATCCACTCTTCTTTTCCCTCAACAATCTGCACATCGTCTCTGAGCACATAACACGGCTCGAAGTAATGCTCGCACACAGCGCTGTTGTCTTCCAGGGGCTTGTCCGCTCGGCGCAGGTTCTTCTACCATTGTTTACGCCTGTTCTCATTATTCGGGACGCCAAGCAACGACAGCTTCGGCCAACCCTTCACGAACAAATGGCCTGGTTGGCACCCAGGCGCGTATCAGTGGTTTTACCGATATCGCAGCATGGCTTAGACACTAAAGCACATACCGATTTCGTCAGTGGTGCGTGCGGCTCACAGCTGGCGGCAAAAACTGGGCGTTACAATGGTCACAGCAATAGTACGTCACTCAACAACTGCTTCTGCGTAAGAGCTGGCCAGCACTTCCAGCCACCACGCTCACTCAAAGTTCCATTGATGGCGATGCCAGCGCCGCCGCCTGGGCGAAGAGAGAAACACACACTGGTGACGTTTGTGGAGACACCCCACCGCATACTCTGGCGGGGAGTAAGCCCACTGCCCTCTTCCAGTAAACTGTATCCCGGCTCCGCAATGGCGCGCGGTACGTGCGCGGCCAGAGCAGTCACCATTTAGCCTTCTCTAGTGCTGCTTTTTCCTTCCCTTCTCTCCCACAATAATGCTCCTTTCTCTCTCCACTACCCATCCCCCGCACGTCATTGTTGAGGTGACCTCCTTCAGAGATAGACAGTGAAGATGATGTGCTTTTCTCTTCCTCTTTTCCTTCAAAGACTACTTCGTGAACAATTCACTGTCGTCCCTTGTCTCACTGACAACCCCTCTATGCATTTTCTGCTGGCTAGCTTAAGTAGCGCCAACTCGTTCTTCCCCACTCCCTTTACACCTGTCCTCCGACCAGCGGAAGTGGAGGTGCTGCCATGATGTTTCTGCTGCTTTTCTGATTCATGGCCCACCTCCCGCCAAGCCCAACGTTTCTAGGGCTAGCCCTCTAGAAAGCTCACACTCCTTCACGCGCCCACTCCACCTCATTCATGCTGCCCCACCGCTCGGCCGTTGACCCCGTCATGCAGCCTCGTGTGCCACCTCGAAGTGGCATTCCTCGTGAGCTTAGGAGCAAACTCCAGACAGAACAACGACACAGAGACAAGAAGGACACACAGGACACGAAGGTTCTGTTCTCGTGCTATAACTGTCGTCATGCCATACCAACTAGCCCAAGCTGCCACACTGGTGTTCTTCGTGCCCTTCTTGTCTCTGTGTCGTAATTCTGTTCTCGCGCTATAACTATCGTCATGCCATACCAACTAGCCCAAGCTGCCACACTTCCAGACAACACTCGTGGAACAAAGAAAACAATATTTACTTTCTCACGTGTTCAGAAACAAAAGGGAGGAACAAAAGCGGAAAAAAGTGGCTTAATAACTTCCTTTCGGAGGCTCCGGAACAAGGCGGTGGTGGGGGAACAATCGTTCACGCTACTTAAAAAGTGGCTGTAGACGCACTGGAGGGGCTTTAGTCTCTTGCACTGGCGCTCTCAAGTGCGATACAAGGTCATGGTGGCCGCCACCCTCAGGTACCTAGCACAGCGAACCTGTCAGTTTCGTCACGTGCGACCTATGTACTCTCAAGGCGCGCCCGGTGCCCTTGCGGAGTGTCTAAGCGCTTGCTTTAAATGCAAGTCCTTGTTGCTTGTGCGATAAATGTGTAATAAAAATAGCTTGTGGTGTGTCGGCACCTATATTCTCGCAATTTTTGAGCAAAAGTTAGCCCACGGTGGTTGGCCACGTAAGATCTAATGGCTTGACTATATAAATTATAAAAAGTTTACACACGCCCTCGCGTGACGAGAAGACCAAAGAATTTACGCCCAGAAAGCTGCTAGATTTAGGGAGACATGACGCTGCCTGACAGGCAGGCATAGAATTTTTGTGTAATGTTTGTTTGCATGTATTTAAGGCGGAAAATTAGGAAGCCAATTACGCAAAGGTGTTAACATCAAAACGCCGAAAGATAATTATTCCGAGAAGATAAAACACCGAAGACTATACTTGGACCTTGTTGAAAACCACGGGAAATTTGATCTATTCGGAGAAAAGTGTACGAAGACGCAGTCTAATGTGCTCGCAGAAGAGAAAAGCTAAACCTATTTGAAGGGACTGTTTTGCTTATATGTTTGCGAAGAAAGTAGGTTCTCCAGTGCCGTGCCGTGGTGGTCTAAGGATTATGGCGCTCGATTGCTCTTAAGGTTGCGAGACCACACCCTCGCTACGGCTGCTGTATTTTCGATGGAGGCGACAGTATTGGAGGTTCGTCTAGTTCAATTTAGGTTCACGTAAAGAACCGCATGATTATTTAATTATTATTATTATTGTTATTACTATAATTTTATTATTATTATTATTATCATTATTATTATTATTATTATTATATTATTATTAGTATTATTATATGGGAGTAGATTCTGAAAGCTATTGGAGGTGTGAGACGTCAGTAAAATGCAGCGCCAAAGTGGTTGCTTTAACACCCATAAATGGTCGATTGAAAAAAAAGCACTCCTTTGTTTGGGTGCTTGCCTTGATAGCACCCTAAAATAGGCTCTGAGGGTGCTTTTGTGCCTGAGAAGGGTTTAGGTGGCGATTCATGAGATGGAATATGCAGCAAAAGAAGAACAAATAATTATAACATCGGGGATTTTACGTCTCGAAAACCTCGATATGATTATGAGGGTCGTCGTAGTGAAAAGCTCCAGATATTTGCATTTGGTGTTCTTTAGTGAGCGCTGATATCGCACAGTACACAGGCTTCTACCTTTTCGCCTCCGTCTTAATTCGACTGCCACGGATTGGCGGCCGAGCAGCGTAGCTGCTGCGCGAGTATGTGGACCTTGCGTTAAATGACGGGCTAATATACTTCGAATGTGTGAAGGTGCTCTCCGAATACAGCAGAATGCCTGCAGAAGCAAATCACGTTTCATCTTGTGGTGTACACGTATTCCGAAGCAGTACGGCCACCAGCGTGGGTCCGGTCTTAGCGAGCCGCAGGGCACGCGTTAACCGTCGCCGTGGCGAGAACACGATACTGCTCAAAGTCACAACACTTTATTGTGGCAACACCAAACGCAGTACAGCCCGTTGCAAAAAGGCGCGGCGGGAAAGCAAGTAGGCTTATCCACGCCACGGACACAATGTACTACACAGGGTGCCACGAGCACGTCTCCGCGGTAAAGGTGATCCATGGAGACAGCGGGACCAAGGCCCAGTTGCTCGAGCGAGGGCAAAGGCGCTCGCGTTGGCTTCGAAGGGAGACGGGTCGGCGTAGCTAGGCCACGCACTAGGACACAGTATTACCCCTCAGCCGTGCGTACGCAGCGGGGCAACAAAAGGTGAGCGTTCGCATCGGGCGCGAGGCGCCGTCAGCAAAATCCGACGAGCCCCGAGTGACGGGAGTCGACGGACGGAAAAGATAGCGAGGCTCACCGTTTGCTGTCCCAGAGCGTATCTGACCGCTCCCGACGCAGCGCGCGAAAACCTCTCGGGAGTCCGCGGGCTTTGGCCTTTTCCCACAATCTATAATGGCAATTAACTGCAATCCATGTTACAAAAGCTTTCCTTCGCTTTGGTTATAAGCTACATGTTTGCTATGGACTATATACAGGAACATAATGTTCGCCCGAGTATGGGTGTGTGTGCGTGAGCCTGCGCATGTGTTCGTGTGTAAGCGCGATTGTGTGTACACCCGTGAATGTGTGCGTACGCGTGTATGTGCGAGTCTTTGCTTGTGTTTAGCGTGCCTGTGCACATGTGTACGCCCATGCATGCGTGCGTTTACGGTCGCGTGTGTGTGTGGCCGCATGTGTGTATACGTGCGTGTGCGCTCGTGAATAAGTATGCGTGTGTATCAGCCCGTGCGCCCTCGAAGTTCGTGTGTGTGTGTGTGTGTGCGGGGGGGAGCACTGCTTCTTGTTTCATATTCCCTGAAGTATTTTCTTGTGTAAATCACATTAACGTTCGGTTATGGTATCCAGACTGTGTTTCATTTATCGGTAAAACATATTCCTTATTGATGTTGTCTTTTGATTGGTGAAACCTTGTATTCAAATTTAAAGTTTCTTCAGGTATTTTACATGTCTTTCATCAGTGTTTGTTTATGCCCTCTACAGTTTGCTTCATCTGTCGGACACGCATATGCTTTATTGATTTCATTGCCTGCGCAAATATTTCGCTCATTTATGTTTTCCTGTACATGTTTTGCATGTAGAAACTTATTTATGCTTAATTTCTTATTGACTCTTTACTTTATACTGAGCACTGTGTTATTTTGTGGGTTTTGGGTTTACAGGGGGCAGGCGCTTTGTCAGGCTTTTATGCCTTTTCGCCGGTCACCTAGGCAAATTGTACCTTTGTTCTTTTTTTGTTTGCTTTTGCCTGAAATAAACTTCAACTTCAACTAAACTTCAACTAGTGTTTAAGGACCCAAACCTGTTCAGACTGGGAGTTTATGTGGGAGGTGGCTTAGGAAATGGCGGTGGTCAACGCACTGTACACGGTCTATTTAGTACATGGAAAACAACTGCACATTTTCGTACCTAATCGTTGCTTACGAACTTGCTGTTGTAGCTGATTAGGTACGCTGAGGCGTTTCTACGCTCGAAAACCTGCGTTTAGACCAATTCACACGGAAAGCTGTCACTGCACTTATGCACAACCATCGTTTATATTAAGAACATTTAACAAGAACGTGCCCTGCTTTTGCTACATGTGAATAGCTAGCTCATTGGGCAACCATATGGAATTATGTGCTGATCATGTGGTCAGCAAAAAGTTTGTTATAACAACCTCGGCACGTTTCGTGGTGCGTGACAAGCCTTCTAAACATCCGCGACTGTGTATTAATTTGTTCCAGCTTCGACTACGCATTCAGTGTTTGCGGCACCATACGCGGAATTGCCAAACACAGACAACGCGAAAAGAAATTCTTCTGAAAAAAGATGAAGCGATGCTCTCCCGCTAATGCCACCGAGGACAAAATAATTATTGCTTCTGGCCATTCCAGGGTGCACTTCGTTTTCCGCAAGTTTTGCTTCACATTTTTTCGCCCACTGCAGTCGCATTCCGTGAAAATACTAAAAAAACTTGAAGCTGGTAAATAACCAGCGCCGCTGTGCGGCTGGGTGGAAGCAGAGTTGCCATTTACAAGGAGTCATTCTTGAAGCGCAATTCGATTGCTTTCCGTGTCGAACCGCCGCCCACCGTATGCGCCATAGCGTTTGCCTTTCGGCGCCCTTTTGGCGGGTTTCCCGTTCATCCCGCTCACCCGAGCTAGCCTTGCCCCCGCAACGGCGGTGTTGATAAGCGAATAGTTGCGTCACCAAACACCTGCGTCGACAGCTGCTGCGCTGCCACCAGTGCCTCCTCCTTCTCTCTCTCAACGTTTCTCTCTCCGTCTCATCCGTCTTTCGAATGCATTGCGTTGGTCTGGGGTCTTGGTCGCTGTGTGAGTTCTAGCGAACAGGCGCATCTTCAATGGTGGTCACGCATGACACCGTGTTTGAAGTGACGCTCGAATTAAGGACTATTCATGGAGCGGCGGACACGGACAACGTGGGCCTGTGTGTACTGTTTTCGTAGGTAGTAATCATACAGCGCTAGCTGGGCGCCTGCAGCAGCTCTGCCGAAGTAGGCTGCCAGCCATTTACAACAGCATGCGTTCGTGGGCCTGTTGCATATGCCCGATTAAACGTGTGACTTAACGAGTTCACACTGCTATGCGCGATGTTGTGTAAGTGCCTGCATCACTTATACAGTGAGTGATTGGATCACTTAACAAGGGCACGATTAGTTGCTGATCGCATAATCTCTCTACACTGCTCAAGGTGGTTGATATATATTACAGATTCGAGAGATAACAGATTCGAGTTATAACAGACTCGAGAGAGAGTACGTGACTGTGGGAGCTATGTATGGTAGCTCTAGGGCAAGGTTTCTTTTGGCGTTGCATAAATCAGTTGCCAGACTTTGGGGTGGTTGTTGCCAGAGTGCTGCGAAATTTGGTTGAAAAACTTTCTTCTGTAGTTGTGGCTTTTCCATAAGAGTTTGGTACCATCCGCGGTGCACTTCGCGAGTGCATGAGCGATGCTGGCCGTTTTAATTAACGGAATGAACCGAGTCTAGCAGATGTCGAGCGTGGTGCTGCCGTGCAATTAATAGGCCGTTTTAATTACCGAAATGAACCGCGCATTACAAAATTTGTTTTAATGCGCTCGACTTCTGCTAGGCGAGGTTTACTCCGTAAATAAAACGAATTCTGTAATGCATGGTTCATTCCGTTAATTTAAACGGCCTCTTAATTGCACAGCAGTGCCATGCTCGACTACTGCTAGCCGCGGCTCATTCCGTTAATTAAAACGGCCAGCGTCGCTCGTTCACGAAATGCACCGCGAATGGCACCAAATGCTCACTCAGAAACCACCACTACAGAAAAAAATTGCAGTCAAATTTAGCGGCAGTCTGGCAACACTGACCCTCCCAGTCTGGCAATCACTTATGCAACGCCAAAAGGAACCTTGCCAGCTCTTGCATAAGCCATGGCTGCCGCAACGTAGACGGCGTCCACGCGCGTTGGTGTCGTTTGAGCGCTCCTACTTGCTTGATTGTGTTAAACTGAGTATTTAGGCATGGGTTACGTTTGTAAATCCCGTAGTCAATAATCGCTAATACCGTGCCCCTGATTGCCATCAGGGGATGGGCTTGGTTGTCGAACTATGCCAGACGCTTTTTCTGAAAGCAAGCTTTGAAACAAGTTTTTTAAGAAAGAAATACTTTCATACGTGCTAGGCAGTGCCTATTGCAGGCCCGCAACTCTCTAAAAACTGGACGAGCTATCACATATTTTATCAAATTGCAATGAATTAAGATGATTGAATTATAGATGACGAATTTCAGTGCTAGATTAAGTGCACAAAATACAGGTTCGCAGCGCTACGTCTAGAAAGCAGGCAAATAGGAAGCACAGCGTCAAACTTGGATTAGATGCCATGGACGGAGCTTTTTGTGAGGGTAGAAAAAACGAGAAAATTGTTAATTTTTGATGCATTTATAGAGGCAGTCAGAATTACACTAATTACTGAACTGTCACAATTCCTCAAATTGTTAGAGGCAAGATTAAAGTCAGTAAATCTTTTACTTTTTTTTGCAGACCTCCTCGCTAGTGCCTCGTCTAAGGTCATTTGTTCTCATGTAAAAGAGAAAACAGAGATGCCTTCACTGTTTGTACATGAAGAGGTAAGTTTCTTAAGCGTTTTGAATAATGCTACATGTTCTGAACATTGTACTTTAAGAATTGTTTTTCACACTGGCTCACTACCCTATAAGGAATTTGATTCTTAGGTGAGTTCAGGTTTTCGTAATTGCCATTTTTTGAGCTGTAGTCTGACACTTCACCTCCATTCGGGAAAATGCTGTATGCTGTAAAACTATCTTATCTTTATCATATGGAATTATTGGAATGTATGGGTTGCATGCTTAGAGTTCAGTGTAATGTCAATTACACGCCATTTCAAAGGGTACACACTACACATTATTCATATATGATGCTGCTGGAACAGCACGAACATCATTTTATGAAAAGTCATATTAGCTCTTATTACAGCACGAGAGGGTGCCGCTGACGCCTTGCGTAGTTTACACCGGCCCCAGCCTAGAGCACGCCTAGTTCCTGAACCTCCACGTGGATGATCGAAAAGTCTTTCGTGTCAGTAATGACGAAGAAGGAGTGACAGCACTGATGAGTTAATTTTTTTTTATTTTCACCATTGTCTACGGCCGCAAGGCCTTTCACAACCGCCGTGATAGAGCGGCTTTTTCTCGGCGTGAGTTTGGAGTTTATCAAAGAAGTTGTTCAGGTAGTACGACGCTGAAAATGTTAGTGTCACAGTGATGCCTCAACAACTTTTTCCAGTGTTGTCATGGTAGACGAACAAATATTGTTATTTGTGTAAGTTATTTTGCTTAAATATAGCTGGATCAATCTATGCCAAACGTCCCAGCCACTTTGGTGACCGTCTGAAATGTATTTGAAAAAAAATGTGCTGACTTACTGCATTGAAAACAGTGAACTGCTAGAATATTTCAGCAAGAAAAAGTTTTGTTCATGTGTCTGGCTTCTGAACTTCCTGGCATAATGCCGTCTGTGTGCTGTTTGTGGAACATTTCGTTTTAAAACTACCACTTATTTTTTTTAAATAAATTCGGTCTACATGTTAAGTAAATGTGGTTGTGTAAGGTATTTGAAGGTCAATAATACTAGTGCATTTTTTTGCCACATTCGCTTCCAAGAATCAAGCCTAAATGTGTTACGTTTGCATTTTTATTGCAATATTGCACTTTGTATGAATATCTGAGCAGTGAATCCTTACTTCACAGAAAGTATATTTTGAGCAAAAATATCTTTAGACCTCTGAAGCTGCTAAAATATAGGAGAAAATATCACGAGTTTCACAAAACCGTGATTTTTGTCCGTATTGAGATGCAATTTGCTCTATGTTGTGATAGAATGAAAACTCATCATTATACCTCAATTGTAAGAAAATAAAATTCTTTCTATAAATAAAATCTTATCCCAAAAAGGACAGCAAAAAGCGCTGTCAACTGAATTTTATTGAAGGTGCTACGAGCGTTTTTATACTGTAAACAAAGCAGGGCTCATCTGCGACAACACATGTGGGACCATGACAAAATAATTTTAACCGAGAAAAGAATACCCTTTTTCGGAAAAGATAAGTGAAAGTATACTAATGCATTGATCCTTGGCCTTCCTAATAAAAAGTTCTAAAATCTCTCATTTTTTCTGCTTGCTTTTTTCTCAAAAACCGTGTTTTACGAAACCTAGGACTGTACTTACATTCTTTACGGTGTCTGGCCATGAGACTACTACAGCCCTTCTAAACATTTAAAGCATGCTGTCTTGCTCGATCATTGAAGCGTTGCCGAGTTAGTCCTATGCTTACTTTTCCACATGTTAGCGGTATCTCATACACATTAGCTTCGCATTCAGTAAATCTAATCTAGTGACGACTGGTGCAAGATTGACTATTCCTGTTGCTGTGTGTACATGCACTTTTGAAAGCTTGCAAGGGGTGGAAAATAACAATGTCATATCTGCTGGCTCTTTTCCTATAATTGTGAGTACACCTTATGTACATAGTACCGTGTAACATGCAAAGGTCATAGGTTATTCAGTTTTTCTTTTGGTCCTGCTTCCTTTGAGTTTACTTTCTGCAAGAGGGTTTCTCAAACGAGTGTGATGCTGTTGGGGTATTGGCTGGTGCTATCAGCCCAGGAGTGCTAAGATTGTTCTGCCTTTTGATAGCGGGCATGTGAAATTAGTAAATAGAGGAATTGACACCACATCTATTCAGGCCACCCTTCAGAAGTAATGTTAGCACAAGAGTGAGGTGAGGCTTAAAAACCAGATTAAAACACTAAAAGATGCTGGATATCCCAACAGAATCATCACGCCCGTTTGCGAAACCCTCCTGCAGAAAGTAAAGTTAAAAAATAAAGGACCAACAAAAAATATTGACCAAAACCTTTGCATGTTATACCTTATAACGTGTCTCACAATTAAAAAATAGCCAACAGATATGATATTGCCGCATGTTGTTAGGCATCTACCGAAGTTTTGCTCCGCTTCCTGCTCTTATGAATACTGCCACTCCAACTGACAAGCCAAACGCGCCAAGCTGAACGCGCCATGCAACACTGGCTGCACGTGTCACCACATGACGCGCTGGACAAGGAACGCTGGCGGTTTTTCGAGGAGCAGCTCGAGGAGAGACGCAAGAGAAGTTGACGAAGTTTTGACTAGTGAGCTCACAACCTTTGTGTATTCAGTTGACGGGCACAAGTTCGCCATTAATAAATAGCTGTTTTAGCTTCCGGCACTGTATTTCTTCGTTACAAACTGGTGGAGGTGCTGGGTATGATTCGAAGCCCATCTCAACATGGGAAACATAGCCCAGAACCCCGAAGGTTGGAGCCAGCGCTGATGACTCCCGTACACCAACGAACGAGTCGTCGCCTACGAGGTGAGCAGCCCAAGTTTGGTGCCCTCTTCGCTTCTTCGAGACCAGTGGAGGACGCAAGTTCAGGAGCCCCTGCAATGGCCACCTAAGCGACTTCATTTCCATCGCATATCGTCATGGACCCACCCCGCATACCAGAGGTATTTCACGGTGATATTTTCGAGGATTCCGAGGACTGGCTCGACGGTTTCGAACTCGTTGCCTGACTGAACGGTTGGAACGAAGACCGGAAACTTCGCTACGTCTACGTGGCACTGCAAGATTCTGCACGTATGTGGTTCGAAAACCACGATGCGTCCTTATTATCGTGGGACGACTTTCGAAGAGAGTTCTAGCTACGTACCCAAACACGGACCGCAAAGAAAAGGCAGGGGCCGCTCTTCGGACGTGAAACCAACGGAACAACGAGAGCGTCGCCTGGTACATTGAAGACATGTCTCGACTGTTCCGCCGGGCCGACCAGAACATGGCTGAAGAAAAGAAGTTGCGGCACCTGATGCGTGGAGTGAAGGAGGAGCTTTTTGCAGGCCTGGTGCGTAATTCACCGCGCTCTCTTGCTGAGTTCAGATCAGAGGCGACCATGATAGAAAAGACCCTGCAGCAGCGCGCGCTCCAATACAACAGGGACGTAAGTGTCTCATCTTTTAGCTCGGCGTCGACAACTCTCACGAGTAACATTGATCTCTTGCGTGAAATGATGAGGGCTGTCGTAAGGGAAGAACTCCAGAAAATACAAATGACTCAAGCTCACCCAGCGATGTGCTCACTTGCCGACGTCGTGCGCGAAGAAGTGCGGCAAGCGGTTCTACAACCACAACCTCAGGTACTACAGCGCGCACAACCGGAGCCTCCGCCTCAGTTGTCGTACGCGCAAGCTCTACGACAAGACCTCGGACGCATGAATCGGACGGCTGCGACTGCTGTGATGCCTCCGACGTTTTCTCCGAGTACGCCGCTACCAATGCCGGAACCAAGACCACGCAAGAGCGATGTATGGCGCACTGTAGACCGGCGGCCCCTTTGCTACCACTGCGGAGAAGCAGGTCACCTTTACCGGGCGTGCCAGTATCGTCGAGCGGGACTGCGTGATTTTCCAGAATATGCACCATGCCCACGGAACGGTGAACGGCCCTACGAAATTGAAGAATACTTGTCTTCACGCTATTCACCTCAAGACATGCAACAACGGGAGTCGCGTTAGACAGCACCGATGCGCTATCGGTCGCCGAGTCCTCGTTCGTTATCAAATCTCCGAAGATCACGTTCACCTAGCCCGCGGCGGGAAAACTAGAGCCAGCGACCTCTGGAGGTGAGGCCGCTGATATACTGACAACTGAAGACCCCCCATTGTTAGCCCGACAGGATGGTGGCAGTTACGCGACGACGGTCAAGTGCAGTAGTAGCGACGTTACCTCCGAGATATTAGTCACGATCGACGACGTCGAGGCCATTGCGCTAATAGACACTGGTGCAGACTATTCCGTTGTCAGTAATGCCCTCGCAAAGAAGCTTAGGAAGGTGATGACTGAGTGGATCGGACCTCAGATACGTACCACTGGAGGGCACTTAGTTAGTCCCGTGGGGTTATGCACTGCAAGGATAGGAATAAGAGGATTTGTGTATGTCGGCAGCTTTATTGTGCTTCCTGAGTGCTCCCGGGAACTGAATATAGGCATGGACTCTTTGCAAACAAATAATGCAGTCATTACTCGCAAGAGTCTCAGGTTTCGTTTTCTACGGAGAATGCCTTCGCCTTCTGTCATGCGGAGAAACCAATAGTTCTACCTCTCCACATTGTGGACGAAGATGTAACCGTGCCGCCACGTTCCAGTGTGACCGTTCTTGCGAGGAGTGAAGTTGTTCGTGACTGTGAAGGATTAGCTCACGGAAACATCGGACTGCTACAAGAAAAAGGACTATGCGTGGCAAGAGGCCTGGTGAGCATTCGTGATGAATGTGCGTATCATGTCCTATTAACCAACTTTCGAAAAGAGCTGCCGCATGTTGCGAAGGGAACATCCGTAGCATCGCTGCATGAGTACGTGCATGTCTCAGATGTTTGCACTCTTGATATAGCTTCAGAGACAATAGATAATTTACTCCAGTCAGTAGACATTGACACAGAGCTCTCGTCATCTTAGAAGCAATAGATTGCTGACCTCATCAGAGAGTTCGCCGAGTGCTTCTCCACCTCGTCGAAAGTCGGACGTACTCCCGTCGTAAAGCACCGTATCGTGGTCGAAGAACACGTGAGACCTGTGCATCAGCGCCCATACCGAGTAGCGCCTTAAGAAGGAGAAGCCATCAAGAACCAGGTGCAGGAAATGCTCAACGATGATGTAATCCAGCCATCCAACAGTCCGTGGGCGTCACCGGTAGAGCTAGTCAAAAAGACAGACAACACACTGCGGTTTCCCGTTGACTACAGAAAGCTGAACCAAGTCACAAAGCGTGATGTTTACCCACTTTCACGGATCGATGATGCCTTGGATAAGTTACGCAATGCTCACTTCTTTTCATCATTGGACTTAAAAAGTTGATATTGGCAGATCGAGGTGGACGAACGAGATCGCGAGAAGACGGCGTTTTTGACCCCAGACGGACTATACGAGTTCAAAGTGCTCCCTTTCGGTTTGTACTCTGCTCCCGCTACCTTCCAGAAGATGATGGAAACTGTGCTCTCCGGAATCAAGTGGAAATCGTGTCTCGTCTACCTCGACGATGTAGTGGTTTTTTCTTCTACCTTCGAACAGCACATCCACCGACTTAGAATGGTACTGGATGCCATTCGCGTAGCAGCACTGACCATCAAACCGCAAAAGTGTTACTTTGGATTTCGTCAGCTTCGGTTCCTCGGGCACATAGTTAGTGCAGAAGGCGTCCGCCCAGACCCGAAAAGATTGCAGCAGTTGAAAATTTTCCGAAACCGCAAGACAAAAAGGCCGTCAGATGATTCCTGGGACTATGTGCCTACTACAGATGCTTTTTTTTTAAACTTTGCTAAGGTCGCTGAGCCTTTGACACGGCTAACGAAAGAAAGCGTACCATTCTCTTGGCGGGAGGAACAAGAAGCGGCTTTCTCAGAGTTGCGACGCCGTTTGCAGTCTCCTCCAATACTTGCCCATTTTGACGAAGAGGCCGATACAGACATACATACCGATGCGAGTAACGTTGGCCTCGGTGCCATCCTCGTTCAGTGTCAGAATGGAGAAGAAAAAATCATTGCTTACGCGAGCCGCACTATATCGAATGCTGAGTCTAATTACTCAGCGACAGAGAAAGAGTGTCTCGCAGTTATATGGGCCATCAGCAAGTTTCGTCCGTACCTCTACGGCAGACCGTTTCGAGCAATCAGTGATCATCATTCATTGTGTTGGCTGGCAATCATCAAAGACCCTTCAGGAAGACTTGCTAGATGGAGCCTGCGTCTGCAGGAACATGACATCACTGTGGTCTACAAGTCCGGTCTCAAGCACAATGACGTGGATTGCCTGTCTCGCACACCTGTTGAGTCTCCATCATCTGACCAAGAACAAGACATCCCATTTCCTGGAGTTCTAAATGTGTCGGAGATGGCTCGTCTTCAGTGAGAGGACCTGGAACTACGCCCGCTTATCCAATACTTGGAGGGTCACCAAATTAAGGTACCACGAGTTTTCGTCCGTGGTTTGACATCCTATGTCCTCCGGAACGACGTCCTATACAAGCGCAACTTCGTAAACACCGGTGAGACGTTTCTGCTTCTTGTACCATCATCACTGTGAGCAGAAATCTTAGAAGCGTGTCATGACGACCCATCGGCAGGCCATATGGGTAGTAGTCGCACTTTGGCCAGAATCCGCCGCAAGTATTATTGGCCGAAATTAAGGAATTCGGTGCACCATTATATCAAGTCATGCCGGTATTGTAAAAGACGCAAAATACCATCATCGAAACCAGCGGTTCTGTTGTAACCGATAGAGTCACCAAAAGGGCCATTTCAGCAAGTGGAAAAGGATTTGCTTGGTCCATTTCCTCTCACTTTATCGGGAAAGCGCTGGATTGTTGTAGCAAGAGACTACATGACTCGATATGCTGAGACATCACCTTTCGCGAAAGGAACGGCGAACGAAGTAGCCCAGTTTTTCGTCACTCAGATTGTACTACGACATGGCGCACCACAAGTTTTCATTACAGACAAAGGAACAGCATTCACAGCCCGTTTGATGCAGTCTGTTATGAAGCTCACCCACACCGATCATGGAAGGACTACAGCATACCATCCGCAAACAAACGAATTAACCGAAAGGCTCAATAGAACTCTCGCCGACATGATCTCGATGTATGTGGACGTTGAGCACCAGACATGGGACAGTACTTTGCTTTATGCAACGTTTGCGTATAGAAACGACACACTTCAAGCCATTTCAACTTGTTTGTGGTCAGACGGTCACAATGACCTTAGATGCGATGTTACCTGTCAACGATTCGAATGAGAGTGACCCACACATCAGCGACTACATAGAAAGGGCAGAAGAGGCACGGCAATTGGCAAGACATCGTATCATTTTGCAACAAGGCTCCGATGCAAGTCACTATAATCTGAAGCGGAGAGACGTACTATACAACCCCGGAAACAAAGTGGGTGTGGACGCGTATACGCGCACCTGGCCTATCGGAAAAACTGATGTGGCGCTATTTCGGCCCTTACAAAGTACTTCGCCAGTTAGGCACGCTAAACTACGAAGTAATTCCTGAAGGGCAAGTGTGCTCAACTCGACACAGGAATCGCCCAGAAGTCGTACATGTAGTACGAATGAAACCGTACTACGAAAGGCACTGAACAAGACAACTGATAAATGTGCTCATACATCAGATAAATACTCCTTTAAAAAACTGTTCGAAGTCAGCATACGCATCGGGACGATGCGTTTCGGGAGGGGGACTAATGCCGCATGTTGTTAGGCACCTACCGAAGTCTTGCCCCGCTTCCTGCTCGTATCAATTCTGCCACACCAACTGACAAGCCAAACGCGCCAAGCTAAACGCGCCATGCAACGCTGGCCGCACGTGTCACCAAATCACGCGCTGGACAAGGAACGCTGGCGATTTTTTGAGGAGCAGCTCGAGGCGAGACGCAAGAAAAGTTGACGAGGTTTTGACTATTGAGCTCACAAACTTTGTGTATTCAGTTGACAGGCACAAGTTCGCCATTATTAAACAGCTGTTTTTTAGCTTCCGGCGCTGTGTTTGTTCGTTACAATATAAACTTGTTGTTTTCGACCCCTTGCAAGCTTTCAAAAGTGTGTGTACTAAACAGCAGCAGGAATCTTGCACCATTCGTCACGAGAATAGGTTTACTTAACCTATTCCATTTTAAAGTTTGTAGAACTATTTTGCAGAACCCAATGCCAATTTAAAGTTTGTAGAACTATTTTTTATCAGGAAGACCAATGATCAGTGCATCACTGCAGTTTCACTTATACTTTCCGAGTGGGAGTATTCTTTTCTCAGTTAAGATTATTTTGTTTTGGTCACACGTGTCATCGCGCATGAGCACTGTTCTTGTATTCCGTATAAAGGCGCTCGTAGCATATTCAATAAATTCAGTTGACAGTCGGTGCTCTTTCCTGTTCTTTCTTTATCTTCCTGAATTTGTCGCGCTGTGACTAGCACAAAACCACGATGAACCAACTCGCCCAATTTAAACTCTTGTTACGTAACACGCAGACCGAGTTTCGCATAGAAAGAAGGAGTGGTGCTATTAAAATAAAATTTTTCACATGCAACACCTTGACGGCAATTCAGGAAGTTCAGAAGCCAGCCACGTGAATAAATAATTTTCCTCTCCTAAATATTCCAGAAGTTCATTATTTCAATGCAGCACGAGTTTTTCGAATATATTTGAGGTGGTTGCCAAAATGGCTGGGACATTTGGAATAAAATGACCCAGCTGTGTCATTAGTCGTAATTATGCATTACCTCTTTTGTTTTTGTATGTCCTGACTCAGTTTTGTGTTAGTTTTTAGCTTATTCTGTTTCTGATCATTGTATTGGTTTTTTAAGTATTTGTTAACGTTATATGTGCGAAAATCCATATATGTTTGCATGTACATCATTTCTCATAACCAATTGTTATACATCCAGGAATACAAAGCTTAAACCACTGTGATTGTATACATTTGAAAACACTATCGGTATATATTTTCGTGTGCATCACTTCTTGGGAATGATTGTGTACATTAAGGCGTATATAGCGAAATCATGGTGATTATGTATATTTGAAAGAATTATAAGTATATATTTGCATGTATTTTATTCCTATTAACCGATTGTTTACAGGAAGGAGTAATAAACTGGAAACCACTGGGATTGTAGATACTTGAAAGAATTTTAGGGATATATCAGCGTGTATTTCGTTTGTAGTCTCTATGTACTTGAACCAGTATACTAAACTGGAACCAGTGTAATTGTATGTTTCAAAAAATTCTCAATAAAGAGAAACTGAAAAAATAGAATAAACATTTAAGGTGTTGCGTGTGTAGTGTACGTATACGTGAACATGTTACACATCTGGTGAGAAAGTTGTGTGGCAGAAGAAAGTTTATAAGTTTTATTTCCCTATAAATTAATGCAAATGCAAGGACAGCAAGGCTTAGTTTTCTGTAACGCGCATTATGCATATACGGTGAAGTATATATAGATCCAGCAGAAGTTCATACACGATTGTACATGTTTATATTTTTGCCCACACGCAAAGAATGGAACTCGGCAGGTGGCACAGCATTGATAGTCAGGACCACTTTCTTCAAGTAGTGTGTAATCAGTGCATGCTGATATCTATTAGTGCAGTCTAAAAGAACACTAGCACCCCTGCCATGGGCATTCAACACCCTTGTGCACCCTTCTACGCACTCTCCTCAGTGGGTGCCAAAAAGGTGAAGGACATTGAAGGCATCCTTCTTTAAGGGTGTTTTTGTAACACCCTACAGTTTTTACATGTACGCCCTATTCTAAGGCTGCATGAAAAAGCACCCTTTTGGAAGGTGCTGAATTAACACCCTTAGGGTGTCGTTCATGGAACAAGCTCATTTACACCCTTCTGGGTGTAAAAATTTTTACTGTGCAGGGAATTCATTTATTAGGATTTTTTCGTTTAGCGCCTTATTCGTAGTTATTTATTTTCGTTTTTTTGTAGATCTTATCACGTTTTTTGAGAAGCATGCGAGGGGATGAGCGCACGCATGGTTGCTACGGTTATATATGCCACACTGCTGCTCTTAGAATGAAGTTAGTTGTGAGTTACGCCATTGCTGTTCTTTTCTGATTTGTTTTTCCTTGACGGTACACATCTTTTTTATATTTACATTTCAGTAAGCATGTATTAACCTGCCAAACAAAAAGTTTTATTAAACCAAGGGTGACGTTAAAATTATTTCGCAGCTTCCCTATAGGCAACTAGTACGATATCGGCGTTACAAAATTTAGCACAAGCTTCTTGAAATGAATTATAGATCCCATGCACGTGACGTCATGATCGTAGCTTCCTCACCTACTCGTGCACCAACATGACACTTTTGACGTAATGGAAGCATAATCACATCGTGTTCAATCTGCATTAATATGATGATGATGTGGTGATAATTTTGTTGGCCTCTGTCTGTCAATAACAAGAAAATTTCGACAGCACTGAAATAAACGTGAATGCATGAAAAAAGACTTCATATAGGCAAGCGCTTTTCGTCGTGTTTACTCTCGCGCGGTCGAAATTTTGTTGATGATGACATGCCAGCTTGCCCAAACACTTTCTTTAATCGGTTACGTCCCTAAGAAACCTAATGATAGCATTAACACCTGACGTCACACACATTGTGTGCGTCATGTGGTGCCCAACGAAAATTACAGTTCCAGGGATGTACGTCTATGCGAGGAATCGCTCATCTTTTCCATGACATATGGAGTTAACCATTTTTTGTTCTTTTTTCGAGGTTTGAACCACATGCAAAGAGAACATGGCAGTTGGAAAAAAGGTGCAAAGCGTATGAACATTGTACAAAGCCAACGGAACCTTTATTCTAGCAAAATGCCTCATATTCGACTATAGCTAGGTTATGGAGGCACTTTGTCGTTCTGGCATTTCATTGTTTCGCCATTTTGCTTTTTCGGTATTTCAAAATTCCGTTTTTCCTATAATCGACTTTTTTATATTTTCTGTGTTTTAAGTTTTAGAATTCCAATAATTCGTCAGTTTCAATTTCACTGTTCTGAATGCCTATAAAAAGCCGCAAATTGAGAGGCTGAACTAGGAAAAGGCCGATTGTGGGAACACCTTAATTTATAATGCTAAATTCTTAATGCTGAAAAATAGAAAGAGCAAAAAGACATAACGCTGGAGACCACGAGAAATTTCTTTCATTGACTGAAAGTTTTATTTATTCTGAGGAAGATGTACAAAGACGCGGTGTGGTGTGCTCCTAGATAGGAAATGCTGAATCTTTAAGGACGCCAAATAAACTGCACTTCCGGGGATTGAACGTGGTAGCGTAATCATGCTCTATGCACATCGCCTTATCAACTGCTAGGTGCATGTCTCAACCATGCCGTGATAAAACGAACGACTTTGCCTGTAACATCGGCGTTTCAAATATTCCAAAATGTCTGCTGCAAGTACACTTAGGTGCGGGCCATATATAGTTCTTCATTTGACGAAATAGTAAAGGGGTCACTACGCGTCTGAAAGGACAAATAGCAACCTTCGCATATGATGCATTAGCGTAATCTTTGTTGATGCATTAGCAGCTGATGATAATTAAACAGGCCTAAGAACTTTAAAATGCATGACCCTTTAAAGCACCCAATCGTTGCACAAATTATTTTGACACCTGCTGCGAGTCCACGCTTCTGCCAGGCGATATTGCAGGCGTTAAGGAGGCTCCCTCCACTCCATCTGGAAGCAAGCAGAAATGTCGGTGCTGTGAGACCACAAACTATTTATTTCATTGGAAGCTATTCATACAGACGGGACTTTCTTGCTTGCTTTACCCTTTACATTTGGCTCATACTCACAACATGGATTAGCCATTAACCTGGTGTTTGATATAAAGAGAAAAAGTTAACAAAAACAGGTGCAACAATCTTGTGCTTGGTGCGTGATTGTATTCTCTTGGCCGCCCCGCCGTGGTGGTCTAGTGGCTAAGGTACTCGGCTGCTGACCCGCAGGGCACGGGTTCGAATCCCGGCTGCGGCGGCTGCATTTACGATGGAGGCGGAAATGTTGTAGGCCCGTGTACTCAGATTCGGGTGCATGTTAAAGAACCCCAGGTGGTCAAAATTTCCGGAGCCCTCCACTACGGCGTCTCTCATAATCATATGGTGGTTTTGGGACATTAAACCCCACATATCAATCAATCAATCAATCATGTATTGTCTTGGTCGAATTCTTGTAATCCACACTAGAACGCTACTTATTTATATACTGTTTTTTTCTAAAGTAGTTTGAAAAAATATCGTGCCTCTGTAGTAGAATGCCTGCATGCCACGTAGAAAGCCTGGGTTCGGTTGTTTGTGCATGTGACTGTGACAAAAGCTTTTTGTTGCCTATTTTTTGTTTTTTTTCAATTTTTCGATCAGGGGCGGAATGCTGCTTCGCTCGCAAGTGACTACACCGACACTACAATTTCTGCGAACCGACTACATTGATGCCGTTGCGTTAGACTTGTTCGGCAGCTGCTCTGGCCAACCGGCCAAAACCCAAAACCTGAAAACGAGACAAACAGAAATGACACTCATTTTTTATATCACGTACACGTCTGTAGCCTGATAAGTGGGGCCACCATAATATGTGCTCACTGCGCCTGCGCACCATTGTACTTATACTTCATTGCTACATTTGCAATAAAGCAGTTCTTAGTAGTGCTTGTCTGTTCTCTGTTTCTCACATGTGTACAGTCGAGAGCATAACACGGGAGCGCGTGCCGACGCGCGTCGCTGCGCCTTCTGGCGGCTGCACGGCTCTGTCCGGGAGGGCGTACTGCGCACGCTTGTCCCATATCACCCAGCAGCCTGCCCTTTCGCTCGTTTCAACGGCGCGCATCTCGAAATGATGTGGATGGCGCAAGGTGCCACTTCTGCAGTCGCTGTGCAAGCAACGGCACTTCCGAGCGATAATATAGCGGCAAAAATGCCTCTAATGTAATAGCATGGCTCGAGCGTGCCATGCAATACGCTTTCTTCCTTGATGCAGCGCGGAAAACATGCAGTTTTTCAGCTTTTCTCAAACGGAGTTGCGTGATATGCTTGCTCATCTTGCATTGTTGAATTTTGTGCTCTGTCTCGGAGACTATATGCCAGCTTCATTTCTTGGTGCGAATATCGCGCGTGTAGTGATATGCAGTGAACCACTGAATATCGCGCGTACAGAATGAATAGCCAGGAAACGCGATAAATGAACAGTTTATTCTTATAAGCCAGAAAAAAAAGAAAACGATAGCTATAACTGCAATCCAGGAAAGACCACTACTTCCAGTATTTAATCAAACGCCCATCAGCGGCAATCACTTGTGCCACACGAGATGGCATCGAATTGTAAAGCACGGCCACGATGTCGGGGCGTGAAGGAAGTGCTTCCCACTCCTCCTGTATGGCCGGGAATAGGGTCTCATTCGTTGAACTTTCAAAATTCCGCGCCGCAAGTCGGCGCTTCCTGAGACCAAGACGTTTTCAATGGGGTTCAGGTCTGCTCCTACAGGCGGCTATTCCTATGCGCGAACAGCAAGGCCCCCAAGCAAAGATTTCACACGGCGAGCAGTGTGAATCGGGGCCCTGTCATGCTGGTACACGAAACGACCATCTTTGAACGGCCCATTCAAGACACAAGGAAGCAATTCTCTCTCTATTATAACAGAGTACGTGGAGGCTTAAAGGTTGCCATCGATAAGAACTAGTGGTCCAAGTCCTTCTCTGTTCATGGCGGCCCAGACACTCACAGAGCAACGGCCACTGGCAAAGACCGACTGCTTCTACTGTGGTGAATACCTGGTGAGGAAGGAAATGCTGGATTGGTAACACAGATATATAAGAACGACAATGGCACATACTCACTTTATCCCCGAACAATTTCGTGTTACTTGAAGATTCATATAATGAAATTTTAATTATGCGAGATCACCAAGATGGTGCGAAATATTCGACATGTTGGTAAGGCACCCTCAGTGCGTTCCAGAAGGCCTCGCAAACTCAACTGTATTTTCTAAGGTAATAAGGTACAATATACAAACATTGGCTAAAATGCGTAAGTTGAGCGAGCTGCTCACAATAAGAAGTAACACAGCATAAAGAGAATCAAAGCTAAACAACGTTCTACAGCAAGTTCGAGGAAAATAAAGTGCTGGGATTTACTTGCCTTAACCACAACGTAATTAAGGCGCACTGTAGTGGGTGAGCTGCCGTTAATTTTTACTAGCTGCGATTACTTACCCTGTGCACTACTTTATCTACACATTCAATGCTAAATAGTACAAAAATGACATTAATGTAGAAGACAAATAGCAAATGTCACCTCGGGTTCATTGAACGCCATACTCGCCGTTCCTGATCCCAGCGACTTGAAAACGTTGATTCATCGCTGAACACGACTTCTCCCCACTCTTCTGATCCCCATGTCTGCACAGAACGTGCAAACTGCAGTCGCATGGATCTTTGCCTGTCCGTGATGCGGGGCTTCTTGGCCGCGACGCAGTTCGCAAGCCCTGCTTCTGCCAACCTCCTACGGAAGTTCCAGACGAACGCGTTCAGATGCAATGCATCTTTTATGCCTTTCGCTGTTATGTGGGGATCAGCTCCTACGGCGGCGATAATTAGCCTGTCCACTTCGTCATCTGTGCATCTTGACCTTCCAGCACGGTCTCTGTCACTGATCCCCCCTGTTTGTCGGTACGCTTGGATGGCACAACTCACCGCATTTCATGACCTTTGAAGGAGCCGGTAGATGACCCGCTGAGAAAAGCCTTCGTTTCTTAACTCTACGATGCGTCTCCTTTCATCAGCTGGTACTCGTGGCGAAATTTTTAAAGACGAATGTGGGGGCCTTCAAACCCCCGATATTATGTTTTTTTTGAGAATGCCACTGTCTAATAGCTGGGCTGTGCCGCCATATGCTGCCATTCAACATTTGCTGTACGAGATAATTTCTTATCATCACCAAGCCCGAAAGACCACAAAACAAGGCAAAGAATTGACAAAAATGACAAAATGGTACTGCCCTTGCGTCGCAAGCACGCGTGAACCTTCTGAGGGCCCAATTTTCCTGAGAGAGTTATAATAAAGAAGCGCATTTACACGCAGTGAGTAATGTGTACAAAGAGAGCGGTGTGCCGCCGTGTGAGGTATTTGGTCGAACAGCTTAAGGAATTAACTTTTGTTACCTTGTGGGGCCTCCAACATTTGAGCACTTCGAACTGAAATGTGCTCGCTTGTAAGTCACTGCAGTATTTTACAAAACAACGTGACCAGAATACCAGATTACGCACTGATGCTCGAGCGACGGATGTTAATGAAGGCAGTCTCAATTCCCGACTACTTCGCGTTCGAGAATGTTCCGTGCATATGTCATGGGTAGAGTTCTATTGAAATACTGAAAGCGTGGATTTTCTTCGACCTTCGTGATTTTCTTCAACCTTCGTGATTTTTTGGTTTCCGAAAAAAAACATTCCCAGATACCCCTAAATATGAAAAAACCCGAAAGTGAAGCCTATGACATCTATTGCACGTCTCAATCCACATTAATTCACGCTTACTTGTCTTAGTATACTATAATGCATCCAATAATGAGTTGATCTCAATCGGGGTTATGGTTCGAGTAGTAGAAGACGATACATGAATATCTTAAATTCGAATCCTAGAAACTCTTGGGTCGAGGCTCGACTCCTACAAATAATAAGTGCGGGCTCTCGACGTGACAGAACCACGATTTAGAGAGAAATAAATTTTATTATATAGATATGACATAGAGCTTCATCAAAGTAACGTCTTGGTAATGTTTGCTCATTCGGGGCTCTTTTACGTCCACTCAGTATACTAGTTTCACGTATTTGTCCTCTATCGAAATACGGCATGGGCAACTAGACTTGAAGATGCGTCTTTCGGGTCAGCAGCTGAGCATCGAAACCACTGCACCACCACAGCGGCCTTAATAAAGGATTTATCATTAATAAACCGAGTTTATTTTCACCTTTCATCCTCGGCTCTTTTCTGCGGCTGTTGGACGTTTGGTGGTTTTATGAATGTTCATAGACACATGATATTTGGACCGAGTATTACTACGTGCGTTAGTTCGGCGAATGAGAGCACAAAAGGCAACACTGCTGGCTGAGCTTATTGATTGCCTAACTCGACATTCAAATTGTGATCACGCCGTGGATCTCTTAGCAGTAATGTACAGTATGTGCAGCACGCCGAAACCCGCAAATGATGTGCTGTCGTTACATTAGCGCTCGGCTTTTTTCATTGTTTTCAAAGGGACTACAGGAGTGACACCTTGCACCGTCCACATAGTTTCGAGATGCGCGCCGTTAAAACGAGCGAAAGGGCAGGCTGCCGGGTGATATCAGAAGAGCGTGCGCAGTACGCGCTCCTGGACAGAGCCGTGCAGCCGCCAGAAGGTGCAGCGACACGCCTCGGCACGCGCTCCCATGGTCTCTAAAATTATGCACTCGACTGTACGCCTTTTGTACCGCTAACATCGACATGTAATGAAGAACATGATGGCAGATGCCGATATCGTGTGTCAGATGGTCGAGAGAGGAGGCGGTGGTCAGTGCATAGGTAATAAGGAGAAATATGGGGACTTAATAAGGGGATTGTACATGTGTTATCTGCACAGCTGCACTGTATGTGTACCTTGTAGCACACCTGCCACACGCAAGGGGAAAGTAAAACAGGGTATCGGCGTCGCTTTTTCGTCCTCCACTTGCGTGTGGAAGGTGCCCCGACACGTGGAATGTGGCTGTGCAGACAGCGCGTGTAGATGTCCTAAGCGTCTACGTATTGTTGTTTAGTAATAAACAAGCTTGCTTCACTGATTCTTTTACGGAGATGAATAAAAAGTATGCAGCATTATTTTGAAATAAGCAGGCTCCTTGCGCAGCTTTGAATTCTGGATGCCTCCCAAATTACGTAACAAGGTGGCAACCGAACTGATGAAAACGTGATTATAGCGCGACAATTAATCCTTTGAAAATAGTTAGCGCATCTTACAAGCATCTGCAAAAATGCTTTCCTTGAGATATTTTCCTATCAAGACTTTTTCTGTGACTGGTTTTCTCCGTTCATTCCTCCCCATTATAATAAGGTTGGTGACCCTCACAAACGCTTTTTAAAAATTACTGCTGGAATGTCAACCCTCAATATGCACAGCCGCCTTGGCGCACAGAGAAAAGCGAAATGGAGGATGGGCATGCGTTAGAAAGCAAACTTCGGAATCCGCGTTGAATGAAAACAATAGTATACGTCTGCTAGTAGGGGGTCAACTTTTTCGTGGGGTAAACACAGCTACTCATGTGTACATAGTATAAGTTTATATTGGGATGATAGTTAAGATTGGGATGATAGATGTAATCCCGGTGGTTCAGATGATCACGACGACAAGTTGAAGGACTGGAGTGCTTGCTGACTTCCTGGCAAACTTAGCTTTGTTGAAACACTCACACTTATTTACAAACAAAGGCCAGGGTGGCCACTAAAGCGACTACACAGTAAGCACTGGGTTGTATTAATGTTAACGTCAGCATTACTTGCCAAGCCCTTCGTATACTCCAGACATCGACATCAACTTCTCGATGTAGTATCAACCTTGGATCAGAGTCTGCACTTCCCGATATCGTTCTCGAACACCAAGCTGCCTTTCTTTTCATTTCTCTTCATTAAACACCTCCCATCTCATCTGAGACAGCCTCGTGGGACGAACCCTTACTCGATGTGTGGCAGCTTGGGCTAGTTGGTATGGCATGACGATATTTATAGCGCAAGAACAGAACGATGACACGGAGACCTTCGTGTCCTTTTTGTCTCTGTGTAATCGTTCTGTTCTCGCGCATTAACTACCGTCATGCCCTACACGATGCTCCACCAATGCAGCAAACAGCTCTCTTTTCCTCAGAGACGGCTATCTGCCTCTGCGTTCCCACACTTTCCTATCCTCCGAGCATCCGCTAAGAAAAACTCCGTAATTTCGTCGACGTACAGCTTAAAAGATACCTTCGTGCGACAACAAGCCTGTCTAGACGTCTGGTCGGCTGCCCGGTGTTAATAGACATGATTCTGCCGTCTATCCACACGTATTGTTACAGCATGGCGCCACAGTATCTGGTCGGAAGCGCGACCACTTGTTTCTCAGTCTGTCTCACCGTGAAAGCGCTACCACCTTGCGGGTGACTCCCCAGCACTAGGTGCAGTGAAAAAAGGCTCACGGGGTTTGACGAAAAGGACGCGTTTCGAGGAGAACGGCTTAGTCCGCGTCTGGGAAGCCTGTTTTCATTGCCTCCCCTTTTCGTCGGGTGCCATCTACCGACTGACCATCCTTCGCGTGCCTCAAACATAACTGTATATATTTCGCGAACTGCCGAAATCAGAGCGTACAAGGAATGAAAAACTGGAAGTCAGGAAAAGAATGCTCATGGACGTTATTGCCACTGCGTTGCGGCAGCGCATTTTGACAAAATTCCTGTGCTCTGCAGTTCCGGAGGTGCAAGGAAAAAGGTTTGTTTGCAACAACCCAAACCCAGAGAGAAGGATGATTGGAAGGAAGTAGCCTGGTTGAAGTGTTGTAAGTTTTGGCGAAACATGAGGTTTTAAACAGACAATTGCTAAGATAAGCAGAAAATGTTTGCCAAAAATGCGAAAGTTCTCGAAAAGATAAGAACTGACTATGGCTATGCTAAAATGTTCGTCAGTAGAAAAAAAAAAACGAAAGATAGAGTGCCGCTGGAATCGAGCGGGTTGACCCCGCCCGGTTCCTGAGGGGGAGATGAAATGGCCGCCTGAAGAAACGACCCGAGAAAAAGGGAAAATTACATAATTTTCACTTCTCCGCATCACACACATGGTCTGAGTTCAAGCTCAGGTGGTTTGGTTACTCGCTGGTTCACCCACGGCACTGAGCCGTACACACCAAAGTTTACACCACGACACACTATATACGGCACTGAGACGTACACTCCACAGACTTCGGCCATAGCAAGGTACAAACCCTTGACCAGTGAGGCCAAGCGCTACAAATTCATTAGAGAACACTACGTTCACACAAGCAGAACTTACCGCCATCTATTTACAAAGACTCATTTGAGGAATTAGGCGACATATTAAATCCAAATGCAGATGTCACAGTTATATGCATCCGTGAAATTCTTCACAAACAGAAGAATACCATTAACACTTTAGTCGTTTGGACACCGGGTCAGGTAGGGATCAAGGGGAGGTGGGGGGGGGGGGACAACGAGGTGGCACACACTTCAATACCTCATACACTGGAGTTCAGCCTTATCGTCTCGGACCTCTCCTGCGGGCATCTCCCGATCTCGGTAGCCAACACTACGCTACTTCGTCACCAAGCTTTCATTTTGAAATGGCACGCTATCGGCGCTTTCACAAGTACATTAACTGGTACAGACTCGAAGGTGTCCCCCCTTCTCGCATCCTTCACAACGTCGACTTCAGCCTATCCCAGGAAATATTAATTAACAAAGCACTTGGAAACGCAGCCACTACTCCGATCATTCATAAATGGCAGAATCAAATCGGAAGAAGGGGCTGAACACCTCCATTCCCTGCATATGTAGCTCTTGCCACTATTCATCTATGGCCAACATATAGCCCCTCATCTTACGCCCTCCTGCCCCACAGAGTATTGCAAAAACATCGCGATTATCTGCATCCCGATTTGGAAGCGGTACAAAAGGACATTCCCGAGAACCTCCATCAGCTTATCACATTAGCCCATATCGGAATCTGCAAAGGCTTGGCGCGCGTAAATTAGTGTGGGCCTAATTCACTGCTCACCCTCTTACACTCTCCCATCAATGACCATAGGCCCTCTTTTTCCCTAACAAAATTATTTATCTCTCTATTCAGCGGAGGCGAGCAAAGCAGTTGTCGTTTGAAATCACCACACCGGAAATGCATGCCTGGCAATGCTTGTCCTTCTACTTCAGGTAACTGTTACAAACGTTCCGAAGCTCAAAAGCAGAAAGTTCAAGTATCGCAATTGAGCTGTTGCGAGGGTGGCCTTACCCAGTGCCCCATCAGCTACATTAGGCTATCAAGTTTGCCACATCTGTGTTCATATTGCCGGTGCTTGTTCTTTTGAGCACACCCCATTCTAAAGTGTAAGAATAATTGTAACGTATAGCTTAGAAATCCGTGAACCTAAAGCAATCTTTTTTTTTCGTCGTGTGCGATGCCTACACGAGGAGCGACGACGATCGGTGCGTCGCGCTTTCAGCAATGCACCGAAAGCTGCCGGGCGCAGTAGCCGGCACGTCTCTGGATCGTATGTAAGAACACAATATTTTCAGTCGGTATTTTGGCGTGCTTTAGTGAACTAACACAATGGCATACTTTTTCAGCAGATTGCATTATTACTTTCCTGGACGATTTTTTAGTTGTATGTTTCGATATAACTGTCATTCTGAACACGGGAACGTCTGCTGTACTGCCATTAGAGGCCAGAAAAACAGCTGTCCCTGGATATTGCCCAAACGGAAATGCATTGCTGGTGCTACTTGCCCCTCTACTTACTTCAGGTACAGTTTAGGGAACAGCGAAAAGATGTATGCTGCTTCGGGAGCAGCCTTACCCAGCACCCCGTCCCAGTTAGAATTAGGCGCATCGTGCCGGCCGCGTTAGTGCACACGTTACCAGTGTTTTTTGCTTCAAGCACACGCAATTTCGAAGTAATAGAGTGACTGTAAAGTATTTTTCAGATCTGTAAATTTGGATCAACCATTTTTTTTTCTCTTGTGCGGTGCCTGCAGAAGTAGCGACAATGATCGATGTGTCGTGCTTTCAGCAACGCTGCAGGCTGTCACCCAAGGCAGCCGGGCGAAGTATAGCCGGTACTCTTCTCACTTGTATGTAGAACACGAAAGTTTCAGTTGCTAATTTGGTACGCCTTAGTGAACTGAAACACTGGCATACTGTTTCAGCAGAATGCATTAGTACTTTATTGGGCGACTTTTTAGTTGTAGGTATTAATATAAGCGACGTCTGTAAATCTAAATGAACTATTTTTTCTAACGAGCGGTACCCGCACAAGAGAACACTACCCACTATTCAATCTGTGCACACATACGCATCGAACAAGTAATCATAAAACCTCGGTACTTGCTGACCAGCCCCCGCAGGGGCGTCTGCGCAAGTAGGCGTTTGGTGCGTAGCGACACCATGGACCCGAGCTAACGGGGCAGTTTCGACTACCTTCCACGCCTAGCTGTGCGTGGCTTTGCCATGTCCGGGAAAAAATGGGATCCTAGGGGTTGAGCTGACGCCGGGTGGTTGAATCTTTAAGGCCCCCGTCAGAAGGAACATACCCCTTTGGCTCCGGCTTCACGTAGACGGCACGCCTGGGCAGACCCACCCAGGGGAAATTGGCAGTCCCCTTTTCCTGTCTCTCTCTCCCTACATCATCGTCTTTCTCACTTTTTTATCTTTCCTGTCTACTTCTCCCTTCTGTTTACTTCAAATTTTCTTGGCGGCAAGGGTTAACCCTGTGCAAATAGCCTACCTTGACCTAAGCGCACTGGGTTATAGCAGTGTTATACGCCTGACGTCTGCAAGCTTTCAGCATCCACAAACTTGCAACGTCCCCTCGTTTGGCTCCGTGGTGGATGGCTGCCAACGCTGCTGAACAATATACAATTAGCATGCATAACTCATTTCCTTTGCTTAGTGATTGTGCCTCCTCAAAGCGGGTACGCACCGAAGACATCAATTTTTTAAACCGGCCAAAACAAATCTTTCCTCACTTCCATGTTATACACTGCGAGAAAACTAAAAGCAAGCCAGAACGGTAACCCCTTCGTAGTGGCTAGGTGCTTAACCGAAAGTCTCGGTGCCGGCTACAAGGTTACCAAAATGGCCAGCAGAGATCTACTCCTTGAGATACGTGAGAAAGACCAACTAGAAAAGCGGAACTATCTTACAACTTTTGGCGACACACCAACCAGTATTACACTGCACTGGTCTATAAATTCGGTTCGCGGGGTAGTATCGGACACAGATTTGCCTGACCTGACCAAAGCTGAACTTTTGGAAGGATGGAAGAGCCAGAACGTGACCAACATACAGCGTATTAAGATAAGAAGAGAAAAAAAGGAAACACCAACCAAACACCAAATACTGACATTTTCTTCGAGCGATCTACTCAAAACGATTCAAAGCGGGTATACAAACACTTCCGTGAGGCCATATATTCCTAACCCCGCCGTTGCTTCCAATGTCAGAGATATGGCCACGGCTCGCAAAGCTGTCGTGGCCGGAGAACTTGTGCTCTGTGTGGAGTCGTATGCTACGCGTCCGACAACTGCGAAGCACCGGCCGAATGTGTGAACTGTGGCGGGAATCATGCCCCATACTCGCGCTTTTGTTCTTTTTGAAAAAAAGAAAAAGAGCTCATCACAATAAAGAATAAAGAAAACAATAAACGTAAAAAAGCAAGAAGAAGAGTCTCGCCATTTTATGACCCCACATATGCTGATGCGGCGCGTCAGAGGGCAGCGTCACACCAGCGCTCGCCACTCCTTCGGCCTGGGCAGAGCGAGCCATCGGCTGTGGCACCTGCCCCCAAGGCAGCAGTAGCTGATTCTACTCCGCCTACTATTGAACAGAGACAAGAGACTCCAGGGTCCTCGGGTCTCAAGGTCTCACCTCATCAGGCGAGGACCAAACTTCGAACAACCAGCTCGCATGTGCGGGCATCCAGTGCCTCTGAGGAGGCAATAGATACGGCGGCACCTCTGGTGCTGAAAGAGTGGCGCGGGTCTCTGCAGCACGCCAAAAGAACTGAAAAGCTTATAACAGGGCCTGATAACAGCCCTGTTACTTAAACTCAATCTCCCTATTTGAACAGCCACTCGCTTTTCGTACACACAGCACTTTTTAACTTTCACCATGAACACTCAAATTATACATTGGAACGTCAGGGGCCTTCTCAGAAACCTTGACGACGTCCAAAAACTTTTACATGAACACTCACCAAAAGTGCTGTGTGTAAAAGAAACACACCAACTTTCTCGGTAAGTACGTTATTTTCCGAAAGGGCTGTGATGATGCTATGACATCCGCCAGAGGTGTTGGCATTATCGTGGATCAAGGGATTACATGCACACAAAACTCCAAACATCCCTTGAGACAGTGGCTATTCGAGCTGAGATTTTCGGCAAACTGATCACAATTTGCACTCTTCACGTACCTCTGAGCTATCCCCTACAAAAAAACGACTTCCAGTCCTTAATCGATGAACTTCCGGAATCGTTTGTTTTTCTTGGAGACTTCAATGCGCATAGCAGGCTATAGGGCGAGTCTCGTTGTGACACCCGAGGTAAACTGATTGAAGTTTCTACTCTTTCCCAGCCCGTGTCTCGTTCACTTTCCAGTTATAGGCCTATTGCGCTGAGAAGCTGCTTATGCAAACTTCTGGAAAAAATGATAAACTGCCGATTTGTACATTTTCTTGAAACGAATAATTTGCATGACCCATTTTATTGCGGGTTTCGAGAGAGTAGATCCGCCACCAACCACCTTGTTCGTATCGAGGCACAGATCACAATCGCTTTCGTTCATAAGCTCTCTGTGTTCCTTGATATCAAAAAGGCATATGATGATACATGGCACTTTGGAACACTAAGAGACCTCTCCGACATTGGCGTGCGTGGCAGAATGCTTACTATAATCTAAAGTTGCCTGTCAAATTGGACATTCTGAGTTCGAATAGGCAGCGTTTTTTCCCAAAGATTTGTCCAAAAAAAAAGGCGTGTCGCAAGATGGTGTACTTAGTTGGACACGTTTTATCACAAAAATGAATTCTTTACGCTCGGCCATCACTTTGATTATGTTGTTTTATTGTACATCTTTCCGCGGGATCAAATCCCGGCTGTGGCGGCTGCATTTCCGATGGAGGCGGAAATGTTGTAGGCCCGTGTACTCAGACTTGGGTGCACGTTAAAAAACCCCAGGAGGTCAAAATTTCCGGAGCCCTCCTCTACGGTCTCTCTCATAATCAAATGGTGGTTTTGGGACGTTAAACCCTACAAATCAATCATTGTACATATGTCGATGACGTACAGCTTTGCTTTACATCTTGCAATCTGGCCATCTGTGAGCGCCAGGTTCAGCTTGGTTGGAACAAAGTTTCCGATCGCGCTGAAAAAAAAAACGGATTCTGACTGAATGCACAGAAAAGCACGTGTGTCTTGTCCTTCAAGAAGAGAGACATTCATCCCGAACCCGATATTCAACTGCATAGGCAACGTCTTTCCCTTAATACCGAACACAAATTCTTAGGCGTAATCTTGGACACCAAGCTAACCTTCATACCATACATCAAATATTTAAAAAAACAAGTGCGTAAAATCTATGAACGTTCTAAAAGTGTTGTCTTGCACTACGTGGGGAAGCGACAAGAAGTGTTTAATGAATTTGTATAAAAGCCTCGTGCATAGCCTCCTAGACTATGGGGCAGTAGCATATCAGTCTTGGACACCTACTGCCCTTAAAATGCTTGACCCTGTAAATCACTGAGGCATCCGTCTATCGACGGGTGCTTTTCGCGCTAGCCCCGTGGAAAGCCTGTACGTGGAATAGAACAAAGGTCGCTCCACCTACACAGATGTAACATGTCTTTTAATTATTATCCTGATGTAAATGCAGACAAGGATCACCCATCACATTCCACAATGAATGACTTGTCAAGCCTTGCTGTGTTTGAAAAACGGCCTTCTATGAGACAGCCCTACTCACTCTGTCTGAGGGCCTAGCGAAGGAAACTGGTGTGCCACTTGAACACTGTTTGTTGGCTCCTGCAGTGTGCCTACCACCATGGTAATGGCAGGCAATAGATTGCAACGCGCCTTTCTAGGATGTTACGAAGCATCCACCAATTGCACATATCCAGACATACAACAGAAATACGCATGTCCTGAGTTCTTCAAGAACGTTTCAAAGTCCGACACTTCTGTCTCATATGCAGCCGTCGGCCCATCCTTTTCGGAAGCCGGCGTTCTGCACTCTGATTCAAACATTTTCACCGGCGAAGCTTATGCGGTACTAGCGGCCGTCAAACACATTAAACAAATAAAACTGCACAAGTTAATATTATATACAGCTTTCGTCAGCGTAGTACAAGCTCTGAAAACTCATAAAAATCACAAGAACCATCTCCTTGTCTCGCTTTATTCGATCTTATGCACAGGCTACTCATACAAGCAGCATGTTGTAGTCTGCTGGGTGCCAGGAAACCGCGAAATTCAAGGCAACGTTTTGGTGGACCAGCTAGCTGGATCCGCTAACAAAACCGCTTCCAGTACATCGATACCAGTTTCTGCACTCGATTTGAAACCTTTCCTAAACCGAAGGCTCTGGAGCTACTGGCAGAGCACATGTGACACACGCACAGGTAATAAATTGCATGTCATAAGACGTGCCTTGGTCATTGGCCGCCAGAATCAAAATCACGCCACACAGAAGTAATCCTTACAAGGTTAGGAACAGGACATACGCACACAACACATTCATATCTTTTGTCTGGGGCCGATGCACATTTGTCTGATAGATGTTGAGAAGCACTCACCGTACTTCACATTCTAATCCAGTGTAAAGAATTAGACACGCTGAGACAACAACACTTTCTGTTACCCTACCGACAACAGATACCACTCCATCCTGGAATGTTTATCGGTAGGAAACCACTTTTCACTCACAAATCATTATTTGCTTTTTTAAAAGAAATTCGTACTTTTCATATATTATACCCGGGCATTCTGTTGCACAACCTCTCTAGATAAGTCTCCGTTGCGGTGACTACGCTCAACAAAGCACTTGCCTGATGGCCCTTGGACGCAAGAGTGTGAACGAGTGAGGCACTTGTGCTAATGTCATACATGTGCACCTCCGTTTTTATTATCACAAACTTTTGTCATCCATTAACAACACACACCTCTCACGGCATAGTCATCATTTGATTACTTCGATGTTTTTACCCGCCTTAGCGCGAAGAATTTTATGGCTCTTATACAGCCGCTTATCCCAATCGTTTTCCATATCTCTAGTAAGAATAACTGGTACACTTTGGCCATGAAATGGCCCTTGTGCCACAAAACATCAAACATCATCATCATCATCATGTTGACCAGCAGCAAGAGTTAAAAACGGCTATCAAAGAAAAACAACTCGGCAGTAACAACCGGCTATCTGTGGCTGCTCCTACAGTCCATTTGATACTTTTCTGAGTTGAGATGTGAATTTCTTTAAAAACTTCGTGCTCTTTTCAATATGCGCATGTCATTTGATGCCTAGCAGCCAATTGTTGTTTTTGAATAAAGACGTAATAGTTACTTGAAAAGGAATATTGAGTTTATGTTGACTGTGTGACTGATAAACATCAAGTGGAACAGCATGTTCATTGAATATATAATCATTTTACTAGCAGCTGTACAAGATCTGGTGTGGTATATTGGGTAGAGTATTCACTTGAGAATCAGAAAGACGTTATATAGAGTGCTAGGGGCTCACTTTTTTCAATGCCTTCGATGTCTGTTCTTTTAATGAGATATTTATTTATAGCGCATACGCACTCCCGTTTTAAAACTGTGAAGCCGTCTTGTGCTGTGTACCCAGCGCCTCCCAGTTACATGCCACTCCAGCGTCCCAGTGCCCAGGTCAATACAGGGTTGGCAAGCACTATACGCTGTTACTGTCACGAGGCGGACGCCAACATGGTCCAGAAGGCGCCACTGCTCCGAAAGTCGCCACTGCCACGGTCACTGGCTGTTTGGTAGCCTATGTTTCTCGGCTCGCGACTGCTTCTGCGCAGAGCTGATAGGCGAGCGGGCAAGACGGCAGTGAGTTTAGGCAAGGTTTATATACAGCATAGAATTAGATGCGTTGCATATTCGCCACTGGGACCGACAGGTTAGGGACTGGAAGAGCCAAGATGTCTTCCTGACGCATAGGTCGGCTTCTTGTCGACGCACCGCTTGGCTTTTTAGCAGGCCCCGGGTGATTCATTACGTCGCCAAAGTCCAATCGGAATCGCCGCTGGTGGCGTAAGCTTCATCAAATCAGGAGCCGCTGCGCGTGGTTTCACCCAAGAAGGAAGATGTTGCCACAAATTGCGTAAAACTCACCAGACTCGATAGTGCCGTTTGCTTCCTTGGGCCTGTGGGCTGAAGGAGCTCGCCGTGCGTTGCGTAAGAGAAACCAGCGCCACCGCTTGATGACGTCGTTGAATTGATGGCGCCAAGTTGGCGTGATCGCTGGCGTTGACACAGATTGCCTTTGCAGAGGAAATGACGTTCGGTGTGGACTCCCAGGCGTAACAGCACCCTGCCACCAGACAATGTGCCGGAAAGACGAGCTGCTTCCACGTGGCTTGGGTTTTGAACGCACTCGTTCACCAGGTACTTTCAGGTTCGCCTCAAGGGCCATGGGGGGCGCATAGCTCCAAGCTCAGTTCCATGATCACATCCATTTCTTGAGGTAGGATCCCAACTGAACTGGCGTGTCACCAAAACTGGTCAACTAGCTTCACTCGTCTCTTCTGACGATTTTTGGTCTCAGCACTTGTCGATGCTTCTGCAACTTGTCAAGAACGGTTCGACAACAGACATCCATAGACACAAGCAAGTGCCCTCGGTTACCCGACAGAACAGCAAACAAAGTATAGTACAACAAATACCTACCTACGTGTCTATTGGAACTTCGTTCCTTTTACATCAAGAGACACATGTGGGACACAGGTCTCTTAAAATGCGAACTCAAATTTTTACACGTAAACGTAATGAATTAGAATATAATATAAAATCGGCCCCTTGAGATGACTATGGATGAGAGCGCTCAGCTAAGGCCTTGATGAGGATAATATTTTGCCCCATTTCGCCAGCGGAAAAGGAAAGGTGGAGAAGATACTAGCTAAAACGCACGGCCTAATACATCTGCATTAACATTTAGCTTTCCTTTTTCCTACCGAACATCAAAGTAGTGCTGGTGGGGTATCAAGCTCCACCTCTGTAACCGGCCACGTTTAGGCGACAACCAGGTGAGAGGACTGTGGTCCGCTTCGACCACAAACCTGGAGCTGGAGACATAACAGGCAAGTTTTTGAACGGCCCACACGAGGCAAGCGCTTTTCTTTTCATTGTTACTGTATGCGTCTTCCTTGCAGCTCAGTTTTCAACTTAAATAAAAAAACTGGCCTTTTGATTGCATCACCATAACTCAAAATTCCTGCTCCTTCTTCCTTTAAAGCATTTAAAAGCACATTAATGACCACTTGACGTTGAACGTTTGGTTTCATCAAATTGCTGCGGTAAATTTTGTTTGGCCGCCTTCCTAATTTCACTTCACAATTGGTATCAGAAATTTTCAATATAACTTTATAAAGCCCTTCCCAGTGAACCTTAACCTTGCTCGTTTTGGACGGCCGCAGCAGCATTACCTGACTACCCCCTTCAAGGGTGCATTTCTTTGACGATTGGTTGTAGTACTGCTCAGACAATACTTGTGCAGCCTTCATGTGGCTTTCCTGAAGATCTTTAGTTTTTTGAAGCCTCTGAAAGAAGTCTAGAGTGTACGCAACTACATTAGGGTCCTCATCGAATCAATCCCTCCCAGGACTCGCGCAGCATTCCCTATAATGTTGTTAAACTCTCGCCATACACAAGCTCAGCAGGGCGAAAACCAGTGCTCTCGTGAGGAGCTGATCCCGAGGCGAACATAGCAGGAGGAATACGCGCTTCCCAGGCGCATTTGTGCTCGTAGCAAAGAGCTGTCACTATTAGTTTCAGAACGCAATCTGTACGCTCTACCGGATTAGATTGTGGGTGAAGGATTGAGCTGTGCACCAATTCTATTCCACATTTATCAAAAAAGGTAAAGGTAAGGCAGCTGGTGAAGACCCTACTGTTGTCGCATTAAATATTAAAAAGAAATCCAAAACGTGCAAATATAGATAGCAGTGCATCCACGACATGAGAGGAATGGAGCTCCTTAATGGTATAGCTTCGGAAATTTTGTGGCTACACAGAGTGCCATCACAATGTATAACAACCTTGTCTTGACTTTGACAATGGCCCAACGATATCAATTACTCGGTGCCGAAAAGGTTCTGTGATAATTAGCGCAAGCTCTATGGGTGCCTTCTACTTGTCCGTCGATTTCTCCGCACTCTCAGAAGTGTCGCATGAGGGCACAAAGTCCTCGATATCTTTCCAGCATTTCGGCCAATAAAACTCAAGGGAAAATCTAGCCTTCATCTTCTGTATGCCGAGATGTCCTGTTGATATTTTGGTGGAACCAAAAGCTTCTCATACTTGCGACTTTGCGCATTTGTTCAGCTCCATAAAGGAGCACTGGCTTCTCAAAAAATATGAAAAAAACATTCTTTTTCTTTGTTCTCAAATTTACGCTTTTCATTAGCGCTTTATTTTTATTTATTTATTTATTTATACTGTCAACCCTCACTTGAGGGTCATTACAGGGAGGGAAGCATAGGATATGGAAAGTAAATACAGACATTGATATTTTCAGCAACTTTGAACAATAACACAATAGCATATTAATTGCTCGTCAAAGTAAACATCAAGAGCACATTCAAATTTTTTAACGTCAGAATTTTCAACAATATGTCGCGGCAATTTGTTCCACGCTTTTATAACATCAGGGAAAAAAGATTTGCGAAAGACGTTCGGGCGAGCACCGAAGGGGCGAACTGCCGCGTCATGATTGATCCGGCTGCTGAGCTTATGCGGGGGGTGTGCGTAAATTGTTCTATCTATTTTTATTTGACCATGCAATATCGGAAAAAATACTTTTAGGCGCTGCTTTTGTCGTCTAATTTCTAGAGATTCCAAACCACTTAGTTTTAACATCTCGGTAACCGAATCAGTCCTTTTATACTTCGAACATATAAATCGCGCGGAAAGTCTCTGAATTCGTTCCAGTTTATCTATTAAATCCTTCTATTTAATCCTTCTATTTATCTATTTAATCGCGAGGTCGACTTGCTGCTCTCGAATGAGCGTTTCTCGATATACCTTCAAAAGCTCACTCCAGCTTTCCACTACAGTCGAGAGCGTAGAACCCTTTCGCTCTCATCCACTGGCATCATGTCGTGTTCACCGTCGACAAAGACAGCGCCAGTAACTTCGGCGACGGGCCATTGGAGTGACTCACCCGGAGAATTTCATTTCCGAGGTTCAGTCGACTCGCCTAAAGGTCACCCCGATTAGCCTAATTGGCAGGTGGTGTTTCACTACACTGAATGAGATCAAGTTCCTGCGAAAGCTTCCGCGCTTGCGATCGCGTGAAGGCCATGTACGCTAAGATGGAGAGGAACGACTTACCCTGCTCTTTGTGAAGCTGCTTGGAGTTATTAGAAAAAAAGATAAGGAAAACGGTGGCGAAGCGCGGCAGACACAGCCGCTTCGGTGCATTGCTTACCGAATGGGCCTTCAATGATAACCGTAGCAATGGGTAAGCAAGCAGTCTGCTCCTCGATGACATGCCTGATCCACGCGCATTCTCCTGTAAAGTCGTCCGGAGACACAAACGAAGGATGGACAACGTCCATGGTTGCCGCTGAGTCTCGAAGTGTTCGACACGTTTTCCCATTGACCCTAATTTCCTGGAGATATAGCTCTAACAACCGCATGTTCTTTTCCACTTCTCGGATTGTTGCGAAAGCAAACTGTTGTTTACAGTTTACTGCCATGTCCCCTTCCTCTTTGCAGTTGTAGCAGATTAGCGGCTTCCGGGATTCAAACGCCCATGTGGTATCGGTGCGCTGTTTACGAACCTCACTTGATTTCTCCGCTTCCGTTTGCCCTCCTCCAACAGTGTCCTTCGTAAGAGACGGGCGCTTGCTGAAATTACGGTGCGGAGTGGGTTTCCACTCATCAGGTTTCTTTGAAGAGCCCTCCTTTTTTTCACCCTTTTCAACGCACACGCCCTGCTCTGCAACGTTCGGTGAGTATAATACTCCTCAGCTAACTCTGCTGTCTTGTTAGGCTGAACTTCGCCAAGCTTGTCCTGCAGCCAAATCTTGACGCCATTCTCGACGCAGTGGTAGAGTTGCTCCAATGCAATGCATTCTACCACTTTCTCGAGATCGTGATAAACGTCTTCGCCCTTGAGCCATTCAAATAAATCGATTTTACGACGAAACGCGAAGTCAACGTGTAACTGATTCCCCCTTTTAGCATACCGGAGCCTTTGCCTGGAAGCCTCGGGTGACAACTTAAAATGTCTCAAAAGCACTTCCTTAACTTCGTCATAGCTCTCAAACGCTTCCCTGGGCAAGCACGTTATTACGTCGAACACTTCGGGGAGAAGAAGCGCTAACAGGTTCTGCGCTCAAAGAGACCACTCCAAGATATGTTGCTCAAAGACGTGTTCAAACTTTCGAGATACTTCGCCGCGTCCTCACCTACTACGTGCAGTGGCAGTTTGTCCCGAATTCTATAACCGCTGACCTGAACCGTCGGAAAAGCTACGCTAGGAGCCTGGGAATACTGCAGGATTACCAATTCTATTCGTTTCAACTCGAGGCGCTCCTGCCATCGGCCTCCTCACGCTCGCGACGTTTGCGCCTTTCAGCTTGTTCACTTTCATGAACTTCTACTTCTCGCCTTTCAGCCTCCTCGCGGCGTGCTTTGATATTATCGCAGGCCTCATCGAGTTCCTCAGCCGACACTCCTTCATTCATCATGATCTCAAGGATTGCTTGCTTTCGTCTCGCACGGCCCAAAGTAATGCCGAGTTCCTCGCAAATTTCAATGAGTCCCTTCATTTTAAGGTTCCCCATCGTTCACACTAGCCTCTTGCTGTTTGCCCCTGTTAACAATATACTTGCTGCACCCACTATAAGTCGAATAGCAAGACAAGCAAGTAACTTTTAACACTGCCGTGTTTACACCATCCGCATTAACAATGGTTTCAAAGCGTTCCGACTTGGCGTGAAACGATCAAAGCTCACTCCAATGCTTCAGACAGCCCTTCTCTAAACTACTGTAACCTATATTAGAGCAGTGTGGTGCACTGAAAAGAAAACATCACGCACTCACCGCGTCGACGTCGCTGACGCTGGCCGATCCTGCAGCTGCCATCCACTGTTACGAAGTGCGACGCCAACACGGCCACTGCGAAGCTTACCGGCCAGGCTGAAAGCGAAAGGGCTGAGCCGAGATGTCTTCTCTGACGCATACGTCGGCTGCTCTGTGACGCATAAGTCGGCTTCTTGTCGACGCGCCGCTTGGCTTCTTTTAAAGCCCCGGGTCATCTATTACGTCATCAACGTCCAATCGGAACCGCCACTGTTGGTGTCAGCTTCCTCAAATTAGCCGCTACACTGGGTTCCACCCAAGATGGAGTGATGTTGCCACGCGTTGCGTAAGACTCGCTAGACTGGATGGCACCACTTACTTTATCGTGGCCGTGGGCGGAGGGAGCTCGCCGTGCGTTGCGTAAGACAGACCGGCGCCGCCGCTTCATCATGTCGTTTTGTTGATGGCGTCAGGCAGGCTCGCTCACTGGCCTTGACACAGATTGCGTTTGCCGAGGCAATAACATCCGCTGTGGGCTCCTAGGCGTAAAAGCGCTCAGTGGCACATGGAATTCCAAATACGGAAGAAACTATTTTTTTGTAAACGTGATGCGCAGCGTTGCAAACAGTTTTCTTGTGTGTGATGCAATTCACGAAAATAATACGTGAAGGGAAGAGAACAAAAACGTTTGGCAGTTATCATTATCTACAGTAGGAATTGGTGATATGCGAAGCAGGAATTAGGAAGCCTAATAAGACACTTTAAAATCAGCACAAACTTACGAGGCAGAGGTAAATTACGCCGTACAAGACATCAATGTTATTATTATCACGTTTGGACGTCTTATTTACCTTCGTGATCTATTCACGTCATCTGATACCAAACTTGGTATATGTAGACATACCGAAAGAGCCGCGTGCATGCTATGAGTGTAACATGTAGGGAAATTTTATATGAAACGCAAGCCGTGATTATGTTTGAATGTGTCATTTAAAATTGTCGTCAATTCACGTCACGTGATACCAAATTGGGTATAGTGGAGGTAGTAAAATGGCCACGATCACGCTATGAGCGTAGCATGAAGTCCTGTTTTACATGACACGCATGTCATGATTATGTTCGGACGTCTCATTTACCTTTCTCATATATTTGCGTCATGCTATACCAATATTTGGTATATGTAGAGGTATAGCGAAATGGCCGCGAGCGCATCATATTCAAGGGACCTATATACTCCGAAGTAACGTTGACGCGCGCGCACGCTGGGCGCAGCGACCATACGCTTGCAAAACGTGAGCACTCAGGCACGACCGGCGTTACTAGCGTCTGTCGGTGCGGCCCGGCAGCAACCGGCGTGAAATGCGACGTGCTGCATTTCACGCCCTACGAAGTTACCCATAAGCACTGTGTCTAGTTCTTTTCATGATGGAGGAACGCCGGGCCCGCTCAAACCAGCACGGTTCAAATCAACGTAATGCGGCGCGCGCCAACGAGTGGCAGGCAGATCGGCGCCTGGTGTGGCATCGGCTACGTGCTGCAACAAAACGAACGCTGGCTTGCGCGTGGTCCCGTCGAAGTGTATTGGCGCCTGAGTGTGACATGTAGTTATGTTCTTACATGACCCACTTGCTTGATATTATTTTATGACAGGTTTTCACCTGTCACATACATTATCTATTCAGGTCCCGTATTAAGAAACTTGTTCTATGTGAAGCAAATGAAACAGCTGTGAGCGCACCATGAACGTGGCATGTATAGTCATGTTGTTACATGGCACGCATCTGATGATCATGCTTACACCAGTCCCATACATTCATCCTTCATTCACGTCCTATAACACCAAATTTGGTATAAGCGAAGCTAGCAAAATGACCGCGAGCGCATCAGGAGCGTGGCATGTAGTCAGTCATGTTGTTACACGACACGCATTTCATGATTATCACGCTTGTGCCAGTCACACCTTCTTCATCTGTTCACGTCCAGTAATGACAAATTTGGTACATGTGAAGCTGGCAAAACGGCCGCAAGTGCATCATGAGCATGTTTTTGCATGACATGTTTGCATGACAAAGTCATGCAAACATGTCATGCAACATGCCATGCAACAAAATCATGTTTTGCATGACAAAGTCATGTTTTTGCATGACACGAATTTCATGATTAATATGTTTGCATCAGTCCCATACCTTCGTAATCAACTTTCGTCCCCTAATACCGAATTCGCTATATGCGAACCTAGTGAAACAGCCTCGAGTGCATCATGAGTGTGGCATGTAGTCATGTTACATGACACGCAAGTCATGACTTTCATGATAGGGTCTGTCGCTTGTGTTCACCGTGCATTCATGTCATATTATACCGGTTTTGCAACACGTCAAGTGAACAAAACCACCGCAGAAGCAGCAAGACCATGAAACGTAAATCATGACATTCATAAGATACGTGTCATGATTTTTATGTTATGACTAGCCGTTTATTCTCTTCATACAGTCATGTTATGTTATACCAATTTTAGTATCGATACCATTATCGAAACGGCCAGGACAGATGAAGTCGTAGGCGGCTATATAGACAGATAGACAGATAGATAGATAGATAGATAGATAGATAGATAGATAGATAGATAGACAGATAGATGGATAGAAAGATAGATACGCTCAAACTCACCAAAGTTTGTTAAGAAATGCTTCGCATTTATAAACTTCTGGAGACGCAACGGCAAAGGAGGTCGCAATCGCGCTCCCTATAGCTCACACTGATGCCCAGTTTATCATCAGTGACTCAGAAACAGTAGTCCAAAATTTTGCGAATAGTAGTGCTTCTTCAATGGCGTTTAAAGTCCTTACTAAAGGGAAAACCCACTCTGACGACCAAAATGCCAGCATTCTCTGGTTTCCCGCCCACACTCCCGTAAACCACACGGAGGTCAATCTTAACGAGGTGGCACACGACGTGGCTTGAGATCTCACGTTCCAGGCCACGTCCGTGGTTGACACCCGCACGGACTCTCTTGCGGAGGAGGGGGAGTGAGGTATAGACTTAGCATATTCAATGACATCAGCCAACAATATAGACTTCAACGACGGCAATATTCACCGCCTCACTCCAAGCTCAACCACGCCCAGTCCGTTCAATGGCGGCAATTACAAACAGACACCTACACTAATCCCGTAATTTTGTAACACGTTTATCCCGACTGGTATATGACCAATTCGCGCGAGGATTTTAGTAGTAGGGCCAAACTTGCGCACATTCTCATGGAGTGTCCAGCACTAATTGGCAATATAAGAGACGGAGCATCCAATGAGGACCTTCGGGAGCGTGTGCGGACTGCGCTGCTCAGCTAAGGACTAGATAATCAACTCTAGGCGATCCAGCAGGCTAATGAAGCGGCTAGGAGGCGTGGTCTCTCGGCCAGCTCCTGGCAGAGATCACAGCCCGGTAACCTGCAGGAAGAGAATAAAGTTGTTCACTCACTCACACTCACGCTCAAGTTATTTCTTAGGGAACACTAAGGCAACAATGGGAAGCAGAAATCTTGGCCCAGATCGGTCATGAACGGTCGTTTGACGTTCGTAAATGCAAGTGGGAGGAACGCAATTATTACTCGACCAAGAACGCAGTTTTTGCGCAGTCAGCATAGTGGTATATTTGAACGCGTGCGTTATCCAGGCAAATCGTAAGCAACGACTCCCTCAGTAGACGCCGATGAGAGCAATGTTAGCGTACGTGGTCTTCAGCGTTATCGTATCAACAATATAAGGCAGCCGAAACACCGACCACGTATGCAACACAATTCAGAAAAAGGTTCGTTGATTTTTACGTGCAGTTTCCACGTACTGGCAGGTCACTGGTGTCACATTCAAGACAGCTATAGTGATTAGGGTCTCACTCCCACTGATATTATCACTCGCACGCTAACTCTCGGTGATAGCAAGCGCGAGAAACAAAATAGTTCATGACGCACCACTGTCGTCTTTTCGCCCTGCTCGATGAATACAAATCACCTTATGATCCCGCACTCAAGCTCACTGACAAGCTTCGATGTGAAGTTGCTGCAACCGAACGTTGCTATCGTTGTTTACTTGGGCAGGAAAATTGTGAAATGGTGCCAGAAAACAAGGAAACTTGACACAGCAAAGAATCAAAAACCTACATTGCTGATGCTTCCTAATAATATTGTGGACAAAATTGAACATAGTATTTGCATTTTTTCTTTGCATATTTTCCATTACACTGCGCAGTATAAAAAGTTAGCGCTCGTGGACTACATGCCGAAGCGTAGTAAAAAATTGGCAGATCCCATGTACAGTGAGAATCGATGATATGCGAAGCACGAATGAGAAATGTTGATATGCCACTTTATTATCAGTACAACATTACGAGGTGGAGGAAAATGATACCGTACATGACTTACGTGTCATGATTACCAAGTTTAGATGTGTCGTTTACATTCGTCATCTATTCACGTCACGTGTTACCAAATTTAGTATACGTGGAGTAAGCAAAACGGCCGCGATCACGCTATGAGCCTGGTAGATAGATAAATACGCTCAATGTCGCCGAAGTTCACTAAGAAATCATTTAAAAGGGCGGGCTTGGGCTTGGTTGCCTTAGCATAGTGAAAGATATAAAGAGCGAACACTCCTGTAGGGTCCTGCGGTCGAGCAACTACGCTGCGTGTATCCTGGCATAGCCGAGCTAAGCCAGTGTATATATTTTCTGACATATGAAACCTGCCAAGGAAAAAACAATCACGGCATATCCACGAAGTGGATCATTATGAGTGAGGTAAAGCGTCCGAGCGTTCGTTTATCTTTTCAGGTGTCCGTCCGTCCTTGTGTGCGTGCTTCCGTCGATCATTCCATCCATGCGTCCATCCGTACGTCCGTTTCGTCCGTTTCGTCTATCTGTCTGTCTCTCTCTCTGTGCGTTCATCAATCCATCTAGTGAACACTCCAATTACCGCCATCTCGCCTCTTTTCACCGTATATTCCTCATTACAAGAGCCGCCATCCTGCGGAAATGAAAGCGACTAAACGATAGGTGGCAACTATATAAACACGCCACGTACGACCCATGGCGTCAGGAGCTGCAACCCTGAAAAACACGCGCTCGCGCGACACTACTCCAGCCAGATCCACTGCCAGTACATCAGGAAGCACGTTAGCGGCTTCAAAACGTTGGATTGATGTTATGTTCAATCGTTATTTCATTGACTTGAGTGAGTGAGGGAGTGAGGAAGAGTGTGCTTGTGTGGGTGCTTGTGTGCATGCGCGTGTTTACGCTTGAGCGAAACGACGCCCATTTCCGTCTACCAGCTGCTGCTATCGGCAAACTGTTGGCCGATCGTAAGGTGAAATATGTTGTCCGCGTTTCTGCTCCTAGCTTTTCGTCACTCTCTACTATAGAGACGCGTGAGGCGGCAGTAACCGCACTTGCGTTCACTATTTTTGCCTTGTTTCCAACATGGATGTGGGGCGTCGTCTGGTGCCCTTTTAGAGGCAAAGCTCCCAAAGCCATCGGTCTGTTTACCTAGCTCGTCGTGGTTCGTGACCACCTAGTTCGATGACTCACTCAGCAAGTGACGACAGACAGACAGACAGACTGACAGACAGACAGACAGACAGACAGACAGACAGACAGACAGACAGACAGACAGACAGACAGACAGACAGACAGACAGACAGACAGACAGATGCATGGACAGATGGAAGCACAGACGGATGCTTTGCCCACTCATCATTCACTTCATGGATATGCTGTTTATCTTTTTCGAACTACTGGCAAGATGGCGGTAGTGGATTTGCCACCTCAAATAAGGGAATATAACTGCGTTGTTGCAATGTACTTTGAAACTAGGAAGTACAAATAAAACTTCAGCAGCCCAAGCACCAACAATAACTATGGTGTACTACATTCCCATTTGGTTCTCTGATACACACCTAACGCCTTTTGACAATGCATGCCCAGCGTGTGCCTAATGACACAGTAGAAGTACACTAAGTCGCCATGAGACACTAAAGCGTAGTTTCAAGGTGCGAGTGACCACTATTGCAAAAGTGGGTGATCAGGAATGCGGGCGACCATAAATAGGCCCTCTATAAAAAAAACGCCAGCAAATAGCATGTTTGTATGCGCCGTTTTCTAAGAACTGTTTCTCTCTGGTAGTGCCCTTTTTCACAATCAGCTGTTTCTAATATCGGTACCTGATCTGATGTCGAGGTCACTTGTTTTTCTTTTTTGTTGCACCTTATTGTTGTACGCATGACCATTGTTCTTGCCTTTAGCAAGATATATATTGTGCTGGTAAGCCTGGGAGTGAAGGTTCGATTTCCGACATGCAGGAAGGAAAGAGTTTGGATGAGCATTGGACAGTGCAATAAAAAGAACAAAATGAATAATGTCGGTAGGTGAAGCGCACACACGCCAAGTTTTATACTCTCCTTTTTTTTCCAGATGGTGGAAGAGCTTCTTGTATTTTTTGCATGTTTAAAGAAAAAAACCAAGCACTCGAGCTATGTTAGTCACGGCAAGAATCAGCCTTTGGCCCAAGGGCAGGATACGCTGAATATTTATTTATGAATATGTTTGAAACAATGAAATTAGGAAGATGAGGCTTATCACTGCCAAACAAAAGTTTCTTTATTTGTAATGCATAATTTACGTAAAGCTCAATGATTTAACTGTTGTTACTACTTTCTATCAGATACAGCTTAGGCCACCACCTGTGGTGCACCTGGCTGGACGTTGGTGACACCGGAATCAAGCAGGACTGAAAAAAAAGAAAGGCAATTACACTGGTGAGAAACACTGCTATGGGGGTTCCTAAGGGCACTAGGTAAGACACCCTCAGACACAAGAAGATTACAGGAAGTTTGGCCAATATTGTGCAACTTGTATCGGCCATTTCGCAGCAGTGTGCCGATCTACCTAGGGTGAACAACGCTGACGCAAAACCCAAGCCTATACTTTAGTATGTGCAACGCATGATGCATTTATATCCATGAAAGGCTGCAAAAATAATTTGTTTTTGTATGTTAGTGCTCAGATGCCATAAAATTTGTCAGATAATCAGACAAGGTTCACTACAATGTATACTGCACCTAAGAAAGAAAAGATGACCTCTGCACATTACAAACACAAAGCGAGGCTTTACGACAAGTGAATACACAAAAAGAGGATTTCTAAAATTTGAGATGCCTGCAAATGTAATGAATGATTTAACAGAGCTTGACAATGATAAGTGCCGTGAAGCATTCCATCTACTCTAGTTAATGCTGCTCTTGGGATTGCCAATTCAACTTCAGCGCCCTAGTCATAAACGTGGAAGAATAATACAGCCGTAAAGCGAAAATGCCCCCCTTGCTGTTTTACGCGGTGTCTTTGCGATGTCAGGCTTGCGGCTAGTTTTCCTGGAATAATTGAAAACAAGCAGACCAACATCGTGTGACGTCCACAGACACCAGAGAAAAAAATGAATTGCTTCTTGTAATTTTTTTTTGTTTCTGCCCCTTTCTTTTTTTACTCGCACATTTCTGCTTCAATAAAATAAAGTTTTTCCATTCCATTCCATTTCTGCTTCAAATGAAAGCCTAATTTCTGCCTACGCGTATAGTGCAAGCTTGTTCAGAACGTCACGTATTCTTAGGGCGTGCATGCCACCGTTTTCCTATAGTGACTTGCGCTGCAGGAATATGCGCTGTATATAATTGTGCTCTGCGATACAAGCTTTTTGCGTTAATACTTGCAGCTTTTTGCAGAAATGCCGAGCCCGTTCATATCACGTGACTGTTCCCTACTGTGCTACAGCATTGCGACGTACCTGGTCCTCCTGGGGTAGCAGCGACAACGTCGGTCTTGTGAACTTCGGTGTTACTGTGGATTGGGACAGGGTAGGGACTAGGCACTGGGTAAGGAACTTGTCGTGGTTGTGGGACTGGGTATGGCTGAGGTACTGGGATGGGGACTGGGACAGGCACATCCTGAGGAATTGGAACTGGTACGGGTACGACACGCTCCCGCAAGACACCACCGTAGACCACGCGCACCATGGGGTGGCCAGTGACAGGGTCCTGGACAGTGTTGATGTCAAGAGGGTATGGGCTCAGAGTTCCTCGGCGCTCGGCAGCTCCAATGCCAGGTGGTGGTGGGAATCTTCCGAAGATATGGTGGAACCTGCCGCCCAAGAGGTGCACGCTGTTGAGGCCATAGAAACCGGGATAAGCTCCTGGGCCCATGATGGCACCGAGACCGCCACCCCAACCGCCGAGGCCGCCGAAGCCTCCATAGAATCCACCAAGGTAAGCGCTGCCGAATGGAAGCCCTGGGGTGTAAAGTACAAAATATGTCATTCAACGCCAGCGTAGGTGCTGATCGCATCAGAGAAACTGTTAATGCAGAGTCCATTAAATAGCTTTTATCTATATGTCTTGTGAAAAACCACTTTGTCAACAACGCCTTTATATTGTGATATGTAGCGACGATATCATGACTGCAAATGTAGACAGGTAAATATTTTGACATCTCGAAATAACAGGTATGCTGAATTTGTGTCAGTATGAATATTTTCCTCGTAAAATTAGCATGATTCTAATCTACCCACGGTTTAATAACACCTGATGATTAAGGCGGGCATAAGAACAGCCAGGGCTTGTGAGACAGACAGGCAGGCAGACAGAGAACTTTATTGAGGTCCTGAGAAACACTGCCTCAACGAGCTAGAGTAGCGGGCCACTCCCACGTCGGAAAACATTATCTTCTAGAGAGAAGGATTTTCCCCCTTCCTCATATGCAACTTTGTCGGGCCCAGGCCCAGACCCTCCGCATGCTTCAAACCAGGTTGTACTCCAGTCTTCGTTCCCCCAGCCAGTTTATTGAAAGCATAAATCCAGCATGCCCAGATTGTGGAGCCGTATCTACGTTAGATTACATGCTCTGGGCGTGCCCCTCATCATGCGATTCTGGGCACATGATCGAAGAGGAATGGAGCTTTGCGCTCAGAAGCTCAGGACTTGCACATCAACTCTGGGCTGTCCAAAGGGCCCATGCCGCGGCGGAGAGGCTCGGCCTACCCGTTTCGGCATGTGAGAATTTGTTTATTTTATAGCTTCCGTATATTTTTAGGGGCGAAGCTCTTTAAAGCGGCACCCGTTCGTCCCTCGTAGTCGTAGTCGTAGTTTGTAACAAGTATAACATTTTGACCTGCAAGGTGGTGCCGGTTGGAGATTTCTCCTGTGCTTTGTTGAACAATAAAAAGTTCGTGGTGTGCGCGTTAACTAAAAGCCGAATTCTCCTGTCTCGCATTACTCATTAGCAGCCATCGGCATGTACATTGAGCACTATCTGAGAAGAAAGGGTTGTTACGTTATACTCGCTGGGTGTAACCTCAGTTTTAGAAAGGTTTATCGAGCATTGAGCCGCAGTACCATGAATACAATGAGCTAGTATATACCATGAGCTCGAGGTGATTAAAGTGGGAAATAGATACGAAGCGCAAGCCGTAAGAAAGTAAAAGCCGAATTCTCCTGTCTCTCATTTCCCATCAGCAGCCATTGGCATGTATATTAAGCACTATCTGACAGGAAAAGGTTGCTACGTTATACTGGCTGGGCCTAACCTCCTTGGTTTTAGAAATGTTTAGCGAGCGTTGGGCCGCAGTGTCATAAATACAGTGTACTAGTATATACCATGAACTTAAGGTGGTTAAAGGTGGGAAGTAGACCCGAAGCGCAAGCCGTAAGAAAGTGTGCGTGTGCCACCTCTTGTTTAGTCCTTGGAATGTCCGCTGGATGGCGGTGCTTACATACGGGGAATATATGATAAAAAGATACGAGATGGTGGTACTTGGAGTGTTGAATAGATGGAGGAACGGACACACAGACAGATGCATGGATGGACTCATGAACGCACGCAGGGACGGACGCACAAACAGACGCACGCACGGACGGGCGGATGGATGCATGGACGGTCACACAGACGGACGCGTGAACGGACGGAAGCAAGAACGAATAGATGGACGAATGCTTCGCCCACTCTCCATCATTCACTCCATGAATATGCTGCCAATTTTTTTAAATAACTATATTTAGATTGCGCTATTCTACGCACAGTTAGCAGCACCTTATAGTGAATGTGCTTATTCATCATTACGTTCACAAATGTGACCTTCGATATATGGTTGACTTCGACGTTTGTCTAGGTTGTGCAATGTCAACGCTGTAGCTTTAAAGAGTTCATTTCACAGCAATTGTTGCATTGGCACGGTTTTCATTGACAATGAGCGAAGGACCAATGTTTTCTGTGATTCGAAGTTATAGATAGATGCAAATGAACAAATAAAAATTCTTTAGTGCAAGAGGAAATTGAGTCGAGGGCTTGTGCGTTGCAGGCAGGTGGTTGAAGGTTTTCAAGAAAATGCACCAAATTAATATATTGTGTTCAGAAAGATGCCCTTAACGCTTGCATCACTGCGAGGAAAAACGTACTGTCACACCAGGTGGCAACACGTGTTACCTGCATAACCATTGCTTTGCTTAGAAGTCTGCTGATTACATAGCGGACAGGAATAATTAGGCATTATTATCTAAAATAACCATAGGCAGGGCACGTGAAGTGAGGGACAGATAACCAGTGGTCATTAGGGATCACAAACTGCATTCCAAAAGACAGCAAGCGGGTGAGGATGAGACAGAAAGCTAGATAGACAGATGAGATTATGAAGTTGGCGAGTATAAAGTGTTTGCAGCGAGCACAGGACTGAGTTGACTAGCGTAGCATGGCAGAGGCCCTTGCTCTACAGTGAGTGAAGTCAGGCTAAAGATGATCATTATCAACATTAACAGCCCCGACAACGTGTGCCACTGGCAATTGCCCTGGTTTCCTTACGATGCGCAATGTGTACTTTGTGAATTCGCGGAAGGTATAATTAGGTCGTGGTGGGCGCATCACCGATGTGTACTTCCAGTGAGCACTTCATCGTCAGTTGTAACGACCAATTTACACGCACACCTACGTCCCTGCGGCAACGCTGGTGTCCACCAAGAAGCGAAGGCAGACTAGCGATAGAGATTGCGATTAGAACGGCGTCCAATGACACTGTCGCGACTGGTGAAGGCGAAGCCAAATCATCGTCAAATCTTTTATTTGCAAATACTACCCACAAAACTACCTATTTACTTGTGTGCTGCCCTAATGTACGTAAAGCTTCGACTTCTCAAACTATCATAGCTCTATCAATACTGTTCTGAAACGCAGTCTCCTTAATACGCTTATATAAAGTGCCACTGCTATACGCCGAAAAAAAAAAGAAAAATTGTGTGGGCGTAATGCGATGTGCATACCGTGGCACTCAAGTTAGTGGCTTAGGTTTGAGAATGAATAATCACGCTGGAAGCATTAATATAATGAGATCATCGCCCCTAAAATCCCAGTTTGAGAGGCGCTTCAGGGATTACCTTTCCAGATATCAGCACAAATAGGCTTTTTATTGTCCTTTTTATTTGAGTGTTTGGTATTTTAGTCACATGTTTACCTTCACAGACGATCACTGAGGTACATAATCCTTACGCTACGCTCTTGTTACTCTGCGTTGTCTGTTTTGAGGCTTTGTTATAGCGAGCTTACACTTCAGCTCTGCATCCCAGCCTCAGGAAACGCGTTCTCGTGGTGCTGCACTCATAATTATTTGAAGGCAAGAAATACTCTTCATCAAAGCCTTCGTCAGCATAAGCTTTAGGGCACTTTCTTATAGCGTATTTGGTTGGCCTCGCCGGTCATTTGGCTCGGAGTCACCAAATGCAGAGGCAGCTGGCAATCAGGGTGCGTGGGGCAGCATGCCCACCGAATACATCGGCGATCTCGGACCACCTAAACTACCTAATATAGAGACATTAGGGACGCTCTCCTTCATATCCTCTACATAGTCTCCAAGCCTCCTCTTTCAAGTGTAGAAACTTCCTTTTAGAACCTCTCCCGAACGGCCACAGAGCGGGCGTCGACGCTATTACCCGGCTCACGCCACACTCTTATGAACAAATCTATGCCCCGCGAATAACACGGGTGGTGTTCGGGTTGGCCCGAGAGGTGAGAGAGGAGGGTGTGCGGTGTGGCAGCCCTGCGGAAAGATTAGCAGTACTTTCCTAAAAAAAGTCATCGCTTTGCCACAAAGGCGAATCAATGAACGCGATATCGACAAGTTGGAAGGCCACGCGCGGAATGGCAAGCAGATCAAAACGTGCCCCGCGTTTGTAACGCACAAATGGCGCACAAAGTGTACTAACTGGTACAGATGAACGCGAATAAGCGTCTCAGTTGTTACTTCGCTGTGTCTGAAAAGTCTGCCCTTTTGGCATATGGAGGCTGTGCTCCAATGGCAGCCCGAAACAGCCCCATAAGCAGAACTGTGTGTTTAAATTACCTTGCATTCTTTGAGCTAACCACGACGCAGTGTTTTATGTTTGCTTTTCATTGTTTTTGGTACCTAATTGTTCCCAAAACGCAATTATGGTACCTTGTCGTTTGTAGGTAATTGCGTTTAATATATTTGAACACGCCTCACGCTATGCTTCATAGAAGTTAAGCTGCTCAAACACGTCCAGGTGCATATTTACTATTTTAGCATCCATCTAAAATAATATAAAAAACCTTGTGAGTGCAAAACAACGCCACAGCTTCACTGGAAATTTAGTGGAGAAAGGAAGACTTTAAATACTACCATATGTTTCCCGTGATCAAATAAGCCACTGTCTAGGCACGGTACATGTGTTGTCTCGAGTTGGTGCTACACGAAGTTGTTATCCCTAGCACGAAGTCTTTGCACCAGAAAGGAGGGAAGCAATCTTACCAAGGGCAACGAGGGCTAGTGCACAAAGCAGCTTCATGTTGGCGGAACTAGATGACCTTCCTGCAGAAGTGTGCGTCCGCCTTTCGACACGGTAAGGTGACTGCTGTGCGACCTGGCCATGCCTTTTATACTTCTGTCTACGTGTATTCTAGGATTAGCTCGTTCGCCCCATTGGTAGGAAGTCAAGGTTCGTGGCAAAGGTATTGTTTGTGCAACAATACAGCGCACTATCCAGCGCTGTGTCGAGCAACGCAACGCCAAAAAAATAACAGCTGTCCAGATTTCCTTTTCATGCTAAGCATCTGCACTTTCTGCTTTCGCCAGCTATCTTGCAAACATTTCGTGGCAGTTTTGTAAAAAAAAGTCTTATGGCTTCGTCCTCTGCGGGACCTATTGAATCACACGAAAATGTGTGACCGAACAATGAAGCCCAAATACGTAATTTTTTGCATTAGAAGTTTTGTGTCATGAGCTAGTAGCCTTATTTTTCGTGTCTTGTGTTCACGTGATCAACGTTCTCTCACTTTTTTTCTTGGCGGCAAGGATGAATTAGGAAGATATGCTATGCACATGGAAGCCCACAAATAACTTTTTTTATGCAATCAAGAAAAACATTACAACGGTGCCGTAGTTTTTGAGAAAAGCAATAAATTGCTTTTGTAATTCAGCCTTTGATGCTACCAAGAAAATATAGCTTAACCAAGTTTGATACGTTATATCAAGAGCTAATGAACTAATATATGTTTAAAGGCTGACTATATTGTTCGCAAACGCAAGAATCATTAGCTACTATACATACTACAGTATTATTACCATAAAAAAGCAAGAAGTTTGAAAGCAAAGGTAAGCCTGAGTACAATTTATCAAACTTTATAATTTTAGGGGTACATACAGGGTATTGCTGAGTGCCGAGCCTTGGTAGTCTTTCCTTTGTTTTTATTTACCATCTTTTGCCTGTCAAGGTGGAGTTTCCAGGCGATAGATTAATTAGCTTTGCTAGGGAGGTCTATTTAGTAAATGTATGAATAATTATCGCAGTCAGTTGGATCACGACAGAAATAACCTTTATGTTCTGATACCTATTCACAAACGCGAGTGAAGCGCAGAATTTGGCTAACCACAATGCACTGTGTTTAGATAGTGCAAAAGAAAAATTTCAGACTTCTTCGCTGTGAGCCCAATAACTGTCTGAAAGTTGCATGTTCTTTACATAAAAGCCCCCTGTAGTAATATCTGGTGTTTCCAAAAAATATGGACATACGAGTGAACGCACGAGAGAGAAGATGTCAGATTGCATCGATAAAGTTGTGCAGTGCAGGTGCACTACCTTCTCTTGTGTTCGCAGTTGTGTTGCGTTTGGTCATTTGAGGCTATCATCACCGAAACTTTCTGCCTGACGCTGCTACGTTCTCATTTTCAGCAATTGATACTGAAGATATTCACTTTCTAGGACTCTGATTAACAGGTAAAAGAATGAACAAATTTCAATACGGTTATGGGTGTCATCGAAATTGGGATGGCAGATTATCTATGAGGACACAAATAAGGAACACATATAACAGTGGGACCTAATATCCAAGAAGGAATAGCCTTTTAGCATATGTAGTATAAAAATGTAGTGCGGAGATACTGCTCCTTTAAAACGACTTTTTACTCGTAATGTTCAGTGCAGCCATATACCATATTAATACGTAGATTATCGTTCTGTCATTTATAAGAATGTAGAACGATTTGTCACTATAGTTTTGTTTGCTGGCACAGTATCACAAAAATGCGCTTTCTTTTGAATGTCGTAAGGCGAGTGAATTGGGAAGTGTGAAATGCGTATGCATTGTGAACGCGCTAGAGTTTATGCACCAGAACATTATTGTATACTACCTCCACAAGTGTGGAGGCTGCGTGATAACTTTAACAAATATAAACTATTTATACATACCTACAGTCATACCTATATCAAATCACAAATACGCTTTCTTAGCGTTCGGCTTCATACATCTCAGATTTGGGGGCACGTAAAAGAACCCCAGGCGGTCAAAATTTCCGGAGCCCTTCACTACGGTGTGTCGCATAATCTTATGGTGGTTTCGGCCCTTTAAACCACACATATAATCAATCAATCAATGGTTTCATACATCACATAAGTTGTATACCATGAACGACATTATGCATGCTAAAGTTTTCTGTGAGTGCACATCTGATTCTATTCACATGCCAGAGACATTCTTGCTCCGGCCGTTCGGAGAGGTACACATGGGTTTGCCACTTGATTTTTTACCCGCTGCCTTTGGGCTCACTGCGTGCAAGTAATTATTGTAACCAATTTGTGCCACAGATTCCTTGTTTATTTACGGGGCTAATCACATAGCTAAAGGGAAAAAGCAAGTAGCTTTCAATAAAAAATGTAGCTTACGCTACCAGTGCAATAAAACATTTTGGAGGTGCCCAAGAAAACAAAAACATAAAGGTTAATTGTTAAGCTTTGAATTCCACAGCGTGACGTCAAAATAGCTTGCACTTTTACAAAGAGCATCGGAAGTTTCACAGTTTAACTAATACTACTTCCGGTCATCTTTGCAAATACATGACGTTGTCTTCATACAACCTTTGCTGTTGCTTTACACGCTGTTGAGCATTTTACAGTATTGTTGTTTTGATGCCAGTGCACCAGCAAATAATGATGACGCATAAACTGCTGTTCATCTTGTCCTAATGTGGCATGAAGTGCTTCTACGTATGTATTGCAGCTTCAAAACCTTGACAGTTCCCTTGTAAAATACGCATGAGAATGCACGAAAGGCACAAGCATTGTAATAGTGTCAGTGCTTTAAAACTAAACACATGTCGGAAAAGATGTGAAGCCATTTAATATCTAACTCGGCATAGTAAACCTGTGCGCAAGATTTAAATATTTTCTCCGTTAAGGTCTTGCGAGCCGCCGCAGCCTTCGATGTCAAAACAAGCGATACAAATTAGAACTGCGAACCTTGAAGAAAAAGAAAGGAGGCAAGAAAGGCAAAATCTTCTCTAGCTGGGACTTCTCCCTCTTTCTGGTGCACTTCAGCACCATCAACTTTCGAGTTCTGGAACAAGTAGTGCGCAGCATTCAGGGTATTTGCATCTACCAGCAATGGCAGCGATATAACTTCAAAGAACTGAAATGTTGCAGCCCTCTCTGCATGAAGTAGCTGGTTCTGGCACGGCTATTTGAAAAAGTGGGTCGAGCTGCTGATAATGCTGGATTTTTTTGGACTTTTTTACAGCAACACCCATTGCACACAAGGTAGAAAACAAGAAGCTTTCTTCAGTTGCTTTCAAACTTCACCTTCTGGTACCAACTACACGATTGTATAAGGGCTGGTAGTGCATACCTTGCAAAACCACTTCAGAGAAAGTAAAAAAAAAGAACAGTGAAATAATTTTTGTCATAGTGCTGTATTATTTAGCAGCATGCCACCACCACTTGGGCCTTTCATTTGAACTACCGTGCAAGCAAACACTGCACTCTGCATTGTCTATGCCATGCAACATATGCAGCGAAGCTATTGTTGTAGAGAAATGCAGGTGTTTCTGTCTATTCCGCTTCAAGCGGCCACAGTGGAAGGTGTTAGGTTGTTTTCGTCGAAGCGACGCTCCATCTTTGTTACATTTTTTAGCTTCTGCATAACAACTATATTGTCTAGTAACCGTTGTCCTGCTGTGAGGTTGGTTCAGTTATACTCCAATAGGTTGTTGGTGAGGTGGTTTTAATAAATAGTTGTTACCTTTATTCCTCATGCACTTGTGTGTCGAAGGCCCAGACTTGCCATCCGCGAAAATATGAAAAACGTGTAGAGAGTTAAAGCATAGATACAAGGCTGGACTTCGCAAGCGTGGGGAATAATACTTCCTTATTTCGGCCACAGCGCTCTGTTATTTCGGGGTTTGCGCACTTGCAGCATGGGTTTAGGGGCATCTCTGGGTGTTCATGTGTTATTCATTCAACGAATGTCAGTGCAGAGGTATTAGAAATTGTATAAATACAGATCATAGTAAAGCTGACAGTTTCCTCTAAGCTGCAGTTCAAATTATCACACGTAACAACACGTATCAATTACCTCGATGCTAGTGAGTTGAAGGCCCTACCACTGGGCATGACATTGAATATTGTAGAAGCTTCAATAAAATAAAGGAACCTCAGAACAGTGCGAAACACGTGACAGTGAACGAGACGGACGAAGCATTGTCTCTTTCACTGTCCCGTGTTTCGCGTAGATTTTCACTACATTGATCACGTGCCCAAGTAAGGACTTAAGTAAGGTTTATTATATCCGACCTAAACGCTGCAGCAAAATACACTGGTTTGGTCTCTGTATAAAAATATTATTTCTTGTGCTCAGCAGGTTACTCACGCTACAGAATTATGCAGTTTTGTAATAGATTACCCGAAACATTGCTCATTTAAGGCGCCGCAAATGGACATATTGTTGAGCCTATCACGTGTAATCAAGTACAATAAAATAATCAGTTTCGAAGTTCATAATTTTTCACTTGCAAATTTTGTATTCTTGCCCGAATAACCAAAGGTTGTCACGAGTGTAAGCTTTATAACGGCGGAATCATGTTCTACCAAAAGTAAATTGTAAACATTAGCCGTCACAAAAAAGCTAAGTGGTGCATCGGACATTGGAGAAAACTTCATGGCATTTATGGGCAATTCGGGGTAGGAATTTGGGCATCAATTAGGCCGGCTTCTTAGGCATCATGGATGCTTTTGTAAAACTATTCAACGTAAATGACGTTCGCACAAGCGTGCTGAATTATCTAAACAAAATCTAAGGTTTGGAATGACCATAATAAAAAACTCGCAAATTCAAGGTAGCACTAAGCAACATTCATAATACATACAATAATCATAATAAAATAGTTTTACTACAGCTGGTTAAAGCAAAGAAAAAGCGAAGGAGACAAGATCTGGCACCCTATTCACCCTCCTTCTTTTTCCCTGATTGTTTCAGATCAACCACAATTATTTTATTCGGCTATGCGCCAACTCAATTAGCCAGTGCCACTATCTACTAAAACACAATATATCACTGATTTGTACATGAACAGACACGTTCTAAATTGCTTTGTGGGTTTAGTTGAGGCGATGCTCAACAACACTGAATGCCGAGTGACCGCTCCAGAGAAACTGTGAACAATTCACTTTTTAGGTTACCATCAGATTGGTACCAGCTGTATACTTGTAATTTGAATAATAATATGAGTGCAAAGAACAGTGATGCAGGTGGACGTAGTACACAGTAAACAAATGTCGAAAGTTCATGCGCATTTACGTATTTCGAAAACATGAAAATGTTAAAAGCGGTTGTTTACAGTCGTGCAAAAACGCCACCACTATTGTAAGCCCCAGCAGCACGAGCAATGGTAGCGTTAAATGCGCTTCTTTAATTACAGCGATGTTTCTACGTGAAGCGTAATTCTAAAGCGTATACAGAAATTTGTTGCCTTTTAGGCAGGTTTTACGAAGTGGATCGAGGTTGGGTGCTGTTGTATCCGGTACTTACTGGGTGTACTAGGAACTTTCGCTATACAGGCGTCTATTTTGTCAGAACATGAAGCACTAAACACGCGCTAGTGTCAAAGATTCCCGAATAAATATTCTTCCTGACAGTGATAGAAATCGGATGCTAAAATGACGAACTCTGGTAGATTATTCCCTTGTAGTGTGTACCTCAAAAAAAAACTGTTGCTGAAGAAACTGTACGAGCAAATATGGCCTTCAAAGCATGCGCCGATGTGTGACGCCTTCTTCTCTACGTCAGCTGCCCTACAAAGGCCCAACCCATTACCCTCATGTATTCCGTCTTATACTACCAGAGGGCACCTAGTCTGGCAGAACGAGACCCTCGGTATAAATGAAAGAAAGGAAAATACTCCACCAGTGAACGGAACATATTCGCCGTCGTAGCTCAGTTGGTGGAAAATTGGACGCGTTATTCGAAGGTTGCAGGTTCTTGCCCTGCCAAAGGCAACTTGAATTTTTATTCACTTTTCCTCCTTCACACTTGAACAGCAATCACTTCTGATAATATCTCCAATACTTTCATTGGCATAATGTTTCATTGGACTACGTTAATAATGTGCCTCACACAGAAAACGAGCCCTAGACTGCACACACGCGCACACACATACTTAAAATCATACGGGCATTGTGTCTTTCTCGCTCATGACTTTACATATATATATATATAACGTATGAAGCTATGGTTGGTAGAGGCCGAGAAGGAAGAAGGCAGAATGGAATAAAGTGAGCTGGAGGTATGGCTTGGACGGCTGTCTATTTCACTTAATATTAGAAAATGTGCTCTGCTTGTGTTCCCTCTATCCGTTCCCTTATTTCTTTCACTGCATTATCAAAATGATCCGATTCCACAAGTAACAGTGCTAAAATATCTTGCCAATGTTTACGTGGACAAATTAAGTTGGCAGCAACAAATAGAATCAAACACCCGTAAAGCAGAAAGCGCCCTAGTATTGCTACGCCGGTTTTGCAATAAGAATTCAGAGATTCGCAGGGATACGTTACTTATGATCTACAAACTTTTCGTACGCCCAATTCTGGAGTTTGGTTGTGTTCTGTTTTCCGGAAGTAAAAATTGAGACCTCTTATATTGCTGAAAAGGCAAGCTCTGCGGCTGTGTTTTGGGCTGCCTAGGTGTGTCGCGAATAGCGTAGTTTATTGGGAAGCTGGAATCATTCCATTTGATGCTAGATTTCGAAAGCTTACTGTGCAAACTCATTTAAAACTTTACGATGTGGCCCTCTTCTGTTCACAGACAGTTTTCATCAAACATCCAATTCTTTTCTTTCAGCGCCCGTGGTTTCGTTATCAAAGACCCCAAGTTATTTTCGTCGAGTCTCTGTTATCAAATCTTCACGTTTACCTCCAGCATTTAACTCCCCGAACCCAATGCTCGGTGCCAGTTGAATTCATTTTTGATGATAATTTTCGGAAAAATGCCAAGTTACTTCTAAAGCATGTTCTGGAGGGCCTCCTTGAAGACCATCTCAATCATGTTCCTAAATACGTAGTAATTTCGACGGATGCAACGCAAAATCTTCAGAAGGCTGGAAGTAGGTATTTTTTCTCATCAGCCTAATTGGTTTTTTGCGCTCCAATTACCTGGCTTCACACCAATTTATCTCGCAGTATTCCTGGCTATTACAGTGGCTCTTCGAAAACTAAATTATCAGCAATCAAAAGCTATTATTTTTCGGATTATTTGTCTGTATGTACACATCTAACGTCCGCAAAGCAGTCTCCTCTTCTCAGGATATTTTGGTCTCTCGTACCGCATAGCCTATCAGAAGTTCGGTTTATTTGGGTTCCCGGGCATGCTGGAATTGTACTAAATGAAATTGCTGATTCGCTCGCTTCGGCACCTTTAAATTTCCCGGTGGTGCTAGTAGCCCCACAGTTTCCTTTTATAACTGCCGAACGATTCAAACGCCTGTTAATCTTAAAAATCAACGAAGCGTCTTTCCTACAATCTGAAGAATTTCGGCACTTGCAACTCACATGGAACACCGCAAAACGCCCTTCCCGTCAATGTGAGGTGACCCTCACAAGCTTTCGCTGTAGAGTTCCTCGGGTAAATTTTCATCTCAACAAATCAGGATTTTCATTAACTAACCTATGTGCAGTTTGAAATGATGCTGATGCTGATGACCTCTGATAGATTGCGCTTACCCACAAAGGGGGATGGGCAAGAACCGGGCGGCAGGATACTTAAATGAAACTAAAATGAAAATGAAGCCAATCTGAAAAAGTAGCTTAAAATATTACTGCAAAAAAAGTGTTTGCTGAGCGAGTGGTCAAACCATCTTTTGTTTTTGAAAGACATAACTACGAATTGAAAAGGTTTGAAAAGGTAGGGGCTCACTAGCACGGTAATCTTTTAGTTGCGTTGATGTAATCAAACACAGCGGAGCAGACATCCCTGTGGCAGCAACCAAATGAAGTTCCGCCAAGTGATAAAATTATTGGTAGATTTACTTGTATTCCTAGATTTTGTAATGGGGCTACACAAATATTTTACTCTGATAAGAATAACGATGACAGAATAAAAAGAAATGTTCAATTGTTTCAATTTCGTTGCACCAAATGCATAGCGGTGACGCCTTGAGCCCAGCTTTGTTAAGGTAATAATTTAGTTGTGGAATTGCACAGCGCAATCTGGTATAAGTGACCGGAAACAATAGATCACTTTCTTCTCACATGCCGCTGCTTCGCCTCACTGCGACGAATAATTCTTGAAAGACCGACTGGTATGCTCGGATTGCCAGTCAATACATTCACCGTATTATTGTTTGAAGTCAGTCAGTTGGGTGTGGGCCACAGTGCTAGTTTATCAGCGCTACATAAATTCTTTGAGGCAACCGGAAGGATACGCTGCTAGTGGTACTGCCAGATATATCCAATTCTTTGTCCTCCTTCCTCATTCTTGATAATTTGTTTTATATATTCAGGTTTATCGCATTCTTCTGCACTTTTTCACGTTTTTTAAAGGCACATTATTATTGTTCCTATCTAATTTCTCTTTTTTTAGAAAGCGTTGTAAGAAATTATCTATTATGAAATACAGTGTGGCCAATCCCCCATGTGGGTATGAGCCAAGATATCCTAGGCGACAAGACAAGACAAACCATGGCGTATGAGCCAGGCCACGTCTGCCATTCATCATAGTGTCACACGAGTGGACAGGATCGAGACCTGCCTGCCCCTTCATCAGCCCAGTCACTCATCATCAACGCAGTTCTCCAGAAGACACCCTGACCATACATTGACTATCGAATCGTCACCTAGAAGGACAACGACCAGCACCGCGACAGAACCATCGGGTGATCTCGACATTCCCAAGTACACCGGATAAGCGGACGACGGACCCATACAGGACTGGTTCAACCTATTCGAGGTCCACGCCGCCGCTGCATCCTGGTCGGAACGGGAGATGATCATCAACTTCACTGACTACATCTCCGGTGAGGCATTCAAGTTTTACCTCACCCACATCTTTGAAAATGATGAGTCATGGCAAAAGATCAAAGAAGAGATGTTCACTCACTTTAACGACTATGAACAAGGCCTACTTATTGCCGACCATCTGGAGAAAACCGCACACTATCGTCAATTGCCTAAACAGTCCTCAAGCAATCGAAAGCCCAACGTGAATCGACAACTGCCACAAGACGAAGTGGCACATGAGTTTACTTTCAGAAGACCATGCGTGTTTTGGGAAAACCTAACCATCAAGCGCGCCTCCCTTCTACACGAAAGTCAGCATGTCGAAAGTCGTCGCTACAGGATATGACGCGAGGCGTTGCTCACCGACCTGACGCTCTTAATTCTTCTCCTCGCATACGCGGTTCACCACGCAGTTTTCCATCATCCGGCTCTTCAAGTGCTCCTATCGCTTACCATTTGCCTCATAAGGACGCTGCGACCACGGTAGACGACCTGGCGCTTCACGAAAATACCCTGTCAAGCCATGCTCCTTCCAGACGGGTTCATTATTCACCGTGCGGTGCACACACACTAGACAGTCGAAAAAAAGCAGAAGGCTCAGACAAATCAAACACCATACTCTGCCAAGCGCAAAAACCCTTCGTAGTGAACAGCGCAGAAGAAGCCTTCAAAGACCTTTCTGTCGATTCTAGTGCACCACCTTCATTTTCTTTTGAAAACCACGGCAACCCAACGACTACCAACTATTTATTTGTCACACCAACTATCAAAGAGAGCAGGCTCGTGTAACTAAAGGAGTAGCACCTTGACAATTTCCGCAACATCAGCAGTGCTGTCAAGAACTCAAAGAACTCCGGAAAGTGCGGCAGTTCGACGAACCAAAATAAGATCACAAGCAGATTTGCGTCTTAAGGATGGTCGTCAGGAACGACACCAACTAAAGGAAATACCAATTCAACATCTGAGCCATATTTGTAGAAGAAATTGTCAAAGAAGGCTTCTGTACCAGATATCAAGGCATCATGTACAATCCTACCAACGAAAATACCACCACAGAAAACAACAAAACAGACTGAACGCTACCATTTGCAAAATAAAGAAACACAGAGATCGTCTCATCAACTTCGGTTCTGGCAAACGCCAGCTGGAAGCAATGCTTCTGTCTCAACCACGACACAAAATACAGCACCCACGACAGAAAATTGAGCGTATACGACGTCTGACCTTCAAAGGCTACAAGGACGTCTAACCTCTTTCGTTCTTCGCAGCTGCTGAAGTCGTGTCATGGTCGGTGCAGTTGTGCAAGACATGGTTATCTTTTTCATAACGCCACAGCCAGCCTCGCCCACGCGAACGCCTGTGTTAACCGGACTGCTGCACTCTCTCCTGAAGTCTTTTAAAGTGTACGGAACTCCTCTGGAGCATAGAACCAATTGTGAATTTTGACATTTTTGACTTTTAAACCTCTCCTTGTTTACTTTTTCTTCTTCGTAATTCATGCATTCTTTCGGGGGGAGGGGGAATCGTGTGACGTATGAAACGATGGTTGGTAGAGGCCGAGAAGGAAGAAGGCAGAATGGAATAAACATGGCGTATGAGCCAGGCCACGTCTGCCATTCATCATAGCGTCGCGTCACATATATATGAAAAGACACGACGTGGCGGTTGCCTTAATTTCATTTCCAATGGTTTTGACCGGTGGACCAGCTTTCGTCATGATTTGCGGACAAGCAAGAGAAAATAACAAGAGAAAAAACCTTGACGAAGACCGGTCCACCGGGCAAAACCGTTGGAAATAAAACTAAGGCAAGCGCTAAGTTGTGTGTCTGCTCTTCCCAATTACGTTTGGCTCAATGAAGAAACTCCTGCAGTATATATATTGTCACAGGTAGTGGGTATGAGCCATCAACTGTAAGTGGAATTCCTGGGAAGTGAAGAAAGAAGAGGGCTTTTGCGTCCTGGTCTGAGGGCAAGTAAGACGTCGTTTCGTCGCTGTCTGTTATTACGTTCGCGGCAATATATATATATATATATATATATATATATATATATATATATATATATATATATATAAGATCTAACAGACAGTAATGCCAAGAAATGTACAGGGGAAGTTATTAAAACCAATGGAATGTAAATAAGTAGAAAGAAAAGTGGATGAAAAAATAACCAGCTGTGAGCAGGAATCGAACCTATGACCTTCGAATAACGCGTTCGATGCTCTAACCACTGAGCTACCACAGCGGCCTTCCGTCCATCCACTTTTTGGGTTTATATGTGAATTTAGAAGTAGGAGTGACAGTCAGCGCCATCTATAAGCCAAACGACGAGTGTGAAAACACTCTTATGCGCATGTTTGGCGTCACGTAGCACGTGAACTTATTATGAGCGGGCAGCTGAATAATTGTGCCTCTTATACAACCTAAACACACCAAGTGTGCCAGTACGAGACCCTCGTTCAATGAAATAAGGGAAAGAAGTGTATAACTAAGGGCTCATTTTTCGTGTTTTAACACAATATTAATGAGATCTAACAGACAGTAATGCCAAGGAATGTACATAGGAAGTTATTAGAACCAATGGAATGTAAGTAAGAAGAAAGAAAAGTGGATGAAAAAATAACCAGCCGTGAGCAGGAATTGAACCTACGACCTTCGAATAACGCGTTGGATGCTCTAACCACTGAGCTACCAAGAAAAACGAGCCCTTAGGTATACACTTCTTTTCCTTATTTCATTGAACGAGGGTCTCGTACTGGCAGACTTGGTGTGTTTAGGATGTATAAGAGGGACAATTAATCAGCTGCCCGCTCATAATAAGTTCACGTGCTACGTGACGCCGAACATGCGCTTAAAAGTATTTTCACACTCGTCGTTTGGCTTATAGATGGCGCTGACTGTCACTCCTACTTCTAAATTCACATATAAACACAAAAAGTGGATGGAGGGAAGGCCGCTGTGGTAGCTCAGTGGTTAGAGCATCGAACGCGTTATTCGAAGGTCATAGGTTCGATTCCTGCTCACGGCTGGTTATATTTTCATCCACTTTTCTTTCTTCTTGTTTACATTCCATTGGTTCTAATAACTTCGCCTGTACATTCCTTGGCATTACTGTCTGTTAGATCTCATTATTATTGTGTTAAAACACGAAAAACGAGCCCTTAGGTATATATACACTTCTTTCCCTTATTTCATTGAACGAGGGTCTCGTACTGGCAGACTTGGTGTGTTTAGGTTGTTTAAGAGAGACAATTAATCAGCTGCCCGCTCATAACAAGTTCACGTGCTACGTGACGCCAAACATGCGCATAAGAGTTTTTTCACACTCGTCGTTTCGCTTATAGGTGGCGCTGACTGTCACTCCTACTTCTAAATTCACATATAAACCCAAAAAGTGGATGGAGGGAAGGCCGCTGTGGTAGCTCAGGGAGAAAGACGAAGACGACGTTCTGAACGGATGCGTTTTTCATGTTCTCCGCTTCGAAGGATTTATCGGCCATGGGCCGAGGTTCTGCTCAGGCTTCAGCCAGCGGCAATGACTACTGTGTTGTACTTCCTCGCCTTCCCACCGGTAAGCTTGTTGTGGACTGTTTTTCTACATGCGGACTTAGCTGGTCGCCCCTACAGGGTTCAAGATTTTAGAGATGCTCTTCGGGACATCATTGACTTGAAGGAAATAAGCGCCATAGGTCAATTTCAAATGTCTCATGTTTGGATGGTCACATGCAAGTCAACGCTGACGAAAGCAAAGTTGGTCACAAGAGGCGAATTTTTCATCAAAAGTCGTCGATGCCTCGTTATAGACCCGGAGCCCGCGGAAGTGAAGTTGAAGCTTATGTGGCTTCCTGAGCGCTTGGAGGACGCCTATGTGGGCGAGGCACTGCAAGCTTTTGGGAAGGCCAAGACAATATCACAAGAAAGCTCGAAAGTAGCGGACATGGAAAAAATGCGGACGCTAAATAGGGATGTTGTTTTGTCCCTTGCTGATGGAGTTCGCATTGCGGATATTCCTCATATTCTTGTTGTCTGCGGAGTGCAAAGCCTCGTCCAGATACCTGGCCGCCCACCACTTTGCCTTCGGCGCAGTAAGGCTGGACACATCCGTCGAAACTGCAAGACCCCTCGCTGTGACAACTGTCGACGCTTCGGTCATTCGGCCGAAGATTGTGTTATGACATACGCCAACAAGCTGCGACAGCACACAAAACAGCCAGATGATAACCTACAAGAGCATATTATGGATGCCACCGAGGATTTGGACGCAACGGGAGACACTCCGTCAATGTCATATGCTGCAGGATCTACCACAAGGAATCCAGAAAAAGAAAGTCACTCGCTGTTGACACAGTTGAAACTTCTGCTTGCAAAGAGCCAAGTGAATCATGCAAGCAGCATACCCAACATGACTCCGCACAACCCCTAGCACAAGTAGGAGTTCCTATGAAGAGTGCTGTTGCGCTGACCCATAAAGATGCCGAAGAACCACCAGTACAAGATAGAGACTCTGGGCTGGATGCCACAGAAAGTTCATCACCTGCTTGCGCTGCAGCTCCGCAGCAGCTTTTTCATCATGGTGCAGTGTCGGAAGATGATATGCAGATCTCTATGGATGCAGCAATACTGAAACGTCGCACATCGTCCAGCTGGGATTCAAGCAAAGGGAGTGACCAAGCGTCAGTGACTAGGGAGTCACGCCGTTGCCGAAAGTCTATGCCAAAGGGGAAGTGTCGCCGATCCCGATCTAGGAGGCCTGGTGGGGGTTCACGGGAAGCCTCAGCGCCAACTCTTGGGACTGATCAAGTGGGACGATAAGCGAATTGAAAAGTAGTCACCATGGCGCAGTCTGAGCGACTCATATTTGCCACCTTGAACGTACGTGTCCTTAGGTCTTCGCAGAAACAAGCACAGCTCCATAGACTTCTCAATCGGAAGCGTCTCGACTTTGTCGCCATCCAAGAGACAAAGATCGAGAGCGAGGAAGAGACCGAGAAGGCCCTGTGACCTTTTCTGTCTCAGTTTAATGTGTGTGTCTCACATGCTAAAGGTTTATCTGCAGGCTGTTGGTTGTTTCTGAGAAAAAACCTACCCTGTTCAGCATTCTGCACTTGTGATGATGAAGAGGGCAGGTATATATGCTGTGATTTTTTGTTGCAAGGAGTGCCATGGAGAATTATCAATCTATATGCGTTTATTGATGTTCCCAAACAACTAGAGTTATTTGAAAAAGTGCGTAATTTAATTGACGTCGACAAATGCACGGTACTTATGGGAGATTTTAACTGCGTATGTGAAGCTATTGATCGTTATAATTCGTCTGGAAAGAGAGACAGGAGTGGTGAGCTTTTATCCGCATTGTAGATAATGCATTGCAGATAATGCATGGCCAATTGACATCGGGGTCTTGAATCGGGCAACAGCATATACAAGAGTACAAGGCAGTTCTCATGCTCGCCTTGACCGGATTTACACGTCCTCATCACTTCTATCTCGTAAAATTTCCTGCAGCACCGAAACTGTATCATTCTCAGACCATCGTATTGTCATATGGCAAATTGGTGAAAATCGTCACAAACAATTCCGTTCCCAGTGGGCCCTTTGGAAAATGAATGCGAATCTCCTCTGTGATCAAGAATTCATGAATCGCGTCCAGATGGCATTGAGGCAATCTTTTTCGATCGGTTTTCATATCTTCGCTGCTTGGGAGCTTTTAAACAAGAAGTTTGTGCTATAGCTCTAGAAATTGGGGCTGTTAAGTCTTTCTATAGAAACAATAATAAAAGATACTTGTTAAAAGTTTTTGCAATCTTTATGAGATGGAATGCGAAATGCCGGAAAAGTACATCAAAGACATTGAGAATATTAGGTGCCAACTACAGAGATATGATGCTGCTCGCTACTAAGGGGCACGTATTAGATCTCGGAACCAGCGCACTTTAAATTCTGAGCAACCGACGCGCCAAGCTTTGCTTGATAAGCAACGCTATGCGATTTCTAAAGTTATTCCAGACTTGTACTTTAACGATGTGCTCATAAAAGATAAAGGAGACATTACTTTGGCGTTCGAAACGTACTCTAACAGTTTATTTAGCTCTCCCTCTGATGATCGTGACGCTCCCCTCCAGGCTAGTTTTGTTTCTCTTGTGAACCCCTTGAAGGACAATGATTGTGCAGTCATTAATGGGCCCATTTATATAGAAGAAATTGAGCAAGCAATCGACAACTTGCCTTTATTGAAAACACCGGGCCCTGATGGCTTGTCAGGCGAATTTTACAAAGCGTTCAAGAAAACACTTGCTCCCATATTGCTGAATATTTTTCAGATGAGTTATGACATGGATACACCCCCACAATCTTTTTGCAAAAGTCACACTGTGTTAATACCGAAAACAACTGATAAGGAAAAACTTCGCTTCGTCGAGGGCTACAGACCAATATTGCTGTCAAACGTGAACTACAAAATTTTCGCAAAAGTATTAGCAAATAGGTTGCGATTTGCTATGTCGATCCTCATTGGGTATCATCAGACATGTGGAATCAGAGGTTGATCCATACAAACCATATACATGTCACTCGAACAGTGCTTCAATACTGTCAAGGTTCTCAAAAACATCTTGCAATGCTACAGGTAGACCTTGCAAAAGCTTTTGATCATGTTCGTCATTCCGTTCTTTTTTCTCTTCTCGAACAACGTAATGTTGGCAAAGTTGTTCCTAAAGGCGTTAAATTATGCTATATTGAATGCTCAACTCGTCTGATAGTTAATGGTGAACTGTCCAAGCCAGTTTCTATTCGCTCTTCTGTAAAACAGGGATGCCCGATGTCACCTCTTTTATTTGCACTTTATCTAGAACCACTGTGCTTAAGCATAATACAGTCGAGTTGCATTCGTGGCTTTAGAATATTAGGCAGTGAGGTTAGAGTATTGCCTTATGTAGACGATGTCGCATTTTTTTGCACAGATAAACCAAGTGTCGAAAATGTGGTATATACTATTGAAAAGTTTGGCGTAGTATCAGGAGCTCGTTTAAATGCCTCTAAAAGTTTAGGACTGTGGTTTGGCTTGTGGGGTAGCACACCAAACCACTTTGCAGGGATTAATTGGACAAGAACTTCTCCAACATACCTCGGTGTACCATTGCATGCATATAGATTCAGTGCGCATTACTGGAAGGAACGCGTCCCTAAGCTTGAACGACAAGCCCAGACATTTCTTTCTTATTGACATTCAATATTTGGGAGAGCTGAAGCTTGCAATACTTTCTTAGCGACAAAGCTTTACTATGTATTGCAACTTATTCATTGCGCAAGACTCTATATGCAACGCTTTCATCGGATTTTCGCTACTTTCATATGGTCTTCGACTTTTGAGCTCATGCGTCGTGATAATATATTCAAGCCAGCTAGTGAGGGTGGGATAGGACTTAAACACCTTTATCTATGGCAAATAGTGTCTCGAGTCTTCTTTTTTCGAGACAATTGCCATCCTGTAATCTGTTCCTTCTTGCAGGTTACGTTTGTTGATTGCTTACCAGATTTATTTGTTTCATCCAGCTTCTCCAAACGCCCATGCTTGTGGGGATTCATGCAGGAAGTTTACCTCGCAGTTCAGTTCCTTAAAGCTCGCTTTTCTGTAGAATACCTGTACACAGTATCGCGCAAGGTGCTGTATAAGGACCTACTGAGTACACTCTTCCCACCTCCATTGTACCGTTCACTGTACTTCAATCTTCCAGGTCACGATGTGTTGAAGCGAGTGCGCTAAATGTACATTCCTCCGAATTCAAAAACATTCTTCTATAAACTCCACTCTGAAACATTGGCGGTAAACACGCGGTTAGAAAGAAAAGGTATTTTCATTCCGTCTGTTAACTGCCGTCTATGTGATGTGCCGGAAACGATTGAACATTGCTTTGTTAGCTGCAAAGATGCCATACTATTTTGGGATGACCTTCAGCGAGCACTGAAAAAACGCTTCGTCATTAATTCTCACACAATACGTTAGCTTCTACCAGCAACGCTTGATGAAGTACCATATGATATGTTTTTCCTCATGGGTTTGCACAGCTTGTGGAAGACACGAATGCAAGACCGCAAAGCAGTGTCCACCACCTCTTCAAGCGCACACTTCATTCAAATGGCTATCCACCTAAAAAACATTTACGACGAGCTAGACTTTAGACCAAACTGGTACTCCGTCTTAGAGAACTGTTTCACCTCACCCCTTTTTTTTGTATAACATGATGCAAAGAACTCTCCATGTGAGGAACTCGCGCTGTGTTAGCCATTTAGTGTTTATGAGTAACGCTTGAACGCTTACTTTCGCGATTTGATTGTACTTTTGTTCGCTTGATTTTGTCTTTATTGCCCAAGTACTTTAATAAATACCATGAAAAAAAAGCTGTGGTAGCTCAGTGGTTAGAGCATCGAACGCGTTATTCGAAGAACGTAGGTTCAATTCCTGCTCACGGCTGGTTATTTTTTCATACACTTTTATTTCTTCTTATTTACATTCCATTGGTTCTAATAACTTCCTCTGTACATTCCTTGGCATTACTGTCTGTTTGATCTTATTAATATTGTGTTAAAACATGAAAAACGAGCACTTAGGTATACACTTCTTTCCCTTATATATATATATATATATATATATATATATATCTCAAGGCACATAATTATAGGAAGCCATGGCATCAGTGAAACATATAAACCAGTAAAAGGATGATGGGGCTGCGAAGGAGAGAGATACGAAAGATCAGGGCTACATTTGAGTTGTAACACTTATCTTGTTACAAGAGTTGATAGATAAAAATGAATTGCCACCAATGTTTGATTCTGAACACCTGACAGTTTTTTTGTTTTTTTTTAAATATGAGTGGTTCCTAAAAGCGACATACGCTTTATTCACTTTTCATTGTCTGACGATGCCGTGCCACGGCCGAAACGTAACTCGATAAAGGAACTGCTTGTTTTCTCGTACGTGTACCAGCTTGTTTTTTTATGCGTACCTGACCCACTGACTTCACTCTGAATATATATATATATATATATATATATATATATATATATATATATATATATATATATATATATATATATATATCATAAAGTGAATGAGTCGGTTGAGCATCGGGCGCGTTATTCGAAGGTTGATAGTTGGGCACCTGCCCACGGCAACTTTTCGGTTTCTTCACTTTTCTTTCTTTGGATTTGCATTAAATTGCCTCTAATAACATCCCTATGCTTTCATTGGGATGATTAGCTGTTTGACCCGATTTATCTTGTGTCTAATAAAAAAAAACTGCACACTTCGTACCTTGATGGTTAAGCATCTTTGCGTGTGAATCTTTATAAATTTGCTCACAGAAATCTAGTAGGAGCACATATACGTGCCCAGATCTGTCTTACTTTGTTGAAAAGTAGCTATGAGCTCAGCAAGAGTAGACATTCTTCTAGTAAAACATTGTAGATTCTGAGGTGAATGTTATTCAGTGTTAAAAATCTAGAATTCTACAGATCACAACAATCTTAAGAGACTTGCACGATTTATATGTAGTATATGCTGATGTATAGTTTTGCACAGATCATTTTTTAGCTTTTTTTCTCCTTAGGCACCACTCTGGCATTGTGCCAATCTTTAGGCACGTCCCCAGCCTGTAAAGATACTTGAAAAACTCTTGTCATAGATTCTGATCAGTATATTGGTAAGAACACTGAAAACAATTGTTTTACGAGAAGAACGTTTATCTCTGTGAGTTGGTAAGTAATTTTTCTAAACCTGTTCATTGTGGAGCAATGCTTGGAACATGAAGACCGAAGCTTTGTTTTATTGCATTGTTGCACAGGTATGTCTTCCGGGAACACGATGGTGTTTCGGCTCTACAAAAACAAAGAATAGCATGTTTTGTAATAATATACTAAAAAATACCTCACGAGCTGTCAGTTCTAGTATACAGAAAGATATATAAAATAATACTGCAAATTTTCCCGACTTTTGTGCCATATAACCTTAGTGTTGCCAGATGAATGGGTGACGTTAAAACTGGTGGAAGCCGTCACAAGATGCCCAGGATGTAAGCAATATAAACATTGCTTGGGGTTAAATTGGGTGTCTTGAATTTTAGTGGCATCTGGAAAGCGTCATGTTATCAAACAGGGCTAATTAGCAATGAAATAGCAAACAAACAGCAATAGCCTAAAAACACCATATACATGAAGTGGTCATGCTCAAGAATTGGTGTATATGAATGTATACATTGTCTTAAATCATAAAAAATCCAATCATTACACAGAATGTATGATGATAAAACTGATATAGTTGTGGCTGACGCTTCATAGGTGAATTATCTCAAGCTAAGTTCAGCCGAAAGATCTATATTGCTTTTAAAGCTCGCTGCTTTTCTGGCTGGCAGTAGCAAAAAGAGCAAAATATTTTAAACGATTTCTTTCACAAACCAATTTCTTAAAAATGGTTAGGTAAAAACAAATGCTGTATACTTAGACAATACGAGGCTACCCCAACACAGAAAAAGTGAGCCATAGGAAAGATGAATACGAAATGAAACCTTGGCACAAATTTGTATATGTTAGGAATAAACTTAATACCAGATAAAAAAGCAGTAAAACGGGTATTGGCATTTAGTATCCAGTTTCTTCAATTATTGCTGTACACATTACTAGCTATACAGTTATTAGCTATAAACATACCTGCATTGTTTCTCAAGCTTTGTTCAAACGCCCGCTTTGGTAAGTCAAACCCATCTGTAGAACACATTTATTTGCAAACTCTGTGTCTGTGTGCAAACAAAACTGCTCTTACAGTACCTGCATGTCCATTCATCCTTCACTGTTTACATGCAACACGTACAACCTACAGCGATCTACTCAGTGTTTGTTGCTATTCCCTTGTGACTTAGACATATGCCACACTGCTTACGTATCACTGTAATACCACGACCTCGATATCTACACCAAACAATTTTTTCAGTGAGCGGTATTAAAAATATATCAACCGCCCTCCAAACAACTATACATTTTTGGCGCCTCAACTTTTTTTAGAAGCAACAATACAGCAACTTTTCAAACACTTAGTACGCCTTCAATTGTAATACTTAACATATTGGTGCCCATTTTAGTCTATTTTAACCTCGTAGCTTGCAATATGAGTTATCAGTTGCAATTCAGTAAGTGCATTTTTATTGAAAGACTACTCAAATGAACCATTTTTATCAATAACGTGCTGTGAAAGATATTGTGAGCTGAGGCCAAAGTGACCAACTTCCGTAAATTATGCCTTTGATCAACTAGTAGTTAGGTGAAGTTAAACTGTTATGCACTGAAGCATGTGTGGGTAGGCACAAGCATGAACATAAGCCAACATAAAGCTGATAGTAATGAAGTTCAGTAGATGGAAACATAAGTCGACAGAAAAGTGGATCTTATGCACGCTCACTCAAAAATAAATTTTTTGCTTATGACTGACTCCAACTCACCCCAAAATTTTTCTGACCCAGACTATTGGACTAAAACTTCCAAAAATCTTACTCACCCAAGCTTACTCCGACTCAGACTTGCTGCATGATCTGAATATGAATTAGTTGACTCATCAGTTAGTTTACTGACCTATGTATATCTCTCTCTGATTTCTCATATTCTATTGCACAAACCACATTTTGATGTGGCACATCACAGCTAGCCTCGCCAGGTGATTTCCAGATCATCAAAGAACACAAGACAGTCCCACAATTTACTGTGAACACGAAATCTTTAAACATTGTGGAACTGATTACCGAAAAAAGGCACAAAGACCGAATCCATGCAGTGTTTTGTACACTTAATTTCGGAATACATAGTTAATTACACTAACACGAAGCTTTTCTACTACAGTTGATATGTACAAGATACTACATAAACTGTCGTATCATACTTGCCCAACAGGTACTAATAGTTATAAAATATTCAAAAACTCAACACAAAACTGTGCCCATGTACTGTATTGTACAGTGTTGCAACTTTCACACCCCAATAAATACGAAACTGGATTTAAAGCAGTCAGTTATACCAAGCTCGGGTGCGTGCCTGATGCACGGCAAACACACATCAGTAAATGCGTGAGGGACAATTTGACATGGCATCATAAGTGCACTGACAGCATTGGTGCAGTGTTCACCAATGAAGCACATTATACATTGTGAAGAGCCCCACAATTATTGTAAAAAATGTCTCAGTTTCTTTCTTTACGCAACCACTTGACTTCCATAAGCACAAGCTTTTACTGACTATATTGTTCACAGGGCTGATGCAGATTACAAATCAAATATTTTTATAACTTTTATCCACTCATGCGGGACTTCAAAGGCTTGCCAAAACTTTAAAAAGTAACACAAATAATATAGCTTAGAGTTCGTTAAAGCTGTAATGAAAGGTGATGCAAAAATGATCAGTTGATTTTTTAGCATCAAATGCAAGGCCAAGCCTTCAATGACCCTAGATAGTGCAATAGTATGTATAAGTGCACCTTGAAAAATAAAGTATACGTTAGTATCAGTTTTGACTGTACCCAGACACCACGACATGATACAAGCTTTTCATCGCATTCTTGCCCCAAGCTCAAGATGTCACATTTTTATGGTTGGTTCTGTTGGTGATGTACATGCCGCCATTTTGTTTGTTTCGGTTGCTCACGTCGTAATAACTGCCCATACTGGAGCACGCGGCCAACAGAACTACTATATATGGTCAACATCACAAGTTTCATCAAGCCAAGTTTTTATTCTCCACCTTTCTCTTGATTCACAATACCTCATAGACATCTTCGTACAAAGGATCTTTGTATGGCAGAGCTAAGTCAGCTCCTAGAATTCGTGTTTGCACCCCTTTCAATCAATGCAAAACATTTTTTTTCAAAATATTGCATTATGCAGCTTCATCAAACCTGTCTTCATTGCAGTCTAGTTGTTATAACAAAATAAAAAACTAGCAGGTAGCTTGCAGTCTGCTTCCAGTGAGGCCAGAAGACATTACTTGGGAATTTCATAATTTAGAAATCAAGGTCAGGATCCCCATCGTTTACTTGAGCATCTTCAGGAGCTTTTTGACTACTTTCTGAATTACTAAGCACTCTGCTGGCTGTTAAAATTAAGAATCATACCGCAGAGTTGGCTTATCTTAGAGCCCAACAATGTCTTCAGCTAGCTCATTAGAGCTTGCCTACATATAAAAAGGAAACAAAGCAGCATTCGTAAATAACAATGACTTATTTTTTCATATGTTTGCCCAGGAAGTGTAAGCACATAGGCGAATTCGTAGGCAAAGCAACAAACGAGATAAAAGCATCATGACAGACTTAGTTTTCTCTAGAAGTTGAAACCCAGGACTGTCGGTAAGAAGGCAGCAGTGCACACTGAAGCTGCCACGACACATGCTCCAACAAGTTAATCATATTTGTTTTTTTTTTGCTCCTTTCATGTGACAACCAGTATAGCATGTTTAAAGAATACACAATATTCAAACTTCGTGCTACTGAGTGGTTTCTTATAGCAATTCTGAACAACGAGCAATGTATTCTTGATATCTGCCATTAAGGGATCTAGCAAGGAAAACGATGATTCAGGTCATGTTATAGTCCTTTTCATTGCATGCCACTGTTGAATTCAAAGTAGCTCTCATGATGTTTGAGCTGCAATTGCACTCAAAACATACAGCAGACGTGAAACTAAAAATGACGACAGCAAATTGAAGCGATCATTAAGAAATCACAGAAGCTGTATACCGGACAAGTCATGAAAACATACCAGTGATGGTTCTGGCAAGAAAAGATTATTAATAAGTCTTATCCACAAAATTTACTGTATCACTGCCTTTTTGACAGCTGCTAAGCACTTCGAAGAACTAGCAACACTGAATGAAAGAAATAACATTACAGCAAAGCTCATTTAACATTCTCTAAAGAGATTTCACATTGCGACATTTTATACATAAAAAGTGCACAGTAGCTTTACAGAAATATTATAGTCTAAAAATTTTTCCCATCTCAGCTTGCAAGACTAAGCAGCAATTATTTCATCCATTTCTATAAAATGTATTTTATTAAAAGCGAATTACGTGTTATTTCCAATATTACACTACTGCAATACACCCCTCCTCCCCACGCTGTGCGCTTAGTTAATGCATAGATTTAAAACTGCTGACTGCACCACCCCGCAGAGAAACTCTGTCATTTACGGCAAAAAAAAGGAACCGGTAACCTGACATGAGCGCGAACCTAAGGGCTCCATGTGCGAATCGACATTAACAGATGACCATAGTTACTTCCAAATAGAACTTGACTAAGCTGCATCTAGGGTAGCAAACGATTCTTTTTCTGGCCCTACACAGTCTGCAGAGGAATATTGATGATGAGTCAGTACGTGCCGACTACTAGCCTGGTGCGCCACCGATGACAGCGCTGCGAACCGTGTTTTTATGACGTCACTTCAAGGGTTCGCGCGCTTTCAAGGCACGGCGCCATGTAGAAGCCACCGTTGTGGTAAAACTCGACAAAGAAGCAGTTCAATTGGTTATATTGTGTGTGGTGGCTACCAGCGCTGTTCTAACAATCGTAGGTGTCCCTTTTTAACGCTCATTTGAAAACCACAGCGTTTTGTTTCCTAAAACTGTGGCTGCTTGTCTCCGCAGCGAATGCTGCGCAATGTTGAAGTGCTGACTGTGCCTCTTTGTGATCACCCACCCATGAAAAGGATGTTAGCTTTCACAATGATTCTAAGAACCCGCAGTTTGAGAAGCGTATCGTCAAACTCAGAAAGGGAAAGCGCTTTCCGCCTTCATTGAACGTGTGCATCAAGCAGTTCGCTGATATTAGACAGCTATAGTTTACCATAGTGTGATAGCGGAGGTTGAATGGTGGGCGTTACTGCGCATCAAATATTCGTGGCGATCAGCGTCGCATAGTTCAGCGGGACAGCGTTTACGTGTCTTAGGTGTGATGGTGGCGCTGCCTATCGGAAGATTTACAGGTTAAAGAACAGCAATGAAAACGGGAATGTTTGCATGTGTCATCGCGCGAAACATTGTTAAAAATTTATTTTAGTTTGAATACAAGTAAATAATTATGAACCATGCACAAAACGCGAAAACATTATTTATGGTGCCGAGTCGTTTACAACGATCATCTAGTTCATTTGTTTGTTAGTTTGTTTCTTTTTTTATTATTACTCTCAACCCCAAGCTTGGGTCTTTGCAGGAGTGGAGAACGCATGCAATGAATAACATACACTTTAATGCTGAAGTTCGAGTAAAAAATAACTAAAAATATGGGCATGAAAGACGTTACAAAATAGGGACATACAGCGAACAGAGGAAATTACACTAAAGGAAAAAAATAAACACAAACATGCAAACTCACAGTTTGCGCACTGAAAGGTTAACAAAGAGATAGGCAATATACAATAACATCGTGAAGACCGTAATAAAAATATGAATGTGTTATAAGGCAACTGTTGTTGAGAAAATAAGCGATTCTAAAGCTGCAGAACAAGATGTAAGAGAGGAAGACATCTTGACTGTGTTTGGTAATTAATTCCGTAGTTAATTCCCCTAGGAAAGAAACTGTAATTAAATGCGTCATTTCGGGTTGCTGGTGGCTGTATATATAAACAGTGTTTGTGTTTAGAGCACGGATCTGGAGAAATTACAAAGAAGTGTCGTGAGTTAATTTTAAACTGATTATAAATAATGAGGCCCCGGAAACTCTCAAGCTGAAGTGATCACCTATAGGGGGCGAAAAAGTTAACCACAGCGCGTTTCTACAAACACCCAGAGTAGATCTACGAACCTCTCTCGCCACTCGCGCTATTGCACTTTCTTGTAGGGGTGCCCTCATCGGGGCCAAACTTCAATTCTAAAATATATAAATACTACATCTTTGTGTACCGCTTCACAGAAAAACAACTTGTTCTTCTAGCAAATAGTTTTTCTTAAACATGTGCTGCGTCATCACTTTTTTGTAATAGTTTTTGCTCCAGCTGATTCGATATCAGCAGCAGCCTATCGACATCATTATGCTGAATTCGAAATATACGGTGGCCAGTGGTTGTGACGGCAGGGAACGGCTCGCGGTATGTTCTGAGGTGTCTCAGACTGTTTCATTTCGCTGCAAATATTTCGAGCCTCTGCCGACTGACACATTCTTTCTTGTTCAGGTTATTTTGACTCGTTCAAGTGCTTTCGCGAAGGGAATTCAAGTGACTTCCGGGGAACGAAGCCACCGTTGAAGCTTTCATCGGGTGAACACCCATTGGAAATCCGGGCTGGTGAGTAGAAACCACTTCGGTTTTTTTAAGGACGGTTGTTTGCGGGGCTAGTTGGTTCATTTCAACATATGTAGTTTTTTGGCAATGACTGCGTAGGCGTCGCATGGTGGCAGCGCATTCCAAAAATAAATTTTAAATTTTTTTTTCTCAATCTGTCACCGGAAAAGCGTGCGTTACTTGCGATGTGGCTTCACGTGGGAAGGAGTCGCTGGCTCAATAGTTAATTCTGAAATTGTATCGCCAGGTAACACCAACCAGACCATTGCGATGAAAGAAGGGAAATAAATCACTGCCCGAGGTAATAGTTTACCGAAGTCGCAATTGAGAAACATCGCACAATTATGGGTGTAGTTTTGTTATGATGTGACAAAGAAAGCGTCACATAAATCAGAAATACTTATTTTTCTGCCACAGCCTCCTGGCCCACCTCACATGGAAGCAGCTTTGTACACGGGGCAAGGAACCTGCTACATGACATGCCTTGTGAAGGAGCAGCCATGAGTGATAGACGTGCTATGATGTACCAATACGTATATGTTTAAAAAGGAAATGTTTGCTGGTCAATTGAGTTTATTTCTTACCTTGGAAAATTTCATGCATTGATTATGCATGGAATCCATGCATTTATATCTGGTGATGTTACTTGTTTTTCCAGACTGCCATGCAACGACAAGATGACTACTCCCCGAATGTACACTCTGCAAGCACGTTGAAACATGTGAACGTCCACCACAAGATGTCATCTCGAACCTCACATATGCAATGGTGTACTTGTGAATGTTTTGCCACGCATATCGTGAAGCGGTGCTTTAGATTGGCCACAAGCATAAAATCTACACTTCAATAATGTTGAAACTGTAACACTATCAGTTGGATTGCGTGGTAATGCTGAGCTCAACAACACAGCTTTGATTCATCATAATCACCATCATAATGAATTGCTTTTACAAAGAATCTTGTGGTCTTAACAATTGCTCGCATGTCAACTGTTACTGAGACGCAGTTCTTATACATAAGATACCAATTTGACAAAATAATAAGGTTATAAGTGCGAAGAACGTGTGGTTTTAGTGGCCACCTTAGTGCGATGATTGAGCCGCAAGGACATTGACGACTTCACCACGGGAAGCACCGATGAGAAGACCGAATGCTGCTGCTACGACACCGTACTTCTAAATATGACAGGTGAAACAAAATTCCTCATTACACGGTCCACGTATTGTGTGCGTATGTTCAATATCTTTTCTCGCTAGCCTCTTTCAAGAAAAGGTCCCCCCAGTTGCGATGTGTTCAACCACGCCGTGTTTAACTAACTAGGTCTTGTGCCAGAGCGCTTGCAGACCGCTAGCTACATGTAACCTGCGCATAGAATACCATACGCAAAGCGTGAAAGTATACGATTTTTGGGCATTTTGTAAAGCGAGCCCGCGAGAAGTAGCCGCAGAACGCACGCGCAACGCAAATGCGAAGCTTAGCGTGCGCTGTTCTAAAACTGCACATTCAAGAGTATGTGCGTACGCCGAGCTGCCGTCGACGCAAGAGAGGTATGTCAGTGAATGCTATGCTTTGTGCAGTGTGCTACTTCGTGGAATCATGAAATGCGAAGATCATTTTAATTGGAGTAAACCCATGATAGTATTCAGGTGACTTGTCGAATACCGCAGTTCTTGGTCACGTGTTTTGTGCCAAATGGAGTACACGCGGCAGGTGCGAGTGACTTATAATTGTTATTTCATGATTTTAAATTACTGCAGCCCAATGCAGGGCTATTACAGGGGTTGGGTACATAAATGCAATAGGAAAGAATAACGATAACATCACAAGCTATTCAACAGAACCAATATTGTCACGTCCTAAGCATAAATAGGTACAAGAAGAAAGAAGTAAACCATATAGATCATTCTAGTAAACAATATTGCTCAGAAAAACTGTATTTGAACATACTAGTACATGAAAAAATGGCCTTAAGATAGCGCCAATATATATAGTTGGAAGAGCATGAGCATACACGATCTAATTATTTCTAGATAGCTGACATATGTTCTTCAATGTGCTGCACTACAGTGCTCATGTCTAAGGAAAACCTCGAAACAAGCATGCGACCTGTGCAGCCCGTAGCTTACGAGCTTTCAGGTTCCTTTAGTACGACTCGTACATTATTTTGCTCCGTGTGAACATAAATATTGTTTCAAGTATTTGTTGATTAGCAGTTATTGTCTGCTAGTGAAGTGTTTCCAGCTCAAATGTACAGGCGGCCTTCTGTGTCAACAACAGCCCTGCTTATGTGCTTGTTATGTCACTGATAATGAACGCCTCATCTTTAGATGCTATCACCATTGCCTAATGTTCCCAAACAATATGATCAGTGCATGCCAGTCAAGAAAAAAGATATCAGGAATTTCACCGTCACTGCCATGCTAATTGAATTGCCAAACTCCCATGTGAATATACATATTGATTTCAGAGTTTTGTAGCGGGAGCTACATTGGCTGTATCATCGCCGTTTTGCTGCATTCGGTGGTTGCACCACTCACTGCGTTATCTGGCATGTGACAGAGGAGAAGCAAACTGCATCGCAACTGCATCTACATTATAAAGTAAACATCGTGTGTGCGTGTTCAACTCTATTGTGCTGTTCACCCTCAACAGAGGAGGGGCTAGCATTGCATCGTAAATATAGAAGTGGTGGTTTGGTCGGATTCATTGGCCGATATAAAAAGTGAGTCGGAGCCATGGGCTTAAAGGAGCCATGCACTTCGAAACGAAGTCAAAATGAAGCAGCGAGCTAAGGACAAGGAGGAAGAACGAGCCACGTGCCTCGAAAAGCGTAACTGTGCAGAGAACCAATCTGGAAAGAATAGACAAGTTTAGTGGGCATCCACAGCAGCTCTGTAGATGCAGTCTGCCAGCCATTTGCTATGACAGGCTGTGTTCGCAAAGCTGTTGTGAGTGCTAAATATTTTTTTCCAATAAGAACAACTGTACCTTTCGGTACACACACGTAGGCGAAACTGAATGAAGTCACAGCCAATTTCTTCAAAGTGGCAATCCATGCCAAATCAACCAGCGTTTTCTCGATGTTCGAAACTGGTCCGCATTGCCGACAGGGCTGTGTTATCGCTCATTGACACTGGCTCACATGGGTACAGATATCCCTATAGGTGAAACCCTTTTTGGCAAGTCTTGGCCATAGTGGCACTATATTTATGAAGTGGAATGGGGCACTACAGGTGCTCTAGAGACTTTGACTGCTTATCTGAAAAAGGCATATTCTCCAGGAAAATTCGCACATATAGTTTCCGAGTGGATTATTTGAAAATAAATTTTGTTTTGTTCCGTACTGCATTTTTCCCCTTTTAAAAGCTCTTAAGTTAATTTTTTACTTTCCTCTGAAAGATAGGGCGGTTTTACTGCTTGTGTTTTAGTTTGAAGTGTATTTCAGAGCTTATGAAACTCAGCATACTGTTTCAGCAATCGGGGTTAAGTAATGAGTGCTTTTTTGGTGTTTTAATATCAAAAGGTTTTTTATTTGTGTGTGTGCAGGTTTACCTAGTAATGATGTGATACCTTCAAGGGCCTCCTAGAGTCGGCTTATAGGAGTTCCAATTACTTCCATTTGATAAAGTGGTCTACCATTACATTGAGGTAGGCAAAGGCCGGTACGTCACGCATAGGAGCTTCACAGATACTGTTGGAATTGGTTTGCGGCAGAAGGCGACCACAAGCCTGCACAGCAGCGATTGTCTCAACAAGAAGATGAAGCATAGAGAGGTTAGTGAGGAAACTTACTCATTTCAGTGTTGTGCGTCTTTTCTCAAGCATGCATATTGTTTTATAACCTGTTTCCAGATTAGCGACTATAGTACCCTGCTTCTGAGTACAGCTGTAAGTTATATTTCCAGCCACAGAATTCCCAGCCATTGGCACACCTAACTTGAATGTTTTGACGCAGCACCTTGACTTGCTTTGACTGGTGCCCGTACTGCCAAGTGTCGGCACTGCATATTTGCTGCACGTTATAGTATTGATGGAGCGGGAGTTGATTTGAATACTCTATTTTTGTTTCACGTCTCGCTGACCAATAAATTTAATGCCCCACTAGGCAAACTCATTTTTAAAATGCTTCGCTCATGGCTCGCTATGTTCCACGCACACCCATCAAATTCGTTGTCATATGCTTGTCTCTGCAATGAACCATTGCGTGACACAGCTAACGCACCGTTCGTTTTCGAAATTGCATTTGCTGCTTGAACGAAGTAATATATTCATATAGAAGATCAACCGCATGCTCACCTGATTTCAGATTTATTTATTGTAGAATATTCACAAGCGCTATGAATGTGCGTTTCCTCAGTTTTTCCAATACATTATTTTTTTCCAGTAGGTGCAATTTTAAATTAGCATTGTGCGGCTGTTGTCGCACACAATAGTTGGTTGCTGAGATAAGCGTTGGCAATAAAATATCTGCAAGCAAAATGTGGCAAAAACAGACCTGCCATATTCGTTTTCGACTCGCCAGTTAGGCAGAAGTGAACTGGCAATTTACTAGAGAAATCGACTCGCGCTCCATCTAATACTTGATGGAAGAGGTACTACTGGCATGGGATTTTTACCTTTGTTCGACAGCTTATTTTTGACTGCCACGAGCGTCAGCGACGGAAACAATCACCGTATTCAGGAGCAGCTCCACTACAGCCGCTTGCGTGCCCTGATCAATCATTCGTTCGTGTCGGAATTGACCTTTATGAACCACTGCCATTGACCACGGCAAAAGAACACTGGGCTATCGTTGCTGTCGATAACCTGACACGGTACGCCCAAGCTGCCACTCGTCCTACAGTGACCGCTCAGCACGTCGCAGCTTTCATTCTAAATCGTTTCGTGCTACGTCATGGCCCTCCTCGCGAACTCCTCAGTGACGGGGGCCGTGTATTTCTACCCCACGTAATTCAAACACTTCTCCACCAGTGCCATGTTGTACAACGAAGAAGTACAGCTTACCACCCTCAGGCAAATGGCTTTTCTGAGTGGCTTAATCAGATTCTTGATTACATACTGGTGACGCATGTTGCATCTGACCAAACAAACTGGGACCTGGTACTTCCGTTTTCGAACTACGCGTACAACACTCCTACCCAAGTCACCACCAACTTTTAACCATTCTTCCTTCTATACGGACGTCAACCATCGCACGCAATTGAAACTTTGCTGCCGTACGCCCCAGGAGATTCTGAGTGCACGACCATGTCTGAAGCCCCCTGTCACGCCGAAGAAGGCTGATAATTAGTGATAGATATGTGTGGTTTAACGTCCCTAAACCACCTTATGACAATGAGAGACACCGTAGTAGAGGGATCTAAAAACTTCGACCACCTGGGGTCTTTTAACGTGCACCCCACAAATCTGAGCACATGGGTCTACAGAATTTTCGTTTCCTTCAAAAATGGAGCCACCCTAGCCGGGATTACAACCCGTGACACACGGGTCAGAAGCCGAGTACCTGAGCCACTAGACCACTGCAGTGAGGCGCCGCTAATTAGCGAAGTAGTTTATCATGGCCGACGAGGAACGCCAGAATGAGGCCCGTGATGAGGACCACCCTTCTTCCGTGAAGTTGGCCCCTCGGACGCTTGTATGACTGTATGCAGTACCATGTGCACCTTGATTGTCTGCAGGGCTACTTTTAAATTACCATGGTACATACCACGTGGTAGACCGCACATAGCCCGTCAATCAATAATATCCCGCCATCCCACGTGTAATACCCCAGCTGAGACTTTTGAGTAACTTAATAAAAAAGAAGTTACGCCATTGAACTGGTTACGCCGCTCGGTGACCATCGTCGGCGGGGACGCGATGTTGTTCACGTAGACCGCTTGAAGCCGTCCTTCGGCCCACTCGTTCCCACCTGTTAGATCGCCAGGATGACTTAATATTTATTAACGGGGCTATTACAATGAAGAAATAAGGATAACATCAGGGAACAACAAGCATCATCACGAGAGGAAGGCACCACGAGATTGGCACTCGAGCTTCACCATCTTCCTCGTCATGTGGCTATGTGCATTCTTCCGCCTGTCCGTTATGCTCCCCAATAAACCTCTTCACAATACTATCAATCACGTAATAAAAAAATTCCTGGAGTACAACTAACCTCTATACATAGCCTTCATGAATAATGAGAAGACGTTTGACTCAGTCGAGACAGCAGCAGTAATGCACACACTATGAAATCAAGGCATCAAAGTGCCCAACACAAACATATAGGGAAAAATCTACAGAGGATCCACAGCCATCATAATTCTTCATAAAGACAGCGACAGAATCCCAATGAATAAGGGTGTAAGACAAGGAGGCACGATCATTTTAATGCAATTCGCCACGTATTTACCAGAGGTTTTGAGGACCCCAGGTTGGAAAGAGTTCCGGACAAGAGTCAGTAGAGAGCATCTTAGTAACCTGCGATTCATTGATGGCATTATCTAGAAGAGTAACTCAAGAGAAGAATTACAGCTCATAACTGGACAAGCAAAAGCAGAAAAGTAAGTCTGAAAATAAATAGGCACAAAACTAAAGTAACATGCAACAGTCTCGGCAAAAAAGGGCACTTCGCGATAGGTGTAGGGAAGCTTCAAATTGTAAAGAAATATGTCTACTAAGGACAGGTAGTAACCACTGAGTCGAATCATGAGAGTGAATTAACTGGAAGAATAAGGATGGGGTGTGTCACATTCAGCAAGCACTCTCAAATCACAAATGGTAACCTGCCTCTAATTCTCAAGAACGAGGTATATAGCAGCTTCATCTTGCCAGTACTTACCTACGGAGCAGAAACCTGGAGGCTTACAAAAAGTGTTCAGCTTCAATTGAGGACGACGCAGCGAACGATGGAAAGGACAATAATAAGTTGACCTTTAGGGACATGTAGAGAGCAGAATGGGTCAGGCACCAAACCGGGGTTTATGGATACCTTAGTTGAAATTAAAAAGAAATGAACATGAGCCTGGCACGTAGCGCGTAGCCAGGATAACCGCTCGTCATTAAGGGTAACTGACTGAATTTCCAGAGAACGCAAAGGCACAAAGCAGAAAGTTAGGCCGCTGGTCATTAAGGGTAACTGACTGGATTTGCAAAAAAGGCAAAAGCACGAAGGGGAGACAGAAAGTTAGGGAGGGCTGATGAGACTAAAAAGTTCACAGGTATAACGTTGCAACGAAAAGCACAAACCGGGTATATTGGCGGATCATGGCAGAATCCTTTGTCCTGCATCGGGCGTAGGCTGACTGATGTTGGTGCTGATGATTTATAATGATCTTGTTTTAAACCGTTCGCTGTCATTGTTTTCATCTCAGCTTTGCACTATCTTAAGATAATTGTTTGTAATGTACAGATTCTTTCACTTTCCGCTTTTCAAAATGCGTTCCACATAGTTATGTATATTTTCGTTTATTTTTCACTGCCATTTCAAAATTCTCGTCTTGTATTTTATCTTCTCACTTTGCGTTCAATTTTTTTGTCTGGGTGTTTACGTTCTGTTTACTTGATTTATTTTTTAGTGGAATGTAGAGTATTTTTTATTGTTTTATTTTTGCGTTCACTTGCACAAGGGCCTTATGGTTATTACTTGGCACCTTAAATGAATAGTTGATTGAAAATTACTATTAGTATTATTGGCATTATCATCACTATAAACGACCTTAAAGGCACTGGCCGGTATGCACTCCAGAAGCATTTTTCGAAGATCGCGCATACTCACTGAAATAAATCAGACGTCATGCATGGCGTTGAACAGCTCCTCATGATTCATGCTTTAAATGTTCACGGCAGAAGAAACGTTGCACGTTCGCTTCATGTGTCGCAAAGTGCAGCGTACTACACACGTTGCGTTTGCTCGAGTGCTTCTATTTCAGATGCGTGGGAGCCGGAATGGTAATTAAAGTTGTGGTGGCTTCATTCGACGTTTTTTTTACGGGGCGAATTTTTGTGCCAGAGCTGTTGCGAATAAATGCTGAGTGCTTTCGTCTGACTCCTGGGCTATACGTAACCTCATAAATCTGACCTATCGCCATATGGAAACTGTAGTGCTTATTTTTAATCCCGTAAGTATAAAATATAGTGACAATGAGTCTGTTCAAGAACTCACAGAAACTGTAAGAAGACATAAAAAGCTAAGAAAACTGGGAGTTTATTTCCAAATCAGCACAAAGAATCGCTGCTTTGTGCGGGACAAGACACAGGCAAAGGGGCAAAGGAACTGTCTCGCACATTTTATTCCGACAATTTTGTATCACCCCAATATTATGAATATTGCACACAAAGCTTTTGGGACACCAACCCACATTCATAGAGTACAACAGGTTGCAGTTGTTTTCGCTGAACAAATCAGTGGTGCCACAGAAGAAATCAATGCGCCAGCAGTAAGACACATCGGTCATGCACGGCGTCAATGGGAAAGCAAAAAAAGAAAGTGCAGCTTTTCTGGTCAGGACGAATGTGTGTATTCCATTTGTTTCTGACGCAACTACGCTCTTTTCACAGCATCCAAACATGAATTATGCGCTAGCACTTTGTGGCTTGTCTAAGTGTTGAGCAGCGTAACACGGAGGGCGAATGCCCCTGTTAGCAATAATAAAAAGTGTGAATGATGTATCCATGAGCTTACTTTCCTACCTCAATCAGAACTTCGAAAATCTTGCACCGCACATATTCTTGGACCGTCGTCATGCCCAATTCAACGGTGCTACCAAAATTCAGTTCACTTACACGTCGAAATTGCCCGCCCGCATGCTGGCTCCAATGGTTGCAGGGCACACACATATTTATTTCTTTATTATTCCGATAGCAATTAAATGGACGCTCTCGGCTGTATTTCCCCGCCAGCGTTGGCGGCCGCGTGGACATGGGCCTCACAGTCATTCACTGCATATGTATATGTACCTCTATATATGAAAATGCAAAAACAATAATCCAGAAAAAGACAAAAAAATCCTAAAACGAGGGACACGTTTCAATCTACTTGCAATTTTTCGCGCGACCTTCCAATTTGTTGCGATCGCGTTCATTGTCTTGCCTTTGCGACAAAAGCTGTGTCTTTATTTGCACATACTGCAATTTCACCTAGGCAAGATGAGGCAGGATGAAAATCACAGTCATGCGTATTGCAATGTAAACACAAATTTAAACATGAACTAATTGCGAAAAAATAAAGGTCTCATATTTGAAAAAAAAAACCGGATACAATACTCACGAACACATGACCAACTATGGTGACAACGCACAACTTAATATGTGTAGACCAATTATTACTCGAGAAAGACATGCACTCATGCAGGTATTAGATAACATCGCCATTAATTCTGCACAAGTTAAAAACAATATAAATTACGCGTTCATACAGAAGGAAGTCTTTGAAGCGATGGTTGTAAAACGACGTCTTTAGTTCGATTGCTCCAGTGTATGATTTATTCGGGAAAAATGAATACCTAAAGCAACAATGGCATGCTTAAAAGGGCATGATGTAGAGGTTACAACACTGCCTTGTACAATATCCAGACGAAAATTATGATAATTTGCTCTTATCTACTTATAGTGCTTGTTAACTAGCTGATAAAAGGTTTGCGACGAAAAATTCGGTTTGTTTCAGTGATAGGTAGAAGGTTACTACTCGATAGCAGGACACTAACAGATGTACTACCATAGCTATGGTATGCAAAACGGGCTGCCTTGCTTAGTTTTTCGTTTTCAATTTTGTTTGTTTAAGACAGCGTAAAAGAATTCATCATAACAAGTGAACAACATGGTAATGATAAGACTGTTCATTTTTAGGCCAGGAAACTTGCAGTAGGAGTGGAGTGCTTGAAGGTTCTCCCAAGCAACGAAATCCGTATGTTAGCATGAGCTTCACTGTAATTGATGCGCTTATTCCACATCAGGTCGTTGATAATGTAAACCCCCCGCTACTTGTACTGCTCCCAAGGAAGGAGAGTATTGTTAAAATGATATTCAAACAAGAAGAGCTATTTTTGTGTTAAATGCGCAAAAATACGCTGTTTGAAATTTGAGAGGCGTATGCCATTGGGCACACAAAGGTATATCTTTTTGAAATGTGGCATACAGCTTCATTTGATCATAGGAGTTTTCTACCACGGAGTAAACGATGCAGTCGTGAGTACAGAGCTTTTTGATAAGATGTATGTCGTTTATAGTGTCGTTAATTTGCAAAAGACACAAAAGCGATCGACGTACTGCTTTCTGGGAAACTCCCGATTGCACAGAAACCCTGTCAGAACATTCTTCAGATAAAACAAATTGCCGCTCGTTCTCAAGTCATGATAAAGTTCATTACCTAGCAATGCCTTTTCAAAGATGCTGTCAAGCTTGGAAACTAATCTTTAAAAACTGTTGATTTCCTTGGAAAAGTACATAATATTTGCGTCAGTCTGCACATTTCTGTTGATTGCCAGTACAAGGTCGTGGCCGTTCTGATATACTTGGGTAAAAGTCAAATCGGTTTTTCTAAATCCGTGTTACCACTCAGATTGAGTATCGCAAGAGGCTAAAAATTTTGAAATGTGATTTGAAACTGAATTTTCGACCAATTCACAAACCACTTGCAATAGTGATGTTGACCCCCATTTACTCATTTCACTTTTCTGTTGCTTTTTATTCAGTGGTTTCATTCATGATGTTTTACAATTGATTGGCACCCATCCGTCATTCTACGACTCAGTAAGAACAATGTACAAATATCGGGCAACTCATTCGGCGTATCTTTTGAAAAGAGCGTCCGGTCTTTGATGAGCACCTACTGATTTTTTGTTGTTAGTTTTCAATAGCCTGTTGAAAACTCCTTGTTCTCTTACGACAAGGTCAGGAGTCTATGGTAATGTTAACAAGAGTTGGGCAACTTTCTTTTATCATTGGTAAAAGACTTGAACTGCCTATTGAATGTATTCAAAATTTTAGCGGTGTCAGTGATTTGAGCAAAATTAGTGGCGAAAGTGTCCACGTGCGTTGAAGATAGAGAAAATGCTTCTCATAACTCCTACAGTGATTTAGTAATAGAACTGCGTAAATAAATTGCAAATCTTTGACTTTCGCAGTGGCTGCTTAAGTTTTAACTTTGCATGACAAATCTGAAAGTTATTGCTATGAGCTTCTGCAAGATGTTTTTCTCAAAACATTTCAATTTTCTCTGCAACTGAATAGTAAAATGACTATTACAAGCATTCAAGTGTTTCTTATTCTTTTGTATCAAAGACACAAATCGATTGGTGGACTCATGTAAAGTTTTTTAAAAGAAGTCCAAAAACGGTGAACATTCACATTACTCTAGGAGAAATTATCTACATAAAATGAGAGGTTCTCTATTACATGATCTTAATCGGCTTTGGAAAAGAATCAAAAACGTGAAACTTGGTTAGCCAAACAGGATTTATTGTTTCTGGAGCTAAAGACAGACTGGCGATCGGAAATTCCTTGAGGGATTCAAGATGTGGCGTTTCATAAGATGCCACCGCCTACGATGAAATGATATAGTTGCTAATGTCCCGAATCCTTGTAACGCCTTCAACAACTTGAGTAAAGTCAAAGGCAAAATTAGTATCAAGCATACGTTCTTCTACCTTATCGTTAGGAGTTTCGGAAGACATTGCCAGCCAGTCAACGCCAGGCAAATGATAATCAACTGATAGGATTACCAGATGAAGAGTCTTACCATGATCACAAGCTTACTTGTTTAGCCCGTTTGTAGTAGAAACGTCAGAGTTAAGAAGACTGTATGTAATGAACAGGACACACGTATCTACATGGTCGCATTATTGGGTGTAGCGACGCGTACAAAATTGTTAGAACTAGTTTACAGGAAAGAGGCACACTCGCAACTAGGCTTTCTTTTGAGTTCAATGCACATATAAAGCCGAAGAACCACGTGGTAGCAATAGCACTGCCACATTGTCAAACAACATATTATAAAAAAACGCTGACCACTATAAAAAACAGGGTCAACACACGATTTACTGATGCATCTGCTGCCCAATATTTTGGTGATTTACACCTAATTATTTGTCGCCCCTTTTTATTTCTATATCTTTCAAATACGAAGCATTTCTAAATGAACTTCGGTGACTTTGATCTATTTTTCTAGCCGCCTATGTCTTAGCTATGACTTTTAGCTTATATTAGCGCGACACATAAGAAGAAGAAAAATTGAAAGATTACACTTACGCCAACAAATGTAGGCGCTGCACACGTCGCAAAATAATTCCGTAAAAAATAGCTCACCTCTCAGGAGGCTTTGTTCCATCACCAGCACATTCGTCTAGGACCTGGAAAATCCAGCGCTTGTTTGTCTCCTCTCTTGTGTTCCGTTAGTTTACACTCCCAATTATTTCTTTATGAATATATGCCAACTAGACCGCCTATCAACCCTCCTACGTTTGGCACCACATAGGTACTTAGCAATGCAAAGCAATGTGTCGGCTATGCACTGCACGAGCAACACAAACGTTGAGCAAGTGAGAGCACTGAGGATGCACGTAGGTTCGCTTGCACGCCTCTTCACGCAGCCAAAGTGAAGTGCAGCCACAGTGTCTTTTTCTTAACAGGTACAGTAGAAACTGACTGCTACGTTTCTCATTGCTCTCTACCAGCAAGTTCCTATCACGAGTTTAGGTTGCACCGGTGATCCCGTGGGTGTACAAAGCAGGATTCGGGATTCTGAATGTTCGTCGACCAGGGAACAGAGTGGCTGTGGCAACTTGATTTGAAGGAGCTCCAGAGCCGTCTACCGAAAAAACAACCGACTCAGAGGAGCCCTGTTCATGGGGCTTTGCTTCACAGCTGAATATTTCATGGTTCGTCCTAGATGCGCTTTTACTGGGTCCAAACTTCGCGGTGTAAAAACACAGGCCACCGGAATAACTGTTGTCCATGGTGAGACAGCTTGCTAAACTTATCCCTGATGAGGAAGCTTCCCGAGTTCTATCCAAAAGTGCACACTTCACTTCACATCATAATATGTCATAACATACTATGTCATAATGCCAGGGAGACCCGACAAAGGGATTACCCTTCGGCGAAGCAACTTCGGTCGCGACGCACAAAGCGAGCGTACCCTGGAAAAGTGGGCTATCGCAGCGCGTTGGGCGCGCGGCAGTCATAACCACCAGGGCCCAGCGAGACTCGACACAGAGGCTACCCTTCGGCACGGCGACTCTCGGCACCGGTAACACACCGCAACACTTGGAACCTACTGGCAAGTGCGAACCACGCGGCAAGCAACTCTCGCAACACTGACCGCGTGAGGAATGTGCTGTTTGGTTTCAGACGATGGCGTTGCTCCTTCGGCTTGTGACGTCATGCACGCCATGACAAAATGGTGGTCGCTAGCGGTGGGCAGAGTTTGCAGCCGATGACTTCTGCGGCTTATTTCAGACTGAGATAATCTTGAACTTCAACACTCGCGAAATAATCTCTTTTAGTCAAGTTTTCACACGTGTGCAAGCATACGCGGCTCTCTTGCTATCTTAGTTTTTCACTGAAAACCATCAATTGTTGGGTGACCATATCATAACACCTTTAAAGGAGAGCTCTGGCGTTTCTTCTTAATGCCCCGCCGCGGTGGTCTAGTGGCTAAGGTACTCGGCTGCTGACCCGCAGGGCGCGGGTTCGAATCCCGGCTGCGGCGGCTGCATTTCCGATGGAGGCGGAAATGTTGTAGGCCCGTGTGCTCAGATTTGGGTGCACGTTAAAGAACCCCAGGTGGTCTAAATTTCCGGAGCCCTCCACTACGGCGTCTCTCATAATCATAGAGTGGTTTTGGGACGTTAAACCCCACATATCAATCAAATCAATCAATCTGGCGTTTCTTCTATATTCACCGAGCTAAATAAAACCTTGAGCATGAGTTCCCGTCGGTATCGTGGTGATACGTGCCAACCTATACAAACGTAAGTCAACGAACTTTAAGGAAAACAAATTTAAAAGGGGTAGCGTATTCCTGAGTCACACTTGTAAGCGCGGACCACCCTGTTATTGTGACGTAAGGGTCTACTCTTCTTTCAAAAACCACGCCTTTCCCAGCAGACGGACGCAGCGCTCGCTTTCTCACAAGTGGCGCCGACAACACGAGCCCAGTTCTGTGTAGTAAGGTGCATACAGCATATTAGTCATCGTTGTGGTCTGGTCTTAAAATAATAAGCAACGTCGAAATCTATTCCGGGCATTTCCAACGCATCAAGCGCCGGCGGGTTCAAATAAAAAAATGATGGTTGTACGCTCAGATATTAGCTGCAATCATCGCTGAACTTGTCACTGAACTTGTAAGTTCAGACAAGCTGGCACAGCTTAATTCTACGCCGGATGACATCGCCAATTTCCTCTTCGCGCGTCAAAAGAGGCACGTGAGCTACTTACGCTTTGGCCCTACGTTACGAGACTAGGCTCAGTTTACAAACACTCCACCGGCGCCGTCCCTACTGAAACGTTCCGTATGATGCGAAGACCTCAAGTACGGAATTATTGGAATATGGAAGACGTATGATGTGGACTCTGCATCTTATGGAAAGACATATGATGCGGACTCCGCATTTTATGGAGAGACGTATCATGCAGAAAAACTGAAATGTGTGCATGTTACGTGCGAATCTAGTGCAAAGCAATATAATGTGTAAATTGAATAGACGTCCACATCTTGAGTACATGCAATACTGTGTACAAATCACAATATTTCTTAAATATGCATGATGAGGGATTGAATCATCGGCATCTTTCTAATTGTCGTGTTGCAGAAGCAAAATTAGCTTTTAACTAAAATTTGTTACAAAGCTACTAAATTAACATGCTAGCGATCATAAATGGTGGTTACCTTGCAACACATTAATGCAGTGTTCTATGCAAGACTTAAAGAACTTAGAAAGTTCTTATTTGCAATAGAGATAAATTAATATACACATCAGCTCTGCTACAATCAATATATTTTTTTATTTGTCTGTATGCTTCAGCTGTGAATAGCGACATTACAGTGTTGATGATGCACAAATGAGGTGACTACACCGTAATTTTGCAAGCTCCACCGAAGCCACAGAATGATGGCACAAAACACAATGTAACAGCAATCTTGGAATGAAATCTTTAAACATAAATAATAATCATAGCACTGTGAAGTGTGGCGTTCTGTTTATCTCATGAACGCCTTGTGAAGATCGGCGAAATGCTGCTTGAGGCTTCGGCACCACTGTAGATTTGGGAGGTCACTGCCATAGAATTTATGTGGCCTTCGTAGGCACCTGGAAATGTAAATAATTGGCACAAATAATGTCAGAGACACATGTTAGCACCTTAGTTCACATGCACAAGAAATATAACACACAATATGAAACTGAAAATGTAAGGCACGCAATCCTTCATGTTATGCTTATGTGAATAATAGAAGAAATAAGTCTATAAATTAGTTCTGCCACATTAAAGAAAACATCATGCTCATAACAGTGAAAATAACTAGGTTGTCACGACTTTCAATGGTAGAGATAATCGATTGACATATGATTTAAATGCTTCCTGCACAGTAAAACTTTAGGAACTACCAGTTAAAGCTCTCAAGGTACATTTAATAGTGTGTGCATGTACATCTGCTGCCTTTATACTATACAGTTTGTGCACAAAATTGGCATCTTGAACAATTTTGAGAGGTAAACCTATGCAAATTATGAACGTTAAAATCACCATGAAAGCAAGCAGGACCAGGCAGGTGCCACTAAAAATCTGTGCAAGCCAGATAACTATAACCGAACTGCACACATATAGGGGAGCAAGAGTAACAGAAATTCCGCTGCTGACCCGCATGTCGCGGTATCAAACCCCGGCTCCATTTCCGATGGAGGCAGAAATGCTCTAGGCACGTGTGCTCAGATTTGGGTGTACGTTAAAGAACCCCAAGTGGTCGAAGTTTCCAGTGCCCTCCACTACGGCGTCTCTCATAATCATATAGTGGTTTTTGGACGTGAAACCCCACATATAAATCAAGAATAACAGAAATAAACTGCCAACAGAAAAGTTGGGTGCATGTGCTATCTGTACACCTTACTACATACAGCATGCTCATTCCATTTTAAATACCGATATTGAAAATAACTGCTCTATTAGGAATGTAAAAGGTAAGGTAAAACTGAATGACTCTATAAAAAGTGACCCTATTATGACATCACGTTTTCTTATAACGAAATTGACTAAGACTCTGAAATATCATTATGCAAGAAAAAATCTTCAAAAGAACAATCAAGTTTGAAGTCATACTTTTTAATATGACTACTGTGACTATAACCAGAAATGGACCTCAACATGGCTAATGTTAGTTTTTAAGGCCTATGTTCACTAGACAATGAACTATACCACAAAAAGCACAGCGTTGAGGCAAAGCACTACACAAAAAAAGAAAGCAGACCTTTTTGTTATTACCTACAGTGCTTTTAAAATAGTATTTTTACCTCTGCTTGCCGCTTTTTATCTAAGTAACTGGTATGAAACAATTTAGCTGAAAATGCACTGTGCCTCCAATACCTGTTGGTTGAATCTGAATTTTTAAAAAATGGTGAAGCTTGCACTAAATTAGGCTCCACAAGCCTTGGAACAGCGAGACTGCATGACTCTTTGGACTACTTTGGTTATTTGTGTTTGTTTCTGGGCCTAAGCATGAAGGGCTTAATTGAATTGCTGCTAACAAACAAATGCTTTCAAAATTGCCCAAGCGTCAAAGGATGCTCAGATATTTGTTGTTTTTCCCACTGGGCTATTCTACACCAAACATCCAAACCATACTGCCTGGCGACCATCACAGATATATAGTTTTAAAAATGACGGTAATCTACTCTTTTGAAAATAGTTATTTGCAGAATTATTTTGAAGAGAAAAAAGTAGTGGTCATGTGGGTACCTTCAGAATTTCGCAGAATGTCGTGCGGGTGTTATGTGTGAGAAAAATTTAAAAGTACCGCTTTTTGTTGCCATATCAAATTTGATCTACATATTAAGTAAAGGTGCTTCTTTGAAGTATTTGAAGCCGAGTAACATTAGTGCAATTTATCCACTACATAGGCTTTGAAGAATTCAGCCAAACTATTTATCATTTGCATTTCTTGTATGGCAATACTGCACTTTGTATAAATATTTGAGCCACGAATACTCACTCCACAGAAGCTATATTTCACGAAAAAAAAATAATGTTAGGTCCTGATTACAAATATCGCTATATAATTGTTTTTGTCCACATTGAGATGCAATTTGAACTAGGTGTTAGTCTAATGGAAAATTACTTTTATGTGTAAGTTGAAAGCAAATAAACAGTTCTTGTTATATGGCGAGTGTTATCATTACAATTTTTGTTTCAATGAGGAAAATGATTTTTGAAGTCTCCTATTGAGGGCCATGGGGAGCTTCGGAACGGAAGCTGTCGTATATAAAATGCAAAAAACAGCTATCATTAGGAAACTTCAAAAATAATTTATTCTTTAAAACAAAGTGTAATCATATAACTTGCCATATAGAGAGAACTGCTTCCTTGCTTTTGATGTGGCCAAAAAATTGCACTAATATTACTGAGCTTCATGCACAACACACAATCACCTTTACTTAATGCCTAGACCAAGTTTGGTGTAGAAGAGGCAGTATTTTTGAAATACTTCTTTTTACTTTTTATAAACAACACCCAGACGACATCCTGGGAAGTCCAGGGGGCACCAAGGTGGCCTAATATTTTGTTCTCTGCAATAGATTTTAGTATTTTGCTGTTTTCAATACAGTAAACGAGCACGATATTTTTTTTTCAAAACACATTTAGGATGGTTGGCAAAATGGCTGGGATATTTGATGTGGAATCGCCTCAATGCCAGCATTTATTCTTCCGAAACTCAAGCTATCACCTCTCTGTTACTGCCTTCCTTACATACAATGCCTGCATAGGAAAGAAAAAAAAAGGATGGTCTGAGAAGGTTCACAAGGCAAGATATTTTCATGTTGGATAAATTCATTACCATACCAAAAAAAATTCATTACCATACCAAAAAAATATACCATTCAACTTGAGTAGTCCAAGACAAAAGCTATATACCAGTATACTAAGAGCCAAGCGCAAACTTTTCATTTGATCATGTGTGGTGATAGACAGGAAGCGCTTTTTTCAAGACTGATCAGCCTGTAATTAACTGAATGAAGTAAAATGCACTGTTCAATCCGACACCACATAGGCATCTTTGCTACAGCAAAGCCATGTGTTATTGATTCATGCACTAGATGGGACAATGCAAATGTAACAAAAAAGAAGAAAAAAGAAAACAAAGGAAAAAAAGAAGAAAAGGGGGGATGCAAAGTAGGAGCAGTGTAGCACACTACTTTTACTTTGCATCCCCCTTTTTTTTCTTCTTTTTCCTTCTTTTCTTTCTTTTTCCTTCTTTTCTTTGTTTTACCTTTTTTTGCTTCTCTTACCCCCAACCTCCGACAAGAGAACACTTTGTATCATCGCAACCTAACTTGAAATGAACCAAGGCTTCCTTCTTCTGCGTTATAGGTTTTTTTCAGACAAACATTTCCAACAGGCACACACGCCTACACCAAAAGATGATGTCATTACTAACCCCATATAAACTAACACGCCAAGGATGACATGGTGACATTTAAAAAATAGGTCCTCCTATCGCAACATCGGCCAGCCTGTCTGAGGCACTTCCACTGTTCAGCCTGATTACCCGACTAGATGCTTCTATCTGTCGACTCGCATCTTCATTTTGGATAACACTAAGATGAGCTTACATTGATGAATACGCACGAAAGTTTAGTGATGTATCATTCATCAGATTAAGCAACTGCGTTAAAAAATTATTGATAGCTTGCTTCCTGGCTTTTTATACCAACAGTGCTTGAAGTAGCCTGAAACTGCGTAATGTCTTCTATGCACATGAACCAGATTGAGAACGTGATGTACAACATGCTTAGAAATATTGTGAGAAACATGATAACGACGAAATGACCAGCCACCCAAATTTCTTGCTGTACATGTTTATAAAATGTTCATGTACACCCAAATGAGGTGCTTATCATATAAGCCGAAAAAACCTACATGTAAGGCCTTGGGGCCTTCTGTAAGTAGACGTGTAGCATTTTTTCTGTGGAGGGCTTCACACCCCTAAGTGAGGAACAAAACTCCTGTACAATGAAGAATGTTGGCAGCTATCAGTTATAGAAAAAACGAATGCAGCTAATCTTCCCCGACACACCTGTACATTTAGAGAGGTGACGAAGCTTCTGTATTTGTGGCAGTAACTCCAACAGCACCAGTGCGAAAATTGGCACTACTTGGCTAGAAAAATGTCCAAACATGCCTGCCGACTCCCTCTAGCCATCCCGGCTGAATCTGACACATGATTTCTTGACTGCTGGCTGGACAAAACAAAACCACTGACGCACTCACAATACACAGCGTGAAGTTCCTTTGGAGTGGTCCACTTCGAGTTCTGCGATGAAAGAGCAGCACAGTGTCCTGATAAGGCACTCCTTGCAATGGTTTTCAATGCCACACAGTGGCCTTGCCATTCCTGTCGAAGAGAGCTTGGGGAGCTTGGAGGGTGCTTGCTCTTTTCTGAGGGCTGCTGCCGCTCCTCGTTTTCTGCTCAAGGTCAACCTGCACAAATTTGTAGACGAGGCTTTAAGAGTTGTATATAATGATATACATATTTCTGCTGAACACACATTTCATCGTGGCACACTGAGGAACTTCTTTTAAAACGTAAGGCCTCGCATATGAAAACATTTACAATCGATCTGAAGATGCACTTGACTCTAAAGGAGTAAGTTAGTAATGTAGTGTATATAAAGAAAGGTCATTCAGCACAACCACAACTACAGTGGCACACGAAAACAACATTAGCTGAAGGCTGTGGGCCAGTTTCATGACTTAGCTCTAGCTGACACTGATCGTCCTACGATACTAAAAATATGCAAAGATTGCCTGATCGATTTCAGGCAGTACTGAAGGGTAGGGCACGAATCTATTGTTCTACTCATAAGCAGTGCACAAAATTCAACATCAGTACCAACCCATTCAGCTAAAAATTTTGATTGGGATTTCTTCATTAAAGAGACTGACAAGTCGCCTGAATGTGTGATTGGAGGTGGAAATCAAAAAATGTGAATTGAACTGCATTCTTTTTGCAACTTGAGTGGCATTTCCTTTCAATATTGCACTTAAACAGCCTAAAAATCAGTGTGTCATGCAGCCTGTATGTTTACTGCAAATTATTGGATGCTTTAACATGCAAAAAGATTAGTGGTCAAAGTTACAACATATATCCATATTACGTGTGCCAACATTATTCTGTGCTGCTTACGCAGAGGAGTCAACCCTCAAAAAGCAGCACTGTCATCGTGGCAAACAGTGCGAAATATGTGCATTTCACGCGCACATGAAATGCATGATTTTGCAGCAAACTGCAGTGCACAAACATATAAAGCTGTTATGCTGATCTCCCACTGTTTGCTGCCTGTGTTGTGTGACACTTCATAGCAGTCAGAGACCCGAAAAATCTTAAAATGTTTCCAGCATTTTCTGTGTTACCACTAGAAGTACTCATGAAAGCCATGTCAAACAAAAAGAAACAAGCCCCGAAAATTCTCTTCTTTCACTGCATGTTTATACGATCAGACCAGTAAGCTTTCTATTGCAGAAAAAAACAGCTGCTATAAAAATTGATATTCGGTCCCATTAACTGCTTTATGCTTTAAGCCATGTTATTATGTTAAACGGGTGTCGTGCTTTACACGATCTGGTCTGTATGAACTCTTGAACCTGGCACCATATAGGTTGAGGGACACACAGAGTTTGAGACAAACCTAGTTTCCCGTGGAGCATCCTTATGCACTATAACAACACATCTCAATTTAGTTAGTTGATCAGAACGAGGTGAAAACAGCTCGCACTTAAAAAGCACGGGCAGAAGGATTGACGCCTGCACCTTGTGCTCCCTGTACATTCTCGTTGAGGGTGCAGTTTTTACCTTATCCTTATGCAATTTTGCATTTATAACATTGCTCGCTGCATATTTTTTGTGGCATTAAAGTGTGTGATACCGTCATGAGTAGCCCATGTAATTTATAAAAATAGAATTCAAGGTAGCTCGATTCAAAAATAACAAAGTGCATCCAGCACCATGTCCAGTAGCCATTCTTTAGGCAAGTGGCAGAATAATTTATTCTTCAAAACATATCTTACTTGTAACCACTACAAGAGCTAACTCATACACTGGCACATTTTGTTTGCCTCTTCAGAATATAAGGTACCTTTTTTACACCAGAAAATCTGCAAGAAGAATATAAATGTTGTAATTGTGAAGAAAAAAAGTAGATGGAAGAAAGATAACCTGCCCTGGACAGGGATTGAGCCTGTGAACTTCGAATAACATGTCCGATGCTCGATCAACTGAGCTACCATGGCGCCTATCCCCCTTCCATTTTGTACGGTATATATGTGCATTTATTCATGGAAGAGTCAGTCAGCGCTGCCTGTTACCATTATGGTGAGTGTGGGGCACCTTTTTTTGCCTACTGGCAATCGCATTATGATTACTTCCAATATCCCTATACTTCTTTCGCAGCATTATGCATCTGTTAGTTCTCAAAAAATCTGCTAGTCACAGGAGTTGGCTATGGTTCGCCCTCCAACCTAAATACATTTACTTGAACACACACACAACTGATCAAAAAAAAACAAGTCACACGCCGCTAAGATTACTGAGAGTCACTGTTTCATATTCATGAGTGAAGGAAAGAACTATAAATTTAAGAGTTCGTTGTCTTTGTTGAACACATTATAATGAGAAATGGTAGACAATGATGCCAAACAAACTATAGGTGATGTTTTAAAAATAACTGTAACAAAATTGTGAAAAGAAAAGTGAACAAAAACGTAACTTGGCGGCAAGTTACTAATGGGTTCATATTTTTTGACAATTGAATTGACATTATTTTTATAACATCTCTATATTTTCGTTGGTAATGTTGCCGGGTAATTCTCGTTAATAGAGTGGTGAGTAGGCTGACAAAAAAAGAATATGGCATTGATACTTCTTTTGAACACCCAATAGTTTGAGGACCTTAAAAGAGCGTAAGCTGCTTTGAGTAGACCAGAATATTAATTTTGAGCGAAAAAAAACGTACACATAATTTAACCAGGCTTTCTAACATATTTTGAGGCATAAAAGTGTATGCTGCCAGTAATGTTAAGTACCATTACTTTTGTCACACTATGCACTGTAGCAGGTGTAGTTAGAGTGGTGATAGTTAAGCATTAATCAAGCACACCACCAACTGCGTTCACATCTATGGTCACGTATTTTAAAAATAAACCTGGTGTATAATAAAAAAATTTAGAGCATTTATGATTTTATCCAAATCAAGTTATACCGACAGAGTAAGCGAACTATTTGCAAAAATCAAAAGGCATAAAAGATTCATGTATTATAACTATGTGAACAATTTTAGCAATGCAGGGCAAAGTGACAACAGTTCAATTAAAAACCCCTCTCATTATGACATGCATGAAGAGCACCACACCAGAATATTTTATAGTGCATGTAATATCGAGACTACTAGACTGTCTATTGACCTTTTAGAAAAGGGTATTTCCTTCACGTTAAAGGAGCAACCACTTAGCCTTTTCCTGAGCTTTTCTGTGAATATTTCCTGAATTTAAGATATCATTAAGATTGATTTACAGTGAACACATTTTGCTTACACATTGAAACCTAGTTCTGTATGTAACAGCAATAAAGGGTGCCAAACCACCTCCAATTATTTTTTTAACATTTCAAGCAAATGTGTGCAACGACTTCAGAATAGTGTCCTGATCAACAATGACAACTGCAACAGCACAACTAGCTATGGGTGCCCAAAAAGTAGCTAGAAACAATACCTCTACCTGTTTGAGCCTTTTGGAAGTGTTCAGCCCATCAGTGCTAACCTTACAACATTTTTTTAAAAACGTGTTTGTGTGGCCACTGTTCTTGCTCCTTGCACAGTGAGGAGGAGCACATGGCAAGAATAGACCAGAAAGAAGCATAGCGAAAAAAAGCGAAATAAGCGAGGACCTCTTTTGTATCGTCCAATGTGTGTAACATTACTATTACGACAACATATAGAAAAATTATCACGCCTATGCATCCATTGCAGAGTCATACACAGCTGCAACACCACGACTGAATTTCCCTGTGTTGGTTTAGGATCCCTTTATAGTGGAAAGCTAAAGATATCTGCATTTGTTCGGCACATATTAAGATGCAGTGAAATGTGATATGGTAATCTCATTTAGAATGCACGTCATATGGCTTCATTGTATATGTGGCCACAAGTCACTCTGGTTGCAAAGCAATATGGCACAGCCTAAACAGACGTCACCGACCACTCCAATCTGAACTTGCCTTTGCTACTTGCCCATTATCATCACAGCAAAAAATGAACAATTGAATCTGCTATAGATATGTGCAAGCTTATGCTAAGGACCAAGTATGAAGGGTGTTTTGTCATTATTGAGATCAGTTATTTGTTCAAGAACACTTGCTGTCAAACACAAATACATTGCTGTCGAAGCATCAAGACTATATATAAAGCAAAAATAGGTGTCTCTTCAAAAATTACAGGCCACAAGGTGCAAGATAAATATTTGATATACTTGAGATGTAAGGCACGCACAAGAGGTGCTGCCATATTATACTTTTCCCTGCGTTGAAACCTGCTTTCTTTACTCACCCAACACATCTGTGAAGATGCCGTGAAAACACCAAGCAGCTGATGCAGCATGGTTGAACACATGTCCAGGGATTCCACCATTCATATTGGCTAAGCAACCCTACAGCCTCCACAGCCCTGCAACCATTTGTAAGACAAGTATAGTTCTACCCAAATTTCTTGGTTTACAGACACACATGCAAGACGCATAACCACTCTATAGGAAGTTTGCATGATAATGCGCTGGGTAGCAAAACGGATGCCAATATCAAGTAAGTATTCCGGCCTGCCGCTTCTTTCTTTCCGTTCTTAAACATTAATCAATCCATGGTTAATAAATGTTCTCCCAATGTGAAGTGTACTGGCAGTCCGGTGAAGAATTGCAATGTATTTCGAAAACAATCCAATTCATGGCAAGTAAGCATGCAATAGCGTTTTGTCAGCTGTTCAAGAAAACAGCATGAAGTTTAGCTAAAACCCATGCTTTTTATAAACAACATTCAATTTGATATAAAAGTTGTGAGCATTATGTGAAAGAACACGAATTCATGTTTAATCAATGATTACTTATAATGTACTGATATGAATGCAACTAACTGAATATGAAACGATAATTTTTGCTTGAGTATTTCGAGTTATGAACACTATCGCACTTGCCAGCTGCATCTTGTCCAAAACAGCGGCAAGCTAGGCTAGTTTCTGTAGGTGAGCAGTAATGAACAGTGCAAAGTAACGAGAAACACCAGTAACAACAGTAAGGGGCAAGCATAGACTGCCAACTGTATAATTTATTGCACAAAATCTCGCCTAAATATCAGTCAGACAACTCGTGTAAACGAAGGTCCAGTTGGAAATGAACAAGTTACAAAATCAACAATGCCTGCTTTCTCTAACAGGACTCTCATTCACATGAAGTATGCAGCGATAAGCTCCTACCGAGGTACGTCAAAGCATGATGTCACAGGCACACGTAAAAGGTGTGGCTGGAAAAACGCTCCCGCACACATATCAGTGGTCTATGAGGAACGTCACCAACAACTTCCTTGCCAACCAGCCCTTGCACGGGGGAAGGGAATGGCTGGCACGATGCTCAAAGTGACGTCACACTATTTGCAAATATAGAGAGGTCTTTTACTCAGGCAACATTTTGCACAATACATTTTTTAGATGCAAGACCGTACTCGTCCCACATTGATCATACTGAAGTCTTTTGTTCTTACTTTGTGCTGTGAATTACTAGGCATTTAGTCATCATGGTCTTTAAAAGCTAATTTCAGTGTTCTCTCTCATATTGGTGACAACTGTGTCGTTGCATAAATTGGGCAAAAAAGCAACACAGAAAGGCTGTCACAATAAATACACCAACATGTGTATTCTCCTGCAAACAAAAGTCGGCACTGGTCCTGTCATTACCCGTCTTCCTTCTCTGTTTGCCTTGTTTGTGCTGAAACAGCCAAACACCTCATGAGTTAGATGAGAAATATTAACGCATCAAAACTATAAGTGCTTGCATCACCAACTACACAACAGCGTGATAACCGGACCCCTGCCACACAGCAGCAAAACTTACTTGGAACATGCTGGCAATGTATTATTTTATAAAAAGCAACTCTGGCACATTACGAAATCTCACATTGCGCATGCAAGTTTTATTCAAATTCAGGCGTACAATGTAGGTGCTGGCTGGTACATTATTAGGTACAAGCAAAGGCGTCTTGCAGGTACACATACAGATTGCACGAACACCTCTCTCTCTACACTAGGCACACAATTATATCTTTTAACAAACATACGCCACTGTTTAGGGGTATAATAACGCTCTACTGTGAACGTATGCTTATCAACCCACTTAGGCGGTTGGCTAGGCGAATTGAGCCAAGTTACAAATTGTATCGCCGGCGAACGTGAAGAAAATGCTGCTTTGCATGAAATGGCACCACAAGCTTCGTTTAATCAACAACGTAGCAAGCGCCGTGTGCGTCCTCCTCACTACAGTGCACTTATGAAAAAATCGATCACCATACACATGCATGTTGCCGCAGTTGTCGCGAATCAGCTCCAGTAAGGCCGCGCCGATGCGCCATGGCTCTGCTGGCGTTAGCGTGGTCAAAGCGAATCGGCAACCGCACTCGCAAAGGCGCGTAAGGTTGCCGTTTCACGACGCCTCGTTCGAGTGCGGCAACACACAGTTGCACTGAATGACATACTTAGTTTGCATAAAAAAGTGCCCCCTTACCTTTAGTTTCTTTCACACTGTCCTTAAGGAAGCGACCACAGGCGTCAGCCGTCACCTCGGAGTCCTTCGAGCGCCCGCACAACCAGCCGATTCCTGGGACGACTCGCACTTGATCCGCACTCGAACAACCGCTAGAATAGGGCGCAATCTTTGCACATCACACGAACGAGGAACGGCGCTTCCCTGCGTAAATTTAACATTTCGTGCTCTCGTGTGTAGCAGCGCGAACACATGAGAGACGCATCGAAACGGCATGCCCACCGAAACAAAGAAGACAAACAACATGTGGCTTTAGCTTTGAATGGATTGTACTTGGATATCTGTGTGAGGAAAATAAAAAAAACATCTGTCGCTGCTATAAACTGAAAAAATGTATGTTGTCTGGCAAAATAACTTTAAAAGTGATAAACAGTTATTCAAAAAACAAGTTTCAACTTATGAATATTTTCGCAGGTCTTTGTTTTGTTTTTGTTCTAGCAGACGACAGCCTCCTACTGCTGCTACGACAGACGTAGTGTGGTTTTACGTTCGGTGCCTGTCGCCGACGCAAAGTTCTGTAGTAGTCGTACCAGAGTTATCGATTCTCAATCAATCACAGGATGACTACAAAGCGTTTTGACATAGTGCAGTATGGGATCTTTCAAGGCGTGACATTTCTTTGTTCGGAAGCAAATTGAAGCAAGCCGGCCGGCGCAATCAGCTGATGTCGCCGCTACGCGAGGCCTGGTCATGCGCAATAGCGTCGCGCCCCGCGCTCGATTTGTCATCAAGCGATAGAGCTACTAAGTGGAATACAGCTAGATGCAGGGATTAATGGCGTATCACTCTAATTTCCTGTGGTGGCCGATTCAATTGCAAGAGAGCTCCGGGAAACAACCTTCAACTGCTCAAGCATGTGTGGGGGTGTAAAAACACTTGTTTTCATCCGCGACGGGGTGAAAATCTATAGTTGAAAGACATGCGAAAAGCATGTGACGTATATACAATCACAAAACATATGCACACAACAATAGATACGATCGCATATCGTACATAAATATGCCAACACTTAGCGTGTACACAGATCTATATATACAACTTAAACGGACACGCACTGTTCAGCGCGAATAGCTTAGCAAGTTAACGCACTCAGTTCACGTACGCGAGCACAACTAAGTGGCGCAGGTTAGAAGTCCACTAAGTCTTATTTTTTGTTTTTTTTTCAATGTTTCTTATGTACTGCTATCCTTTCTAATGCGTTAGGTACTAAAACAAAATAAAAGCAATATTGCGTTCAAGTACGTATGTGGGACTGTGTTTTTTTCGCAACAGTTATTAGTATTTTTATTTTCATTATTACATTTTTTATTTATTTCATAATATAACAAAATTAAGGACTAAGGAGAACATTGGGTCTGCTTGATTGTGGAGGGGACTCGAGAAGTGAGAAAACAAACCGAAAAATTTATTTGAGAAAAAACTGAGCAATTCACAGCCGGACCAGCTTCTTCAAGGGTATGCGCGAGACTTGCTATATGACTCGTCTCAAGCTGTGGCAGTTGAGGGAAGGCAATATCACCGAGAAGCAGTTCGAAAATATATTTTGGTTGATGTTTTCTTTATTTCTCCAAAATAAGAGCTGCACAATTGTGATCGAGCCAAACCAAGAACTGCGAGCACGAAGTCATGAGACAGAAAATGAATCATGTTCATTGAAAAATTGCCCTTAATAAAAGGAAGAGTTATGGAGTGCTACATAGCTTAACTCGCAATAGGAATTATATATATACATATGGATAGTTTAAAATAGACAATGTTGTACACACAGACATTGGTTAAATTTCTTTGCTGCACAGTTGAAGCATCTATGTAGAATTGAAGCATCAAGAGAAGCTCATGCGTCCTCACTTTATTGCGCTTTACATAGCTTGTATGCGTCCATGCAGCCATGATATATTTTAAAGCATTTGTTCCACCTATAATCCTCTTATTCAATAAAGCTGACCCATAAGTTGTGTCTTATGTAGCACTACAATTGAAGCGTAATCTGCATGGCAGTCTGAAAGAATGCTTTTGAAAATTTCAAAACGACTTAGCTCTATACACAACCATCCGAGCATCAATGATAAGCACCATTATGTGTCCGTACATATCAGTTGTGCTCTCATACTTAATTATTTTTCTGACCACTCTCTCTACCCCTACCTATTTTCTGTCGTGAAGCTGTGGCAAGTTGTGTATAGCTGTATTTATATTGTAGGAGCACATTCTATCAATAAAAAATTATTTTTAGGCTACATGCAATTAGTTTTTATACATTTTCATTTCTTTTGTCGGTGGTCAGGAGGGCTAAGCTCATGGTCAATATTTTAAAATGACATTTCTCTTTGCCAATATTAATGAGAACAGTTTGAGTAATATTGAAAAGTTTATTCGCATTGAATTTAGTTCTCATTAATATTGTTTCTACCAAAAAACGAGCCCTTGAAGTTATGCTTTTTTTGCTTGATTTGTTTTCGGTTGACAGCATGCAAGTAAAATGACAGTTAGTGTCATTCCTTGTGAATGACACATTTTTCGTGTGACAGACTTTAGCACCTGGTCATCTGCAGAAGTTGTATTCATTCTGGAAAGGGGCGAACAGCGGTGACTGACAACACAAACTAGCCTGCATTATTCTTTTGTACTATATATGTCACTGTGCCTTCATTTATAACTATATAGAGCGCGGATTTCCTGCTGAAAATGTGACAACAAATGTAGATTTTCCACATTTTTGCAACAATCCACATGCCTTTCGTACAATATTGCACATTGTCTTAAGCACCTTACAAAATTTTTATATTTCTGTAAGACCTTACGTTCCGCATTATCCTTATGAAAGCTTCTGTACACTCCATACACTTTCCTTATCCTTCTATATCTTCTTTAATGAACTCTCCGTATGCTCCATAAATTTCCTTATCTTTCCATATTTTCCATAAAACTCACTCCCTCTACGCCATAAAACTTCCTTATCCTTCCACATACTCCATAAAAAGCATTCCATATAGCCGTACATTTTCCTTAGCTGTCCGTATACTCCATAAAAACCTTTGCGTATACGTCATACAATTTCCTTATCTATCCATATACTCCATGAGAAGCGTTCCGTATATGCCATACAACTTCCATATATTTCCATAAAACTCCATATTTTTTCGTATGTAGATTACGGAAATTTTACGGAGTTCATATATTTTCCGTAAGATTTCATACGGAATGTTTCAGTAGGGGTGCTTTTTTTGTGTCTCCATTTCCGGTTTGGCCGACAGGTGGCGGAGCGTTCCATCGAGATCCATCCTCACCGCTCGCAAGGCTAGCAAGGCTGTGCTCGGGCGCCCAATATGAGCGTTTAGTTACAATAAATGGCGTGGCAAACTGTAAATACATGGTTGCAACATATCTCAGCCACTGTCGCTTCTTCTGTGCTTGCTTTAAAACATGCGAACGCGGCATGCTCTACAGTCCCCAGTCCAAAGCTCCTGAAACATCAGGCGTTTCGCATTAGTGCATGGTTTCGCTACCTTTTAGTAACGTTGTTCACTGCTTCCCCACATGACCTGCTTTTGTTGCGATTCGTCTAAGGTTATGACGAGAGTAATTTGGACGTAACATTTTGAATTTATATTTTTATACAAAGCACGGGTGTAGTCAGAAACTTTTTCGGTAGGGGGTTCAACCCGTTCAACCATTATCTATGTTCGTGCATGCGTTTTTATGTGTGCGTGGATATATGCGCAAGGAACCCTCCTCCATCTCCTTTGACTACGCGGAATACGACAAGTACAAAGGACTCGCGCAAAAACACATGCGCGTTGCAACTAACGGCCGTGGCTTCCGTGCTAGTGAGCCTCCCCCCCCCCCTTTTTTTCAATGTAACTGTTGTATCGTGCTAACTCGATCGGCGGGCACTGCACTCGCTAGCAATTCAGCATGAATTCCAAAGTTGTGCTTCTTCATGAATGACACTTGAAGCTGCGGCCCTGATTGTTTATTAACTTTTTTGGCGGATTGGTCACTTTTTTCCTTTCTAGATCTTTTCAAAGGCGTGTTTCTTTAGTACAGCGAAATGAACGTACTGGCTGCTTGGAAAGTACCTGGCGTCTGAAGTGAATTCAGCGGTTGCCTTGTACATCGTATCCGGAGCACGTATGAAGCTTGCGCACATTGCCGACGAAGTCACAAAGGTGACGCATTGTCCCAATGTTCACGCTCACGAAAGCCTTCACCTCGCGGCTTTTCTCACTTTCCGTTCCCACTCTGTCACTGCCACGAACAACGCATTTCTTGATTTGCAGGGCCTTATGCTGGAACTTCAGTGTGAAAAAGAATGCTGCAAATTTTCTTCTGTCATTCTCCATGGCGAGTCTCTGGTCTGATGGTGGCAGCTCTCCACATTCCATTTTGTTAAACAATGGCGCGGATGGCTCGGGCATATTGTCTTCCACGGCATCAGGAGTTGTGCTGCAAGAAGCTTGTTTGGATTGCGGTGATGCAGTTTCAAGGCTATAGTGACCCCATTCCTTTTCTCGCTTTTGTTTTCGTCTTTTCTCTGCTGGCTTTGATAATTGTGTGGGCAAGTTTAGGGAGATTCCTGGCAGCGCACCGTCGAAGAGACACCACTTAGCCTTCGGTATTTTGACAGTTTCTACATTTATCAGGTGCACATACGTTTTCAGAATGTCCTAATCATGATAATGCAAATAGCTACCTCTGTACTCGGTGTGATGTCCTTGTCAGCGCGAGGTATATGGGATCCACGCCGAACGTTGTTTCTTGTCGCTCGGAGTGGCAACGAAACGGCGGACCGACCGGCTTGCGTCGTTTCGGTACCCGCTCGTACAACCCGGCACACAGCACGTCGGCATGACTTTGTCGGCTTAGATGCACACAAACCAGTTCATCGAATTGGCAGTCATCGCATCAGCTCTGGAGCACCGAAAAATTCCGAACACGTGGCAACCGAAAGAAGAATACACGCAGTTTTAACGGAGGCCACACGGGAGACAAAGTGCGGGTGGGATCCTGATGTGACGGCAGCGCCATTTGAAGCGGAATCAGTGGCGGTAACGCACTGCGTGGTGCAACTTGTAAACTGAACCTAATCTAGTAAAGTTGCCCTGGCCAGCCGTAGCGGGGTGTAGCGAATTTTGTGACGTCCTTGGCGATAGATTCTCGTGACGTCATCCCATACCCATCATGAATAATTGAACTGCTCCCTGATTTGCTTTCAGTTTCGTCTCGTCGTTTATTACCTAATTAAAATTGTTGACGAGTGCCTGTGCCTAACGAACAACCCTAGCTTTTGTAGGACTGTCAAAACTTTGTGAAAACAGCATCTCAACATGTTCAAAATTGCACCGCATTCGCATTTATTGCCAGTTTCCACAAGTCGTGGTCTGCCTGGCACTGCATACTTATCAATGCAATGGACTAGAGTTCATTTCTACGTAAGACTCAACGTCTTCGTGCTGTGCTGTGTCGAGCGCGGTGTGCAGTGTTTTCTCTCTCGCCATGGGATTAAGTGGGCGTACTTCTTCCCCTTCCCCGGGGTTAGGAAGGAAGCATGTTTTACTTTCTCTTTTTGGGGGTGGAAGTGGAGATAGCCATTTCATTTGACTGCCCTAGCCTTCATTGTTTTTTTCTATAGGGAATCCTGGGAAGGCCAGGGGATAAAACCCGAGTGCTGAGGAGCCCCCAGACGCTCTCATCAGCTCACCCCAAGAGCTTCCATGATGCTGATCCTATTATATAATAACACGCTACCTGTAAATAACGTAAATATAAGCTACTGTTTACACATCTGGGCTCCTCTCCTCGACATCACCGCGAGACTTTGGCTGGCTCACCGGTTCTCGTGGTAGACCGCCGACTACATCAGCGGATATACTACTGTTTGTGAAACACGTGTTGCTGATTGACTTACAGGACGGACATGCTGCATGCTGCCACATCATACCCAAATCAGTAAACACGAAAGGCCTTTTTTTTCAGATAAAAGCAACGTATGAATTGCACCAATCATAACACTCATTGACTGTTTCGTGGGTTTCAGCAGCGGAATTATCACGCTTTAGCTGTTGTTTTAGTGCACAATATTTAGACCACATTCAATCATTTACGGAGCACCAAGCATGCACATATTTGTCTGTAAATTAAATAAGCCACCTTTGTTTCACAATCAGCAGTGTCCCCGCGTAAACAAGAACTAGGTAGTCAATGTCGAGGCTAGTGCGACATTTCCTCATACGGTTGCACTAGTGTCAGGGACGTAGCCAAGAATTTTTTTCAGAGGGCCGTCACATAGGACGGGGGAGGACACGGGCCCCAGGTTTGCTTTATTTTATTTATTGATGCATACTGTCAATTCCAAAGGGATTATAACAGGTGAGTGATCTAAGACAGTTATTTGGTATAGTCAAAAGGGAAAAAATACGATACGAGCACACTTTTCAAAACAACATATTGGCACTTTACTTCAGTAAGGAAAAAATAAACAAACAAACGTAGCTTCGTACCAAATTTGCGACCCAAATAACTCAGAATGTTATCCCAACGTTCAATCAAAGCGCCCAGATGTCAGTCAGCAACGTTGCCTAAACGCGCTTAACGTCATCTTTATTGATCACATCATAACGTTCCTTGTAACATTAAGGACGATGAGGCAACGCCCAGGATCACACTCTTAACATCAGGACAATGTTTTCGCAACATATCAGCAACGTAACGTCAACATGCCAGCAACGTGATGTAAACATACCAACAACGTGATGGCAGCCTTCCAGCAACGTGCTGTCAACATTGCTGCGTGACGTGTTGACTTTCATACGACGTGCGCAGAAAATATTCACAACTGTGTGTGCGTTATTATTGAAAGGCATGTGACTTGTAACGGAAACCACCCCGAAGCTTCTGGCTAGGAAAGAAGCTCTGGTATGGTGTGAAATATTGCATTAATAAGGTTGATGGACAAAAACTGTTTCCTAACTTCACTTTATCAACACATTCGTACATGCATAATATTGGAACAGCCAAGCTATAAAAATGTCAAAGCAGACTTGTGCATGTCCGTGAGACCAAAAACGCACTTTTTGAATTCCAAAGCATTCAACACATGTGAATACATACTGCAATTTTAAAGAAGTTAAAAATCTGGCTTTGCTCTGTGAAAGCAATGAATACAATAAGTGAGCATGTGTTGAGGGTGCAGTATTTTTATGTTCAGAATTGCAGCAACCAAGAGGACATGCAGTCACACAGCTTAGGCAGGAAAAAAAAACATGCTAAAGTGCCTGAATACCATATGAAAGAAAAAAAGAACACATTTATTTACGACGATTACTTATTTCCTATTTATTTGTCTTTGTCACAGAGCAAGACATGAATGGGAGAGTTGCAAAACACAGTTAAAGTATTCAGTAATAAATATGAACGAAGCACGTTGCAAGATTCTTTCATAATATTTCGACTGCTGGGTCGTAAAAAGCAAATACAGGTGCATAAAGAAAACGCAACTTCTTTTTACACTTTTAGCAAATGTTTCACAAAAAACGCTTTTATCTATAGTATTTACAATATCAATGGGAAAGTAAATGGGCAAGGAAGAAGACACTAGCGAAACTGTTAAGTGTTAAATACATAGGAGGACACGAATACCATAGACAGCAATAATTGTTGGTGATTTTCCAACACTGATGCATGCATTTCATAAAATGACAATTGCCACTGCTGTTGACTGTGTATGTCAAGATTTCATGAACTAACACAAAATATCTGCATTAAAAAACTGGTACATCCCACTCGGGTACAGCTTTTGACGAAGCTTAAAAGGTTCAAAACAAGAACTTGTTTTTACCAAAACAGAAAAACCTGCCGATATCTGTGCAGCAAAACATGTTGTCCATAAAAAGAAGCTCATCAGTTTGAAAGCAACTGAACTTCATGATTACTGCCTCACACGCATTCAGTGAAAAGCGGCTCATTAAATGTGGCCGATTGATTACATAAAAAATATGCCCTTGAAAGTTAAGGTAGCCGACACCCGGTCAGAAAAAGCGAAACCCGATCAGTCGAGCAACTGCTCAGTGTAATTCGCGCAAAACAGTGACCTCCCAGCCACAACTAAGGAAGAAATATTGATCACGAAACGAATATTCAAGGCATGCAACTATTTTCTGTTCAGTTCATTACCAAGTTGTTGTCCTTTTGTTCATTGGATGAATAAACTGCCTTGGCACAAGTGTTCCTGTTCAATCAGTACAGATTTTATTAATTTGTATCTAGAGGTGAGCTCACGTTATTTTTATATTATTATGCACTGCTCTGCATAACTGTCTAGTATATTTCATTTAGGCCTTTCTTGTTTTGTGTGAGCGACTAATTTTAGCATTGCAACTTTTTTTCATTTGCAGGGAATGCAGCTTCCAAGTTAATACTTTGTAGCGAGTGGTTATGCGCATCTCTGGAAAAGTGGCAAAGTACTCTCACTTGTTTGCGGAAGTCGTTAGGAAAGAAGTTGATTTTACGAAGGTATTCAAAACGAGTTTTATGACTCAGTACCCTATTTTTCACAAAAATATAACGCCATAAATGTCAACTACGGATACACATACAATCATACTTGTGGGCACTGGAACAGCAGCAGGCACAAGAAATGCAATCCTTCAGAGTAGAATGACAAATTAACGTCAACCTGCATTACCATCAGAGAAGCAATTAACAGCCATACCGCCACAACAGTTCACACACCCAGTGGAGTTGACATATGCAAACTGAGCAGCATCTTGAAGTTGCCAGTCTTTGCCAATGTGGTTCGACTTGAGTGAACAAGCTCGCCAGGTCAGGGTACGTCCAAGAGGGGTACACTGTCGACGATGTCGGCAAAATTCAATTGCCGGGTGATGGCTGTGACTACCGTAGAACAAGCCATGATGCGAGGCAATCGGTTGACAATGAAGGCTTGCATTATGAAGAGGAAGTGATTAGACTCGTATTAGTAGCTTCTCAAGCAAACAAAATAATTAAATGGAACATTTCTCTGAAATAGTGCAGAGAATCGGCTGACAAAATCTGTTTGCAACATCCTACGAAACCTGTGCCAGGACTGAAAGGACGATATGTAACAATCTAGCAGTGAAAAAACACAGCAGTAAGTAAACCTAAATTGTGCGGAGGTGAAATTGGTGAAGCTTTATTGAGCTGAATGAGTGGCTCCTTACTCTTTATAGATGGCAAAGAATCAACATTTCGAGCTTATTTACAGTCTTATTTCAGTTCTTCTGCTCAAACATATTCAGTCTGCCTAGTTATTTTCAGGGTGTCAATGTTCGTTGAGTTATTTGTAAGAAATAATGCACAAAGAAAATTGTTAGTAGTTTAAAATTGCTATGTAATATGGTGCTTACAAAACAAATGGCACTCAAAGCGCAGTATTCCTTTCTGTCACTCCTCATCAGCATTGGTGGCAAAGTAAGATGGAATTTTGCTGCTCATTTTCTTCTTCCGGCACGTGCATATGTACCTGAATCAAAATAAAAAAATTCACCCAAAACTATGAAATGAAAGTATCAGCATGTTTTTAGTAAACCACAGTATCAAGCAGAGTTGTAACTAAGGATCAGATGTAAATTTTAACAAAAGACAGGCCAGTTCATAAATAAAAATATGGACTTATACTTAACACAGCCAAATATGTCAAAAACTACATAGATGTTGTGCCAAATATGCAGCTCGCATCCTCAGTATGCATTGGCACCAGATGAGCAGAGGTTACGCAGTTTGCTCCTTGTCTCGTATGTCGCTTAGAATGCGGCCACAGTTGTCGCACGCCAACTTGTCACACTAATGAATCACGGCTTGAAAAGATTTCTCTGGCTTCACTTTTGTTTACTAGCTAGCGTTGTCTCATTACTGAAGACGAAGGCAGGTCCCGTCGTCAAAAAGTGTTCAACAAAAATTGTCTTATAATGCGTGGCCTGGGTGGCGTTTGCAACCTCTCCTTTGTGCTCTTTTAGCCCTGTCGGTCGCTTCCTGACTATTTCACTCATGCATGGGGTGTCACACGCATCACTGATCAGCACGCGCAGTCATATAGATGGAAAACGTGGTTGGTGAATTGTAATGAAGACGTTATCTGAACAGGTTTATCAATGACACCCAGAAACACATGCAAAACGGAATAAGGAGTGTGCCGTGAGAAAACACAAAACCCATTGTTTCTGTAGCTTATGTTGTAAGTTTTTCAGACCCTGTTCGAATAATACTTAGTCCACTGGGAATTAAAACAATTTTCGTGCCTCAATGTACCTTGGTAAACGTGCTAAGCCCAAAGACAGCACCCCTGCGAATAATCAAAACAGCGTTGTTTACAAGTTCCTGTGTAGTGGCTGCGACACCACGTATATTAGCAAAACTGGCAGGAAGTGGTCGACGAGTTTTAATGAACACAAAGGGGCCCTCACAAAAACCACGCATTCTCAGACAAAACTGATGAAACACTGCTTGAAAATGGGGCATGCCTTCGAATTTTGCAATTCGATGACGCTGGCTCAGGAACAAAAGAGAGGGAACAGAAAAATTTTCGGGTCGTGGTTAGACCGTCGTGATAACCCAGCGTGCAACAACAATCACGGCCTCCATCCGGATGGGTAGACACATACGAGACAATCAGTGGATTTGGTCACCTCCACACATTTGGTGCCAGTGCCCATCGAGGATGCCACTCACATAGAAGGCGAAATGTCTGAGTAGATTTGTTATATATTGTTGTGCAAAGTCGGAGCGCATAATATAATCACTAAGAAGCAGAGCTTTATTTCCATGCTAATTAGGCATATGTTCAAATATTTTCAGAGAAAAAAACTGTTTATTAAAAGAAAAAATAAATATTTATAGACTTTCTTTCTATCTTAGCGTGCATAATTCTCTCCTGAGGCAAAACAAACATTGCTACTCAGCATTCATGTCATTAGTTGACTACCGATAATCTACCATCTTATAATTATGCTATTGCCAGTGAACTCTTATTTTTTGGAAATTGCTATCAACGCATCTCTTCTAATTGACTACACCAGCTGCGTTATTTCAAGAAGTGCGACAGTTGACTACCAAATTTTTGTTTAGTAGTTAGCTCAACGAGTGCTGCTCTCTCTATCGGATTGCTCCTATTAAATTCAAAGCATCAAAACAAGCTTGATCCAATTTCATGCATTTTCCTTAGCTGAAATTTCCCAAATTTGTTTTGAATTGGACAACCTTAGTTTTTTGCTCTACACTTTGTCGTATAAGATTAAAAATGTATGTACTTCCTTGTCATGAAGACACTGTATCAGTGGTTTTGCACAAGTATTCCCTCGAATATCATCTTAAGCTGCAACTGCAAATTCAAAACAAAACTTGGCTAACTCACGTAAAATGCCTAGCCTTCATTACACTGGTATAACCGATGTTAGCAACATTTTGCATCATGCAAAGCAACCTAATACCTGCATTTCACGACATTCTGTTTACAACATACCGTCTTTCTGACACCCAAATTACTCTAACTCGGCTGCTGACCCGCCGGGCGCGGGTTCGAATCCCGGCTGCGGCGGCTGCATTTCCGATGGAGGCGAAAATGTCGTAGGCCCGTGTGCTCAGATTAGGGTCACGTTAAAGAACCCCAGGTGGTCTAAAGTTCCGGAGCCCTCCACTACGGCGTCTCTCATAATCATATAGTGGTTTCGAAACATTGAACCCGAAATATCAATCAATCAATCATCAATCAAATTACTCTAATATGCATCACGCTATATTGCCTTTGTCGGAGCTTAAAGTAAACTGAAGAAAAGAAGAAAAAAAGACAGAAGCATCAAAATTCCACTTGAGAGCAGCTTCTGTTCCGATAAACCATTTACTTTCAGCGTTTCTTAAGATCTGCCTGCATTCTTTAAACATTGCTAGCAAGCCGCAGTTGCACACCAGTCTTTGTGAGACAGCACCGTGATGGCCATGATGTAAGACGTCCCTGCGGCACGTTGTCAGACGTCCGGTCCTGCTACTTCCCTTTTTAAACTTCTGCTCTACATCGTACACTCTTCCTTTAACAGTAGTGCTAAGATGGCCACCTTTTCGTGGCTTTACTCTCAAGCCGATAGCATTATTCACTGCCGGAGCTATTGATATTCGTTCTAGGAACCCTAGAGGGGGAATGTACCGAGTTGAGATAAACGAGCGATAGCTGGCGAGGTTTGAAAATCCGTTTCAGGAGATGTTAAATGTCACTTCTCTACTTGATCACATGGCCACTAGATGTGGCAGTTTGTAAAAAAAGAAACCAGAGCAGATCACGCGTGCTCCAGCCTAAACTTTAACAGTAGGCCCCTCTGCACATATACTGCGGGTGTTGCGCATGGTCCGCTTGATACTATGTCGCTACATACAGAAGCTACCCGGAAAACTATCTTTGACTATTTCCTGGCTATCATTACCCAAAGCCCTTTTTTCATGCCTTGCAGCGAGCAAAAAAATGGTGATTTCATGGGCATGAACGGCGGAAGAAATTCGCCAACCAAAACATTACTAGCCTCATGCATCGCTAAACAGATGTGTCGGATGCCACTTTCTTTTCCTTTCTCACATAGCTACTAGAAACCTTCAAGAATATGAATGGGTATAAGGGTGACATTGGTCATGATGTGGTGCAAGCGTGGTGAGCCGACAGAGGGAAAGATGAAGTCAAGCAGCGCAACATTTATACTTAGAAGGCAGTCTCACATTTACATACACGAATGCAGTGCTCAAATTTAGTGAAACATACTGGAGTGAATTCTTTCAGCTATAAAATGAGTTCCACTTCCACCGCAATTATTTGTAAAACAGATGCAAATCGCACTCGCAAAACATTGAACAACGAATCTAATCCAAATCTCTAATCCAAAAAGTAGGTATTTAATTTGATATGCCTTAGGCAGTATTCAATTCAGTGTGAAAAGTTCATAATATACGCGCGCTCCTACAAAATAAACAGCACAGTACACATGGTCGGGAAAGTTTAGAGGCCTTATCAAGCGCAAAAAGTACCTCTTGATGTCTACACAAGTGCTAAATAAAATCATTGGTTGACATCATAGATCACCAAAATTTGTAACTCATGACGTCATCAAGTGGCATCACCGCTTGGTCTATATTGGGCGGATTCCCGAGAAACTGACAAACCTCATGAGGTGAAGAAAGCTTTTGGCGAGGGAATACAGTTGACCAGAGAAGCACAAAAGGGTGGCTGCTTCAGCAAATCTTCTAAGACAAACGCATATGGGATCTTGGGAGTCTTTCTGGGACAGAAATTACACACCCCACCTGCGCACTTACTGGGCTTTCACGAATGCGACGGTAGACCTGTCAGAATTGGATCAGTTTGTACTCATGATACTGCAGATATTTTCATTCCAGCTTTCGGACACCAGCACAGTGGTGTGGTATACGAAGTCATTACACAAAACGATTACTTCATTACTGCTCACCTATGCGAGTACTCATAGCACTATCATGTGATATGGTTATCGCGAAAACTCACGCACAGTCTTTTTCTTTCAAGGTTGCGATTGTTTTGTTTCGAACTTGAAATTTCCTTGCCTTCTCCTATCCCCTTTGTGCTTTTAGCATTTTGAGTGTCTGGACAGCACGCTAGCTGATTGGGACAATTGACTCAGCGAGTGGAAGCTGCGAAACCAGTCCGGGTATCGCATTTGTCATTTGGGAGGTGCCGGAGAATAGGCGGCTCACACATTTGTTGCTGCACCTAGGGAGCACTCGAAGAAGTTCATTGGAGAAATACGCTTGAGTGCGTCTACGTTTTCTGCGAACGTTTCATTTTCTAGGTGTCTATTGTGGCCGGTGCTGCGAGTATATGCGTTATGTCCCGCTTTGGTTAGTGAAGGCCGGGTGCCTAGAGAGTAAGATATAACATGACCTACATGAGCGAACAGATTATTTGCCAAAGCTAAGCTTTGCTAGAGGTAAATGGTTACAATCTTGTGTATTTCGAGCAGTTAAAGCATTATTCCTGCTGCCTCTCTGCTAGACAAGTCACTGCCCACTACAACAAGCAAATGGCATCACAACAATGATCTTCGAGGACACAATGATCATTCACAATACATGTGTTACCGTAATTTGAAAGTAGTACGCTAGCAAACACTTTTTATCAAGAAGTTGGTATACTGAAATTATTGTTTCAAAACTTCAAAAGGCGTCAAGACACTTGACATTTGTTTTGCTGTGCGTGGCTGGGAATGCTATCGAGCTCACGCAGCCATCCGCACTTTTTGCTGCAGTCAAGGAAATATGATTTATTAACTCACAGCTTATAATATGGTTACTGAACATATGCAAGTTTGTTTTCCACCAACTTGCCCTTGCCCGCAAACTATCCACAGACTTGTCAATAGGCCCTTTTCAAGTCTGAAAAGTGCCTCTATGAAGGTCACCGAAATCGAAACTGGTGGCCCGTAGCCTCTGAAGTTATCCGCCAGGCACTGGTAAAAAATCTCAGGAGCTTAGTATTTTTCAGGAGTGATTAGCAGACGATTCAAGCTACCTCTCAGTTAGCAACTGTGGCCACTCTGTGCAACGTTTATAGAGGCTGCTTGGCCTTGTCACCTCCCCTCCTCTCCCAAGAAAAAAAACGCAACGCGCGTCATGTCGCCTCTCCTTCACATGTGCAGACTAATCTCTCAAAAAAAGGTCCGATGTTAACCTTCAACCAGTGTCACGTGGAACACACAATGCCATACGTTCCTTACCTCCCCGCAAAGTAAAGACCACCAGGTAAAGCCACACGAGTCTCAAAAATAGAACACTAGGTCAGGTTTTCAGTATACTTCAGAAACGCTTCTGCAGTCCCCTGGCTACAAAGGCGAGCAGCCAAGCAGGTTCTGGAATCCTCGGCACAATTGCCCAACCACTTGGTCAGGAATGTGGCACGCTTTGTTCCCTGCTTTCTTTCAGTCATTCCATCTGTTTCTTTTTTTTCAGCAGCCTCTTGGCATTACATTGTATATTGGAGACGTAGCGACTAAATTCACCCACTGGGCTAGACACTGAAGTCTGAAATCTGGAGAAATATTCCATAAGTGTTTCTGCGGCATAGTCATGCTTAAGGGCATCACTTTTGACAAACCTCAGAACTAACACTAGACAACTTCACGGTTATTTTCACCGATGACGCTGCCACCAAAAAATGTTTGCACTATTTATTATTTGTTGAAAATCTTTTGAGTCAAGCGCTGCTACGTAAAGTTAGTGAGCACTGGTAATTACAAAACATGACATAGTTCTGCTAATGTGCAATAATTGTGAATGAACAATAAAAGAAAAAAATGAACTCGCACAGACCTGGCAAGCAGAACAATGAGCTAAATTCACTCTGTCCTACAGTTTTCTAATTAACTTATGACAGTTTTCTCTGCTTAGAAAGGCTTGCTGCTTTAATATTGAAAATTTGAGAATTTCATCTTAGACAGTTTTCCCACTTTTCCACGTCGTGGGTAGTGGATCAATTAATTTGTTAATTAGAGCAGTTAAGAGCAAACCTCATAAGCTCGAAAATGCACGGGACAGCAACGAGCGATGCTATATGAGCGACGAAACAGGGCGCTTGCGCGACGTGTCGTGTGCTCGTTTTCTCGCGATCGCTTGGTTCTCCAGATTTGGAAACCGTCGCTCATCCCCCGGAAGTGCTGGGCTCAAGCAGCCAATAGCGAAAAACCGGAAAAGACAAAGACTACATAGGTGCATGTGACCCTGCCCCGGTCACGTATGCGCAACACGAAATAACGCAATGTTTACGCATGTGCATATAAAAAAAGTGCTGCAAGGCACTCATAAACACTTTTCGTACTATTACACAACAATATATGTTATTTTTAAATTGCATACCGCTCACTACGCGGTTTTTTTGTGCGAGTAGTCGGCCTCATGCCAGCAACAGTGGAGTTCGCTCGCCGAAGCCGTCGCGTGAATGAGGTTTGCCTGCGCTAGCGACTGATCGCCCGAAAACAATCTACGTCGCATCGCTCGTCACTGTCGCGTGCATTTTCGCGCTTAAGAGGTTTGGCCCTTATTCTTCATGAGCTATTGGTCAAAACGCGAAACAACTTCGCATTGACATTAGGTACATTGTAGCCTAGAAACCTATTCAATAAGGTCGTTCTACTCAAAAAAAAATATTATTCACTCATAAACCTACACGGTTCTGCTCAATTTGATTGAAGTCTGCTTGACCTTTCGACTTTTCATTGCTTTACTGGCTACATTTCTTAGTAGAAGCGTTGCATAATGCTTTATGAAGAGGCTCAGGAAATTTCATTTGGTTATGTTGAACAGTTTTTGCCACACTTCCAGTGCAACGGAGGCTTGTGCAGCAAAAGCACTGGTCTTTGCTCACACTATTTAGAGTGCTATGCAAAACTGCTTCTGACTAGGCGATAATACTAGCTGTTATTAGAAAGTGAGGAATGTAAGCTTTCTAATGCAATACAATTCACATCAATTGACTGTGCGTAGAACGTCAGCAAACAGTGAATAAAATGCAGAGCGGGTGCTGCCGCAGTGGGACCGCCCCCTTAATAAATCATTTTGTTGGACAAGTTGGTACATGCTTACTTAATTTTAAAATGATGCATACCATCAGGGAAGGAAATTGAGGACAGAACAGAAAGGGCGTCACTCGCAACGAACTTTATTCTCGGAAAATCAGCAAATACGTAAGCGTAGCAACCTTGCGTACGCACATTGCCTCACATGCTAGTCAGTCCCGCCGTGGGGGTCTAGTGGCTAAGGTACTCGGCTGCTGACCCGCAGGTCGCGGGTTCGATTCCCGGCGGTGACGGCTGCATTTCCGATGGAAGCGGAAAGGTTGTAGGCCTGTGTACTTAGATTTGGGTGCACGTTCAAGAACCCCAGGTGGTCAAAATTTCCGGAGCCCTCCACTACGGCGTCTCTCATAATCAAATGGTGGTTTTGGGACGTTAAACCCCACAAATCAATAAATCAATCAATCAATCACATGCTAGTCAAAAACACGAAATATGACTGACATCAAAAGAATTATGACAAAAAAGCCACTAAACAAAAAAGATTCAAAAGAATGAAATTCACCACCATGCAGAGCAACAGATATATTACTAACATGCGTATCTCTCTCTTTTTTTAAATTGTAGTATGCTTTCATATCTTGCGTGCTGAGGTATCGTTATTCTTTTCAAGGAAGGATACACTGAAAACCTAGCCTCACAGTTGCAGGAACCACAATGTGCAGGCAAATGTACCGGTGCATAAAGGACAGAATTAGGAAGCAAGAACTTTCTGTGAAAAATAAACTTTAGGCATATTTGCCAGCATATTGTGGTTTCTGCAAATGTGAGGCTAGGTTTTGTTCTGTATATGTCCTTGGAAGGAGTAATGATACCTTGACACTTGAAATTATGGAATAATTATACATTAAAAAGAAAGGAGATACGGATGTTAGTGTAACATCTATTGCTCTGTGTGGTGGGGAATATTTGTTTCTTAGAATCGTTTTTTGTTTAGTGGCTTTTTTGATGTCAATCTTATGGCATATTTTTTCACTAGCATGTGAAGCAATGCGCACGCGCATGGTTGCTACGCTTATATATTTCGCTGATTTTTCAAGAATAAAGTAAGTTGCAAGTGACGCCTTTTCTGTTTTGTCCTTAATTTTGTTTCCCGATGGTAGGCATCTTTGCGTATTTCAGTAAGTACTGTGTTATTTTCCAATAACAAAACTCTTGCAACACCAATTTTTTCTCTGTTCACCTATCCATCTAGTTACAGCAAGGGTAAGCTGTATACAGAAAAAATACAAGAAATTAAAGAATCAAGCCATGCACCAGAATGAAAATATCAGGATAAGCGAAAAGAAAAAGATGCAGCCTAACTGCTCGTATCTCTAAATCTGACCAAAAGAGAATGCTCTTTCTCTCAAAGGTGCAGCGATCGCATGCTTACACAAGCGTAAATCAACCTTGCAATCTCCTCCATCTCTACTATCTCCCTGACCCTTTGACCTGGACTAAGTGCAAGAAACACATTTTCTTCGAAAACGAGTCTCACCAATCAACCCACGTAGGCATTCCGAGAAACCTTTAAGCTGTTGTTTATATACCGCAATGACGCTCACAGCCTGTATCATAATCTAAGGTGCCTCTCTGAGCTACTGACCCTCCTGCATGCCACAAAACAAAAGGAGCATTTAAGGGCTCAATTATCTTTCATGGACACCGCTTGAGCACTCACACAAATTATTTGCATAGCGTTTTTTGTGTTGAAATAATTAGTTAACGATACACTCATCGTAGATGGAGCAGTCAGTTACCTAGAAAACGGTTGTACAGTGCTCAGCCATGACTTCGGTTAAAGAGGGCGCTAAACAAGTGATGTGGGACGCAACGTGGTTTTCATGCAAACCTAGCTGACTACATGAACACAAAAACACATGAACGTGGTCGCAGCACAACCAACTTTCTTCATTGAAGGCTTTCTGGGTGCAGCGATAATTGCCTCTGAGATGTAAATATGCACGGACCATCCAAATGCACAGCCAAAGCAAGGACATCAGCCTTTGTGCTTCCATGCAAGTCTGCCCCCTCTTCGCTTGGAGAAGTTTGATAGGAGAGCACTTGCAAGGGTTGTTGAAGCCAACACAAACATAAGACTTAGAAGGCAGTGGGTTATTTAGACAGAAACCAAAGGGGTGTTCTGCAAGTAATGGTATGACAAGCACTGTAAAGTTGATTTTAAGTGTGTTCCAGCATATATCCCTTGTTGATATTTTGTATACAACAACCATGCCCCCACATATCTATCCCACAAGTTAATTCGCCTGCAAAAGCAGCTCCGAGCAAATGCAATGAGAGGGACAAAAGATACAAAGATGCAGCACTATCTTCCAACTGAAATTTATTACAAAGCAGTGCAGGTGTATATACAGTCCTTCAATGAGTACAGATAATCAGCCCATAAAAATATAGGAGACGTTATTAGTAGCTTTTTGATTATAGTACAGGAATTATGATAAATATGTTCAGAAATTAAGGTGGACAAACATAAAACTTTCCAACGGTAAAGACAGAACCTACAACCTTCGGATAATGCATTCGATGCTTTTATCAATTAGCCAAAGCGGCGGCTGCCCTCTTGTCAACAATATCGAGTGTTTGCGAGCACGCAAACCTGAGAGTGTTAGTGGGCACGATTTGTAGCACGTGATCTTTCTACGTGTTAGTAGCTGATAATAAGCCCTCCTACACTACCTAAAGGCATTTAGTCTACAGAAACAAGATCCTCGCCATGAGTGAACAAAAGTAAACTTTAAGTGCTCAATTTTTTTGTTAAAGGAATTGTGTTCACCATGTGTTTAAAACAAGTTACACACTTCTGCCTGTGATCAGAGCTGCAGCCTTTTTTTTCAATCAAGAGGTGGATCTGCACAGGCAAGAAAGTACACTGCGTGTGCTTCAACACTTTCTCCCTACCTCCTTGAGTCTGCGATAGGGACTGTACACGCAATGTACACAATTGCCTTATTCCTTTTTTGGGCCTTCGATGTGGCCAGCCACTCCTCTTCACGCCTAGGATCCATCACATATGTAAGCAAACTTACAACTACCAACAAGAACACATCTTGAGTGAAACCCGCAATCTTAAAATGGGATGTTTACTCGGAGAATGCGTCATTCACCCTGTTTAAGATGAGTCGATTGCCACAGAGCATTCTTCGAAAGCAAGTGCATGTTCTGCCTTTTAACCACTTTTGAATACCGCGACACAAAAGCAGCAATGGCTTCAAAGCACAAGGTTTATACCGCCAATATGAGAGTTATTCTCTGAGAAACCATCTTAAGTACAAAAATTTAATTGTTCTTCATTCTTGAAGCAGATATGCTATTTCAATAAGTTGGAGCACATCTTAAAAAAGCTTCAAAGTGGGACGACATTCTACTTCCAGCCTATTGATTCTGCCTAGTGAAATACCAGAAATGATTCACAATGCAGGAGGATCTTACAGCACTAGAATTCATTATTCATTTAATAATATTTTTTCCTTCAGCACAAGTCAATTACAAGTCATTAAAAATCAGTGTAATGATTAACCAAATATAAACACCTTACAGCGCAAAAGATCTACTGCTCTGCTTCAAGGATGCTATCAAATTTCTTCGAGCAGTATCCTTTTCTGAAAAGTGTTGAATGTCACTGGCCGGTGTTTGCAAGTGTTTCTCACGCTGTTACTTGAGTATACCTTTCCTGGCTAGGGCATAGACGTGTATATGTATTGGCAAGGTATTAGTACTGAATCTAGCACTGCATCAATTCTTAGAGACCTGCACTTGACCAGTATGAAATGAACAATAATAACAGATTGCTAGGCTTCAGTGCTGCACAATCTCTTGCTATGTGGGTAATTTGTACTGTTTATTTGGTAGAATCTGTGGACTGCATGTAGGTTGTCAAGCCCGGAGGAAGGATTTGCATCACAAGCTCCAGCATGTTGTTGCAACACATGAGATTCCCGAATGTTTCGCAATCGTATCCCTGCGCTTAACACAGCTTTTTACAAAATGGTGCACGAGTTGGCGGTATAAGTCTCGTCACTGGAACACTGCTACCTTTCTCATTGGGGCCCACGAAAAGGACCAAGAGGACGGCCATGCACAGGGCCTTGCAGAGTGTTCTGTATGAACCACTTTATTACAAGGTGGTAGAAGCACTTGCCAAGTAAATGTGTAGACTTCATATTGCAGGTTCACCTTAAGACAAGTTGCTTGTAGCCGAGGATTTGATTAGGAATGCGAGGTATCCTAGGCGTAGAAAGGAGCTACAAACCATCTGAAGAGCAGCAAGGAAAGAATTCGGCTGTCGCACTTAGCATGCACAATGTTTCTCACAAACTCTAATAGAAAATAGGGAGAACGTGCAGGAGTTGAAGTAGTGATTATGACCCCCGAAACTTTTTGACCTACGCAGACTCATCGATCAGATGAAAGGAAGTAAACACTGCCGAACTCATCGCAGGCAGATGTACGTAACGTTTATTAAAGGCATGATGTACACAATCACTGACATGCGGCAGGAGCTGCATGGGTCAGATGGGACGCTATCTTAAGGATAGACTCCATGAAACCTTTAGAGTATACAAACAACAGTGACTAAGCATTACTGAATCTATAGGTGGGATTGTAATTGTCTGAAGCCAATGTAGTACTTTCAAGTAGTCTTTCTCAGGAGGTTATTCCACTCAGTTAATTTTTAAACATCAAGTGATTCAGGTTATGGTCACCATTTGAGTAGTTAGCATTCGAGTGTCGAGATTGGGTACACAATTCTCAACAAAGTTGCATTCATTTATTCACTTTTCAATTATTTGCAAGTGGTTATAGCAAATGAATAGTTGTGCCACACGTCACCACGTCGATAGGGACACGTTTTGCAGGCTGTGGTTGTTTCAACTGCCATGATCGAATCATACTTGTTTTCTTCAGAGACTAATTGGAGCAAAATTATATTATTGCTACCAAATGAAGAAACGTGTACAAATATAACAACGCTGACTTGAGCCAAACGCAGACGGCAATGATAACAGACGCGATGAAAGAGGTTATGGCAAAACTGGTGGACAGGGGAAACAAGGTGATACCATTGTTTAAACGAACAAGAGGCTGCCACCCGTTCAAAGGGCCAAATTTTTTGTAGACATAATCACACAGAGGAACCTAACAATGATTCTGATAATGAAATAGTTGATAATATTTTTACTTTATTTAGTACATACGTCATAGTCACTGCATAAATCAAGATATTGAAAGGGATTGTACGAAAAAATGACAGATTTAAGATTTTTGGTTGAATACAGTACATTGCATCGGTGTCACTTGAGCACTTTTGCGCGTCATAAGGGTAGATTCGAAATGTGTGGCAGTTTGGCTTAGTTGGTATAACATGACGATTGTTAGAGCACGAGAACAGAACGACGACGAGTCTGATTTCTTAATCGCGATCAACAGTGCATAATTGTTAATAAGCGGTGCAAATTAATCTGGATCGAGCGTGCCCGAAACGAGAGCCAAACCGCAATTCGGGAGCAAAATCACGATCAAAAGTACCCGTGTGGCACCGGCAGTGAACGTGACTTATGTCACAACTAGTGCGACGAAACATGCGATAGCAAGCAGGGCTACAAAAGAGAAGGCTGCAAACCCCGCTACTTACTCGATCATGTAGCGTGAGGAGTGGTCAGGTGAAAGCCATTTCCGCCGCCGAGCGCCTTGCTTAGTTGCCCAGGGACAGAAGGGGGCACTGCAGAACACAAAGCCGATAAATGCCGCCACGCAGACTCTAATTAAACTAAAATTTTACATTGCTAACTTCTGATGAAGGGACCGCGGCGGAAACCTCTATTATTTTGAGCGCAAAACTACCACGTAACAATAACAGCCCATAATGCAAGGCGTGGCCCAATGTTGACAATGTATAGCCTCCGAGGTAAATAAAGCTAGTGTCAATCCTAAAGGCTATTGCTTGTTTTATAACTAGGTACTTTTAGATATTCTTCGCTCAAATCATAACATTATTTTTAATCAAGACTGCATTTTTGTTTTGGTGACATTTGTGGAGCGCAACATGGAAATCATCGTAAAAACGCATCATGAAGGTGCAAAAAAAAGCAAGTGATGAGTGCGTAACTGAAACTTCAGTTGCGCTGTACAAGTCATAGTGTTGTCCTGCAGCTATTTTAGTGTGTACAGTGATTCGGTCCTTTGCAAACAACTTTTGTTTTTTTGTTTTTGTGGGGTTTAACGTCCCGAAACCACCATATGATTATGAGAGACGCCGTAGTGGAGGGCTCCGGAATTTTCGACCACCTGGGGTTCTTTAACGTGCACCCAAATCTGAGCACACGAGCCTACAACATTTCCGCCTCCATCGAAAATGCAGCCGCCGCAGCCGGGATAACACAACTTTTGTCTCACTTTTCTTTTGCTGACTTACCTGTCTTTTTTTAACTGTTACAAAACCACTTTAAAACTGAAGTTGGGAACTACACTTGTGCAATTTTGATTTCGACTCATATTATCCTTATCATCACCGTAACACAGTAGCATGTAGCATCTTATTATCGTGTGTTCTCGCTCTGCAATCTCGGTCAAAGGCGTCAAGTTAGGGTGGCTTAGTCAAGCGTGAGGAGTCGTTCAAGTGTGACCGATAACGACAACCTCTAGTGAAAAAAGCAGAGTACCTCAACGCAACACCTAAGCATGATCAAAAAGCTCACTTGATGCGGATCTTCCTACACGAAATAACGTCCACAGCAGAGATATCTGAGCAAGTACAAGATCTAAGATTTGTGGGTGAACTGGATGCATTCACACAGCAATTTCAGCTTTATTTCATCGTTGCAAGTCAAGAAACTGCATCTTACGAACGGACGGTGATACCCCGACTTTCTGTAGCGGGCGGACCTGTTGCCCTTATCTACAACAGCTTATATTTCAGTACTCCAACTGAGGTGACTCCAGAACCAGGAACGAACACTTCATTCACGCTCTACGATGACTCGCAACAACCCGCTGCACCCTTTGCTTCATACCCGCTGCACCCTTTGCTGCTTAAAGTGGCAAGCTAAATGACGTCTCGGCTTTTCCCCCACTGCCTCAATCCTAGAAGTGCATGAATGTAACAATGAGCAGCAGCGCGACAAGCTGTTCAGACAACAGACCTACCCAGGTATGAATCACCATTTGTACGAACTAGCGACAATAGTCCACGATTGCCATGTACAGAGCTCACCAAGTTCACCAAGCAGTGGCAACTCGCACACGACTTCCATGTCACATCAGCCTCAGTCTAATTTATTATATGGCAGTTTGATAAATGCCCCTAAGCCTTTGTTGTGTTGTGACCAACTAGAAAAACACTGCAGTTGACCAAATGTATTAGTCGTCCAGACAGCTGCATGAACGTGGTGCTACTTATGCATATACATCACCCTGATACAGAAAGAGAAGCTCACCTAACTGCTGACAGGTTACCAAACCCACTCTGTCGACAACGAACATGCTGCTTGGAAAACCTACCCTGCACTTGCAGACTTAGTAGAAAAAATAGAGTTACTAAGAAACTACTACAGAGAGAAAGCAATGAAGCTTTCTTTACTGAAGAAACAAGACTCCATTAAGACTTCCACCGTTCACGCCTCGAATTCCATAGGAAAAAGGTGGTGTTGTGGGACCAGTAACGGCCAGAACTTACAGCATTGATGTCTACGCTAGCATGTTAAGGACAAAGGGGCACACATGTGACATATGCCTTAGTAGTTTGTGTTATGACCAACTAGAAAAACACTGAATTTGACCAAATGTATCAGTCGCCCAGACAGCTGCATAAACCTGGTGCTACTTCTACTACATAGAAAGCTGCCTGAAGTATCATGAAGAAAGAATAGCATCTCATTAGCAGCTTTGCCTCAGGTGTGTGTCTTCTCGCTCGACCTACTCGATCGAGGAAATCGCCATCGGTAGGTGCATTTTGTTCAAGCCGACATAAGCCTTACAGTCAAAGCGAATCTGAAGGCAGGCCTTGGACAAATGGCAAGAGGACTGCAGCAGTCTAGTGTTATTCGTGTGCAGCATAGTGTGTTGTGCAGGCTTGGCATCTCCTTGTTGGCGTCTCCTAGATTTGCTGTGGGTGATATTGTTTCCAGATTAGTGTGCCGTTTCAGGATACTGCAATTTGTGGTTTAGATTTTCTTATAACAACACACTGTTTTCAGCAGGCGTGCTTTCTCTAGGTTAGTGTCTACTGTGTTTGTTGTGAGTGATCGTCCTTCTGTATTAGTGTGGCATTTAATCACGGTGCCATTCGGTGTTTATATTTGCTTGCAGACAGTGTGTTCTGCTGGCCTGGCGTTTGCTGTGTGCCTTGTATTGATAGCTTTGGCAGTGACAGAATAACACCCTTTTTTACGATTGCTTAATTTTTGACCGACGTTTACTGGCACGCAGTTATTAAGAAGACATGAAATGCTTTCATGACGATGCGAGTTCCCAACAAAGCTGTAAGAGCATAGCATGTGAAATGGCTGCTCTATTGCATTTTCATCAGTCACTGACACTACCAGATACCTGAGTACTGAAAACAGTTGTCAAGGCAGTTTCGAACCAGAATGGGAACCCCTTTTTGTCCGAAAGCTCAGCGTGTCTATACATTCATTGCGACTTCGACCATCCTCCTAAAATTTCTGCGATCGACCCACCTCGTCGAACGTTTGTGACATTCTAGCGTGTGTGTGTCTGTTTTCGCTTCCCCCACTCTCTTTTTTTCTCTGACTACATTTTATGTACCTTTCTGTCTCCCTTCTCAAGTGCAGGGTAGCAAAACAGATACTTGCTTTCGGTGAACCTCCCTGCCTTTTTTCATATCATATCTCTTTCTCTCTCTTTCGACCAAGATTTTACTTTATCACTAAATCTAGTAACTAATTTTCCTGTTTGCATCTTTTTCTCAAATCATTGGATTGCTTTTGATGTTCTTCAAGAGTAAGGGCTCTGTGAAAGAGCTGTTTTTCTAGCTCCATGATTCCTATTGGTTCCACTTTCATAATTCTTGCCAATCGTAGGGTTTGGTGCTGCTGTTGCCTTGCATCATGCAAGCATGTAGGTCCCGTTCGAGTAGATCTGTTTACCTTGCGTGTTTATTCTGAGAGCACTCTTTAAAACATAATGGCGGTGAAGCATCATAATGGAGGCACAGTTTGATTTGACTACTGCTTTCTCACTTCAAAGTGTAATGGTTCCCATGCTATTTTTACCACCACACAGTAATAAATAAAATAGACAGGTAATTTATTCTTCAAGTCTACATACATACATGTTACGATGAAGCCTGCCTACAGCAAGCTTTTGTAGCCTGCAAGTTTGAGGTTGTAAAAGGCTTGCTCTTGCACATATCTTTTTCACATTAGAATTCACTGTGTTTAGTGTATCTAGCTACGGATGTAAGAAGGCGACGCAATGGTTTCCACCATGTGATCGTGTTCTTGTGTTTCTTTTTTCTGCCAATGCAGTGACTCTGTGCGAAGAACGTATGGCGCGGAGCTACAGAGGCCTAGTCCGGTGACTCATGGTGGTGTTTTTTGTCTCCTGCACTACGGCAATTGTGTATTGTGAAATAAATAAATCAATAAAAACATAGAGTGCAGCTGTATAAGCAACTCAGATTCATAAAAGGATTAGTGTGTGAAAAACATAGGCTGAACTGTTGTCTGTATTCTTCATGCTTCTATTTCTTACTCAATTACACTAACTATCCACTGTCAGCCAATAATAAAAATGAGCACACGAAGTTTAAAATGTTTCCATGTGTGTTACGGGATGCTTCAGCGAATATGTTCTTCATGTTTTCTCTACATTCGCTGTCAAGCATGGGTTTGATGTCTATATACAACGTCGATGCAATGTGGATATTTGATTGTAGTTATCCCAATAATGCCATCACAAACGGTCAAAGTGATCATTTGATTGATGTTGCCTCGTTAAAAACAACACGTTAGAACAACGTCGTTATTTGAATGTTGCTGCAACATTAAAACACTGTGTTATGGCAAGGTGATACTATAAACGTCAGTGCAATGTTAAATTTTACCGTCTAACGTTGCCTCATATTCGTTACATTCAAACCACGTTCACTTAACGTTCTGCGCTACCTGGAAAGGCTAACAAGTCGCTTTCTACTAGTTTTAAGAAAGTAGCTAAAAATGTGCTACTCGTAACGGCGGGGGACAGGTTATTCTATTCTCTGATCGCAAGTGGGATGAACGAGAACTTGAAAGCATGTATGTTAAATATATAGGAGGCAAGAGTAATACAGTGATTATGGCAGGTAGCCTTCTATTGCGGATAGCCTTATGTAGCGAGACTTGTTTATGTTTATATGATGGTGTAATAGTTGGTACAATAGCTTTAAACGTGCCGATTTTGCCCAGTTTTGTCTGGTTAGTATTCCAGCCTTCTTGAGCAATTCTGTAGGCGAATCTGTCTGGTCAAATTTGTTGAAATGACCCTAAGCGCTTTTTCTTGAACATTTTTGAGCTTTCTGGTAAGTTTTTTTGTGTGGAAGGGTACCAAGCAGCTTTTGCGTACTCAAGGAAAAGGTGGATAAGTGTATTGTTGTAGGCCAGTAACTTTGTTTCTGGTGGTGGTTGCCGAAGTCGTCGTTTTATAAATGACAGTCTTTTTAGTGTAGATAATTCAATGTAACGAACATGATCTAATGGGCATTGAAACACCGATAGACGTCCCCTGGACAACCGCTTCCAGAGGTCTCGATCGTCTACTGGTCGTCCACAAATCGCCAATTGGCGTCCAGCGGACATCCACAGGACTCTAAGGCACATACTAATTGGCGATCTAGCGGGCTCCTGCGGGTTTCCAGGGCGGATGTGCGGATGTTCAACGGACATATAGGCCGTTTCATTCTAATATTCAATGGGTATTCATTCTAATAAGCAATGGGTAAATCAAAGGCCATTAGTAGCCCGTAGTCGACCATTTATTGTTGTTTAAAATGCATACTCGGTGCACCTAGGCCTATACGACGGAGGAGGTTTGGTGCAAACAAAAGAACAAACAGAACTCAAATGGTCTTTGTCTTGTCTTGTTTACATTTATGTGGCTACGAGACATGACAAACACCATTTGTGCTTTATTTGTTCTCGCGCTTGTCTTTGCACTGCACCTCTTCTATCTATATGACCAGCTGCACCAATCAAGCAATGTAAATGAAATTGAACGTCCAACTGTATCTATTAATGGTCGGTGATTCACCCATTGGATACCTGGCGGAGTTTTCACACCACTTCTTATGAGAACTTACTTGTTATAGTGAGACTGGCATCGTTCCGCACTTCTTCATATTTATTTATTTATAGCAAAGAACATCTTCCTATGCATTGCTAACTGCCATATTGCAACTGTCATTAATTGAAAAGCGCCGTGACTTATGCCATCACAGTTTTCCGAGGCAGTATGAAGACCCAAACTGTATGTCTCCAAGATGTGACGATTTGGCCGCCGACTTTCTGTCTCCTCTTAGCATCCGTGATGTATGTGTCCCATCTGTTACCGTCCTGTGTGTATTTGATATGTAACCGTCTGATATGTCTTCCAACTGTCATAATTTTGTGACCCTGTTTATGTCTACTAAAGATTGTGTATTGTATGTGTCCTGTAAGTAGCCTAGCTTCCTCTATGCAGACCAGAAAATGGGCCAGTTGATAGCCTTTATGGTGCTGCACATTGGAGGCTGTTATAAGTGAAATGCATTTCAACAAGCACGTGAAACTGCAACATTATTTATTTATTTTTATTTACATTGTACTGTCTAGAGCATTTTACAGACAATATTTTAACAGGTAACGTACATCAGCTCGTGGTTGAAGACAAATAAGATTAACACATCAGACTTCGCCCAATGAAGCTTGAACATATCATTGTTATAATGAAAGATTTTACCTTTTCAGCATTTTTCTATGTAATTGAAAGTACATTTATTTCTCGAAAACACAAAGAAATGTTTTACCTAAGAAACTCATCAACAGTACCCTCTGACCAGAAGGCTTTTTTTAAGGCATTCGAAACACTACGGAGAGTTTACTTCGAGAAGCTTTGCACACCCAAATTAGCCATCTGTTGTATAATAATACGTAAAGTATGTCACGGTGACTACTTGAGCTTTATAGAATAATAACAAATTATGCATCCTTAGAGAGTATGAAAGACATAACAATCATGACGTCAAAACCAACTCACGTGGCAATCAATAAATATTGCAGTAAATTATGAATGTGATATAGTAAAGTGCGAATGTGACAAATGCCATCAGTGCACTAGCAGAGATACCTGGTTGGAACCAAACTGCAGATTTAGCATCCTATATTGAAAGCAACACTTCAGCTCCCAACCAGCAATACACTTAATGTAACCCTTGACTGCTGAACTGAAGGCCGCAAAATCGAAGCCCGGCTGGCCGCAATTTTTATCGAAAAGGATAGGCTTGAGTTAGACATAGGTGCACTTCCCAGGCGGGCAAAATTTTTGAAGTCTTGAACTGTGGTCTTCCTGATAATCATATATTGTGGTTTTGAACACGACCAACCCAGCAATTAGAATTCCTATAAAATATTGCTACGTAGCTGACATATCCGTGGTCAAAAGACGACAACGAGTAAGTCGTCTGTCGGTTTTGCGTGCTATCGTCCATCTTAGTCGATGCTATACGAATCAGTGTCAACATAGATTCTGAATAGACACGCCTCATGTCACTTTTACGTAACATGTTTGTGGTGGAGTAGAGGTGCTGGGTGCTTCCCTGTCTTCATCACGAAGCTCCGCAACGGCCACATCATCACAAGTCCAACCATGTCACAGGTTGAACAACCATTGTATTCACCACCTGCCCCTTCCGTGACTTCTACGTACGTAGTTCTACCTCCTGCTCGTAATCCCGGTGTATTTTAAGGTCAGGATGGCGTTGACATCCACAAATGAATCAACAAGTACGAACGAGACAGCGCAAGCAATAGGTAGTACCCGATTCTTATGCTTGCCAATGTGAATTTTTACTTTCATGGCCCACCGTGAGGTGTGGTTTGATGCGCACGAAGCAGATATTACAAGCTGACTCCTTTAGAGAGAAGATCTGCGACCTTTTTGGTGACACCATTGGGCAACAGATAGCAGCACGTTATAAACTTGCAGCTCGTGCACAGACGTAATGGAGTCGTACGTCGCGTACATTCACGACGTCATCGCCTATGCCACAAGATTGACGAGCACATGAGTGAGTCCGAGAAAGTGGCCCATGTGCTGAAAGGCATAGCAGACAAGGCCTTTATTCTTCTACTTCTAGTGTATAAAGACGTTGCTCCCAGCGACGCCATCATTAAAGAGTCCCGGCGGTTCGAAAAAGCCAAGAGCGGGCGTATTACTCAGCGATTCAACCGGCTGCCCAACACGGCCGCAACCTCATCGTCTGAAGCCGCCCGACAGTCCCTCACGTATGACGTGAGGAAATTGAAGCTGCCTGTCCGGCTCCCCTTCAGCCACTCGTTTTCGCAACGCTCGCATTTGAACAACAACAGTCGTCAGTGGCGTAATACAAGCTGTGGTGAGGCAAGAGTTTGCGAACCTCGGCCTTCCATCAGCATGTCCCTTGACTCACCCCGAAGTCCCGTCTTTTTTCCCATGACACGCTCGCAGTTTACCTCCAACAACGTCCTTCCGTAACCCTTCGGAATGAACAACACCCGACGGCCGGCCCATTTGTTTTTCCTGCCACCAGCCTGGGCACGTTTCTCGCTATTGCCGCCGCCTTTGGTCAAACCAACCACATTGGACCTTCTCTACTTCGGCGGACCAACACCCGACGACCCCTCGACGTTCAGCGGCCTTCTTACGAGCCTTCTACTGAAACCCCTTTGCCCGGTCGCCGCTACACTGACGCCCCTTCGTCCGGTCACCGCAGCTCCCGCTCCCCGTGTCCGCTACGTCACCAATTCCGCTCTCCACCGCCTCGGCGCTTTTCCTCGCCGAGGTTCTTTGGACGATCGCAGCAGGTAAACTATATTTCAGCTTATAGAGGTGAAGCCGCAATACCAATGCCGGCCGAAAATTCTATACTGACGCTTCCAACGCACCGCAGCCTGCTTAAAGTACAAGTATACCATGTTCCTGAGAGTGCCCTCATTGACACAGGTGAGCGCCTGTCTATTATGAGTGCTTCTCTACGCCGCCGCTTGCAAAAGATTATGACGCCGTCTACGACGCAGGCAATATGTGTTGCCGATGGGGGTACTGTACCAGTAATCGGAATGTTCACTGCTCGTGTCAGCATTGCCGCTCGTCACACCATGGTCCTTTGTTGCCGTGCTAGCCTGTTGCCCTCATGACCTCATACTTGGCCTTTTTTTCCTTTCAACACACTCGGCCTTAATTGACTGTTCGTCTGGTGCCTTCATCCTCGATCATCCAATCTTTGCCGACTACTCTGCAAAGCCCACTAGCCGCTTAAGCCCATCCACTTTTTTTCGTCTGCTACCTCGGGCCGTCACGTACGTGTCTTTCTCATCGGCCCCTCCTGTTCTTGACGGTGATTATATCGTTACGCTGATTACGGACTTTCGACTGACGCGCAGTGTTACTGTGCCCCATACCATCGCGACCATAGCGGATAACTGTGTGTTCTTTCCACTCCTTAACTTTGGTTTCCCCTCTCAAGTGTTGCCCTGCCAGGTGTCTCTAGCCCAGCTAACTGCCATAACAGAGGACGAAGTCAGTGTTGTCGCTGTATCTTCACCTGATCGAAGCGCAGTCTCACTGTCACCCTGCTCAGACGATGCTATCTTTCTAAACATAGTTTGATCCCAGCTTTCGCCGGAACAGGCTGACGCTCTCTGCCAGGTTTTTACTCATACAGTGACATTTTCGACACCGACGATCGTCCCTTGGGCCAGACTAAAATTGTCACTCACCGAATCAACTCTGGAGACTCTGCGCCCATTCACCGTCGGCCGTACCGCTTGTAAGCGTCTGAGCGAACATGCGGTACGGTACGGATTCAAAAAGAAGGTGTCAAAATGCTTACAAAAAACGTAATCCAACCATCATCAAGCCCTTGGGTAACTCCCGTGGTGTTAGTAAAGATGAAAGACGGCTTATGGCGTTTCTGCGTTGATTATCGCCACTTCAACAAAATTACCAAAAACGATGTTTACCCTTTACCACGCATTGACGATGCCCTCGATTGCCTCCATAGCGCCATCTTCTTTTCATCTCTCGACCTCCGATCTGGCTACTGGCAAATTGCTGTAGATGACATGGACCTAGAAAAGGCCGCCTTCGTTACCTCTGACTGTCTTTACCAATTCAAGGTCATGCCCTTCGGTCTCTGCAACACTCCAGCAACCTTCGAGAGAATAGCAATAAGCAACAGGGCGTTCGGCGCCGCCTTGCTACTGGACGAGGACTGCACCAAGGGCGATGATTCTGGCGTTTGTGTGTAGTTCAGTGTCGGCATATGCGTCGTAGTGTCCGAGTAAGGACTCAGACTGGAGACGCTGCTGGAGCTCGGAGAAAGCGCGTGTTTGCTCAGTGCCCCACACGAAGGGAACGCCTTCTTTTGTCAGACGAGTGAGGGGTTCAGCAATGTTTGCGAAATGTTGCACCAAGCGTCTGCAGCATGCGCAGAGGCCTAAAAATTGACGCACATCACGTTTTTTGCCAGGTGGTGGAAAATCTGCGGCAACCAATGTTTTGTTTGGGTCCGACCGAATACCATCATGGCTAACAAGATGGCCGAGAAGCTTTAATTAATTAAAACCAAAATGGCATTTTTCTGGTTACAGTGGTAGGCCTGCTGCGCGAATTGAAGCAAACACAGATCTATGGCGCTACAAGTGCTGCTCAAACGTTTGGGAGAAGACAACGACTTTTTCTGAGTAACGAAGGCATGCTTCTCACTTGACGCTGGAGAACACTGCATCCATCATCCTCTGGAATGTCGCAAGAGCAGAACACAGACTGAAGGGCAGCACCTTGAATTCGTAGAGACCACGAGACGTTATGAATGCTGTTTTCTATCGGTCGCGTTCATCAACTTCGGTCTGCCAGTAGCCACTGCTTAAATCAATAGAGGTGAAGTATCGGGCACGTTGCAGGCGGTCTAGTGAGTCGTCGATGCGCGGAAGAGGATAAACGTCTTTCTCTGTTACTTTGTTGAGTTTGCGGTAATCGAGGCGGAATCGAAAAGTGCCGTCCTTCTTCTTTACTTGTACAACAGGGAACGACCATGGACATTTCGAGGGTTGGATTACGCCTTCTAGAGCATCTGCTTCACTTGAGAATGTAGGGCCTCTTGTTCCTCTTGTGATACTCGGTAGGCGTGCTGATGTATGGATCGCTCAGCATGGTCAGTGACAATGTGGTGGTTTACGGTTGGCGTTTGCTTTATCTTCGATGTAGACGTGAAACAGCCGCTAAACATGCGGAGGATACAGCAGATTTGCTCTTTCTGTGCACATGACAGCTTCGGATTGACATCGACTGTATCGGCTACCGCGGTGTCACTTTCAACGGCTGCATAATTGTGGGCTGTCGTCGTACACACTTCATCGTCATTGGATTCAAAAGGAGCGATAGTTGTGCGCCTGGCCAAATGTTGGTATGCTCCACTAAAATTGGTGACAAACAACTCAGTCGTCCCACGTTTAAATTGAACTATGCCGTGGGCAACGCAGATTTGCTAAGAAAAGAGCACCGAAAGATTAGCTCCAGTGATACCACTAGCGTCATGATCTATGTCGCCCTGTACAGTAAAAAACATACTGGTGCGTGGCGGAAGTGTGACAGTGTCGTCGACAATGTGAAGCGCAGTGTTCTGCGGATCAGTATCTGTAGGCTTCGGGCCATAGTCATCAGCAAACGTTACGAGGCAGTCTCGAAGATCTATAACAGCGCCATGCTCGCGAAAGAAATCCATGCCAAAGATAATTTTCCGGGAGCATTTGGGAAGCACAACTAAAGAAGTTACGAACGTCGAGTCACAGATTTGCAGCCTTGTGGTGCACCTACCGATTAGTGTCAAGAGATGACCACCTGCTGTCCGAAGGTTTGGTCCATGCCCCAAAGGAGACGTAACTTTCCTGAGTTCAGCCACAAGTTCAGCGCTGATAACTGAGTAGTCGGCGCCACTGTCGACCAGAGCAGTCACTGGATGGTTGTCAACAAGAACGGCAATGTCAGCAGAAAGGGGCTCGTCATCGATGTGATCTGTCGGCTGAAAGGATCGTCAAAGGTCGGCGGATGGGTCAGAGAAGGCTGCTTTGGCGATAGCTTAACAGCGGTCCCACACCCGGAGGCCGCAGATTCTGGTTTCTCGGGCGAGAACTTGAGGACCTAGCAGATCGTCCCACAACAACATCGGCGAAAGTAGAGTCTTGCTTCGCGGGAGTAGAACGTCGAGGAGACGCAGAGCGTGATTGCCGTCGCTGAAGACTCGGAGACGGTAAACTTGCCAAGTATTCTGCGATAGCGCGGGGTCATACCCGGTCCCTGGGCCGACGAGCGTCTGGCCGAAATCTAGGTAGGCCCACCTGTCTGTACGAGCACTCCCGGTACAAGTGACCTGGCTCGCCACAGTGGTAACAAAGTGGCCGATTGTCGGAAGCGCACCACACGCTAGATTTCCGCAAATTATGTCGCTGATTCTCATAGGGTGGCGGGCCCGAGAAGTACTGCGGCATCTGCAGGCAAGTCGGTCATTAGTTTTCATAGTCCGGCAGGCCCAAGATGCTGCGTCGTCTGTAGGCTGGTCGGTCGTTGGTTTTCATAGTGCGGCAGGCCCGAGAAGTGCGGCGGCGTCTGCAGGCTGGTCGGTCGGGGGAAAAAGCTGGCTGCCGGTGCAGGAGTGCGTAAAGCTTCCACATACGTTAGCAGAGGAGCTTTGGTCGGAGATGGCACTAATGGTCGTACCTGCTGCCGCGCCTCTTCACGGACGACGTCTGTCAGAGGAGCCACTTGAGGCTGTGAAGGCACTGCGTGAAGCTTTTGCAGCTCGTCGCGTACAATGCTATGGACTAGCTCAGCAAGGTCTCTCACGCTCGTGACGTCTGGTGTTACCGAGGGTGCTGACAGACATGCACAATTGTCGGACCGCTCATACTGCGAAGACCGCTGTCTTAGCATTCGTTCCATTGTCGTCGCTTAACGGAGGAGTTCCGCCACGGTAGCTGGTGGGTTTTGTACAAGTCCTGCAAACAGCTGCTCCTTGACACCCCAAATTAGAGTGGGTACCTTTTTGTCTTCCGTTATTGCACAATTAATCTGCTCGACGGAACAAACAAGACATCTCCTCAACGAACATGGCCACGCTTTCATTTGGTCTTTGATTGTGAGAATTGAGGAGTCATTCGGCTTGTTCTTTCCGGTCGGCGCTACCATACGTGTTTCGCAGCTGAGTGCAAAACACCAGCCAGGTTGTCAGGGCGGCCTCGTGGTTCTCAAACGAAATACGCGCCGAATCCTTCAAATAGAAATAGACATACCACAGTTTCCGGTGCTCATTCCACTCGTTGGCGACGGCGACTCGATCATATTGGCCCAGCCAGTCTTCGGCGTCTTCGTAGGGCACCCCATGGAAAGGCTTTGTTGTTCGAGGGGCTGGTGGCCATAGAGCTGGTGGAGTCACGGTCTGTTCAGTATGGCTTGCAGTTGTCGCATTTGTCATGGTTCTGGACCGTTCCGGAAGAGGGCCAAATTGGGGTGGTAGGCCTAGTTGCCGCCGACTGCGTCGAAGGTTGGCTGTTTCTACCAAGGCGTCGATGTTGGGGCCGGGATCTTCCTCATGGTAACAGTGCATAAACTATTACCCAGCGCCTCCACTAGTGTCACGTTACACCGTAACTGTAACCTGTAGATAATGGCACACAAAAACGTCAAACTGATCCGAACAATGGTAATATGACTTTATCGTTTTTTTCTGCACGCGAATCTTCGTTCTCTTTTGACAAGCGGCACATACAAGCTTGCCAGCATCTATGAAAATAATACTTGCAGAACTTGCTAGTGGCATTATACTTCTGTCGGACTCAGGGCAGAAATCAGCGCAGGATTCTTAAGCAAGTAGGTTATCATTCTTTATTATACTCTACTTGTCGCGTGTGCGATACGGATCACGCTTGCCGGCAACGTTCTCGGTCGTGTTGTATATCGCACGCGGGAAATTCATCGCGAAGGTCAGCTTTGGCGGCTGCAGTTCGCCTGGAAATTGATCGTCATTGCAGGCGGCCTCCCGTACGCTGCCTCATCGAGTGCTTGCCTGTCTTCGCCGCCGAGATGAGCTCCGGGCTGACGATATTGGGCTGAGACCTTGTCACTTTGTTGGGAGTCATCGAAAACACGTTGCGAGTTCTCGTACAGAGCTTAGTTGTAGTATGTCGCACGCTGCAAGTGCACCAGCACGGGCTGTCGGGGTTTTCACTTGCATCGGAACTCACTGAAAATTGGTCGCCTTTACAGTTGGCTTTCCCGTCAGTCCGTCACAAGCATCTTGGCGCCGTCAGTTGGCCGCGGCGGCGGACTCGCGTTTGCGTGCTGCACTGGCTTGAGATTGTGGAAAAGGGCCGCATTACTGTCGGTTTCTTTGGCGCTAGCTCCAATCCAGCTCGGCGCTGTTCCAAGCGTACGCTCACTCTCCTATTCGAAGTTCGCTGGCGGCAGACACTCCGCGTGCAGTGCCATGTTTGGTCTTGCGTTCGCTTCCTCGAGCTGAATGACGTCACTCGCTTTGGGCTCGCCGACTTGTTAGCGGCACGGTGGTTCGTGGAGTTGTGGCTGTGGCTGCCGCTCCTAAGCTGCTGCACTACGGGGATCGAAATGGAGTCTTTGACGATGTGTGACATCATAGTGAAATTATTAGCATGTCATATCTCACGTATGTTTTCATTTCACCTTGCACGTATTTCTCATATGCATTTGTATTCATCCTCTGTCACGTGTAACACACTATTTTACATACTTATTGTGCAGCCGTAGGCCCACACCGTGCTGAAGACTGTGTGCGCTGGTGTCTGCGATGCCTGTCATCCATCTCCTTCGTCAGAGCAGCTTAAGAAGGACTGTGCGAAATGTGAAGGTAAAGTTATTAGTGTGTCATATTATAACGCATGTTTTTTATATCAACGTGTGCGTTCTTGTCATATGCGTTCATCTTCATCTTCTGTCACGTATGTCTAACTATTTTTACTATAATATTGTACGTGCAGCCGTGCGAACACATCAGACAAAAGGCTGCGTGCGCTGGCGTCTGCAGTGCTCGTCATCTATCACTTCCGTCGGAGGAGCTCCACAAAAGGTGAACAAGATTTGACAACGAGACTGGAAATGGTACACTTCACCATGAATTCACATAAAACAATGAAGAAAGTTCATGTGTATGTAGAAAAATAAAAGATTTCGATGTTTCACTTTCGTCTTTCATTGTTGCCGTGACTGTGAAAGCAGTTACACATAGGTGGTTAACTCCTTTTTCACATGTTATTTTCTGCGCAATTTGTTGCTCATTGCGCAGAAAACAGGCGAAAAAAGTATTAGGCCTGCTGGAAAATAAACAGAAACAACGTATGAACTGGGGACAAAAAGTTCATCCGATTGAAGTATTTTGAGTAGATCAACCAATCGTTCGGCGAAGTGCAACTGTGAGGACTAAGAGTGCCCGGTATTGTGTAATTGTTGGGATTAACATTTGCTTATAAGGCGCAAACTTGAGGACTAAATGTTGGTCTTTGAAGGTGAATAGCGCGACTTACGGTACCTCGCTGAGATTCAAATGTGAGGACTAAATGTTAGCCCCTCGAGCTTGTCTGTGGGGACTAACTTTTAGACCCGGTGCCGTTAGTCCTTAAAGAGATCAATGGTTGTGGCAGTCTCATTAGTCTCCTAAAGGACGAACCATACCTTTTAACACCCTTTCGCTTTAGAGTGTACTGCTTTCTGGCAGTATAGCTTGTAAAATGAGACCTCTAATACTGCTAGAAAGAGAAGCGTTGCGTTTGTGTCTTGGTCTGCTTAAGTTTGTTGCAAACAACGTGTTCTATATGAAAGCTCGCCTACCTTCTTGGCTTGTCAGGTTAAAAATTTGTACTGTGCAAGCATTCCTAAAGATATACAGTTTACACCTAAGACACTCGTTTTACGTTTTCATTCAAGAACGAACTTTATTTTTTGAAACACATTGGTCGCGACTACACAACCCGCAAATCATATTTGCACAAGCGATGTTGCAGCAACTGAATGTAAAAATGAAACTTAAGTCAATGCTTACATACAACTTGAAGATATATTTCCTCAAAACGCGAAACAATTGGCACATGGGTACTTATATGACCAGTTAGCAGATTATTCGACTCATCTGGATATAAGCAATATTATTGCGACTGATGCATCTGTGTCAGAAGACTACGCTGGCGTTGGCATTTTCTTTTCTTTTTTTGACTGATGCTTTTCAGTTCGACTCCCAGATTATAATCGTGTATTACTTGCAGAATTGTTGGCTATTGTGCTTGCCCTACGCTAATTGTCCTCAAGCGAATCATCAGCTCTGAGAAATACAGACTCATTATCAGTATGCAATGCACTTTGTGCGGCAACAAATGCAGAGCTGATGTATACCATTGTCAGTTAATACCGAAAAACGTAAAAATTGCACTTTCTATGGCTACGAGGTCACGGCAGATTATATTTTGAACGAAATGGCGGACTCTTTAGCAGCAGAATCCCTGAGTGAGCCCAACATCCCAGTTTTCCCAGATACGACTTACCTGACGGCGCTACGGTTCCGAAATGCTTATTTGCAATGGTAAAAAGGTAATTTGAATAAGCTTAAAGATTGTGAGCATTTAAGGTCTTGCTGAAATAAACAGTGGTGTGTATCTCGCAGTGAAAAGTCATTTACACTAAATTGCGCTGTACAGCTACAACTTATTTTCTTAACAAAGCTCAACTCGAGGCGTCACCGCTCTGCATTTTTTGCAACTAAATTGAAACAAATGAACATTTCTTTCTATTCTGTCGTCGTTACTGTTATCGAAGAAAAGGATATTCAGAAGCCATAATACAAAAGTTAGGAATACAAGTAAATGAACCAATGCTTTTATCACTTGGCGGTGCTTCATTTGGCTACTGCTACAGAGATATATGATTCACTGTGTTTGACTACATCAGTGCAACTAAAGATTACCGTGCTAGTGAAACCTACCTTTTCAGATCTTTAGTTTATAGTTCGTAGCTATGTTCATCACGAACAAGATATGGTTGACCGCTTGCTCAGCAACCATTTTAGTTTATTGGCAGTTATATCTCCAAACTAATTTTTCAGATTGGCTTTATTTTGTTTTAGTTTCACTTGTTATCCTGCCACCCGGTTCTTGGTTCATCTTCCTCTGTTGGTTAGCGCCTTAGCGCTATGTTCATCAGCATCAGCATCAAGAACACATTTTCTAATCGGTAGGAGCATTGGATCAACTACTCGTTACGCAACACGCATTGTGTGACGCCTGGTTGTTCCTTTTCTGTTCTAAAACCCTTTATTACTCACTTTAACGCGTATTCTTTCTCGACAAAAAACCTGCCTAAGGCCAGCTAAGAAATAAGTTCCAAGCAGCGGTTTGGCTCAGGATTATACTTTAGGTCACGGTAATGAACGGACACAGGATGCAGGGCTCCGTTGGAGTGGCTACAGTGGCCCTTGATGGCCGTGACAACAGGTCATCTGAAGAGTATCAAGTGATTCTGCCTCATCTGACAACAGGACGCGTTCCCTTGCATACTGTGTTTTTGCATGGTGACTTTCAAGCGAGGTCCAATAGGTTTGAAGACTTTTGAAACACTTTGGGTCCCACTGGGCTGCTGTCGGACACCAGTGCGCTGGGAGCGTACCAGTATAATTCCGTCTCGGCGGTTACCCTGCCCGGAGAGGTTTTGACCAAGAAACTTCTTCCCTTCAAGAAGCTTCAGGTGAAGATATATGAGCGCCTGATAATCCACCTACTCGACGAGCAGATAAAATTGCGGCTTCATTGGCTGCTTTATGGAGTCACTGATGAGGATGTTCGGATTGTGTTCGCGGCTTTCGGCAAAGTGTTCATGATGATGATGATGATAATGGTAGATTTTATTGGCGCAAGGACAACTCATCTCAAAGAGCGCCAAACACTGGGTTTTTCGTCGGTTCAACTATAGAATAAAAATCTACTCAGCATAGCAAGAATAAAAGAGTGGGACATAGGGACTAAACTCAAATCTAATGACTATGTGTGATGAGTTTAAAACGGTCTAAACATACGGGTTTTAAAAAGTCACGCAGTGGTGGCAGTGGTCTTTGTCAGGAAAAGGAGTGCGTGCTGCATGACATTTAGTAAAGAACTCTCAGTGGTTCTCTCAGGATTGAGAAAGGGCTGAGATTAGTGAGAATATGTAATGGGATGCAGGAATCTAACATCAGCTAAGAACATTAAAGCTACTTTTGTGGGAAACATGGGCTCGTCACCAAGAAAAAATAAGGGGTGAGGTGATATGTGGTATTTGTATAGCTTTGGTAAGTGACGCCGTCTTTCTGGTTCAAAAAACGGGCACATAATTAAAACGCAAACAACAGGTAGCACATCACCTCATTTTTCACTACATGGTGCTGGAGAGTTTCTTAAAAGGTGCGATTGTGTTGCTCGTGTATGACTGATCCTGAGTCTGTACAGTGCAACCTCTTGATGCCTTTTACGTTCTTCAAGAGCATATCTACCTATTCTTGGCATTACTGTGCGCAATTTGTTTTCAGTTGCTGCGTTCCATTCCTCTTGCCATTGCCTACGCATTCGGTTTCTGGTTAATGGCCTCAAGTCCTCATGTGAGATGACGACTACGTCTACTGTTGGGCGGAGTGCAGCGTACTTCGCAAGTCGGTCCGCTGCCTCATTGCCAGATTTGTTGCAGTGTCCCGGAATCTAGCATAGTGAAATTTCAAGCTTGGATTTGTAGGCTGACATGAGGCAGTTTAGAAGGGTATTTAGTCACTGGATTTTTATGTGTCTTTGCGAAAGACAACGCAGTCACTGCACTGAGGGAAACTGTTTATATTATGGTGGCTGGCTCTTTCTTCTTTAGGATGTGCCTTATAGCTAGCAGTATGCCATAGCACTCATCAGTAAATATGCTGGTATTTCATTCATTGTTGCAGATTCTGAGTACGCCGGGCCGTATGCAGCACATGCGACGGCCGAGAGCTTGGAAACATCAGTTTAGTAATCAGCACACCTGTATTTTGAATGCAAGTACATAAAATTCTGGTCGATTGCGACTGGGAGGTCATGCTTTCCCACTTCTAGGAATGACAAGTCACAATTGATAGCCCGCATTTGCCACGGTGCCACAGTCTCCTTGTGGGAGCTTAGTTGAAGATTGGAGACGGGTTTATGGAGAATTTTAAAGTGTGAGGCCACTCTGATGGGATACGTTGGCGTAGCCGATGGTCGCCTCAAAACAGGTGGGTGTTTGATGTATCCTGCAATAGCTCGCGAGATGGGTGATTGACAAGAGAAAGCACCTTGGTTTCATACTTTATGCTCGTGAACTGCCGTCGTTGTTCTAATTAGCACCGATCTGTCTCAACATACAGGCTGGTTGTTGGGCTGGTTCGGAAAGAACCATTAGCCAGACGAAGCCCATGGTGATGCACTAGGTCAAGCATCTTAAGTGCAGATCTCGATGCTGATTTGTATACAACCGAGCCATAGTCAATATGTGAGAGCACTACACTACTGAGAAGGTTTAATAGACAGTCACGATCTGTACTCCATGACTGATGCGAGAGAATCCTGAGCAAGTTCAAGGCTTTCAAGCATTTCAGTCGCAACTTCGATGTGTGGGACAAAGCTCAGCATTTCATTCATCACAACACCTAGAAATTTATTATGCTTCTTAGTAGCATTGGTGGGTCCGTTCATTGAAATGTCGGGGGATGGCCTTGTGCCACGTAGTTTTGAGAAGATTAGGGAAACAGTCTTGTCCCAGTTAAACTTGAAACCATTTTTGTCTGCTCAGTTTGAGAGCTTATTTACTGCCAACTGAATCTGACATTCGTAGAAAGCTAGGTTGCACGATTTGTACCTGATCTGAATGTCATCCCCATATACAGAGTAAGAGATTGTTTTAGGCAGTATAGTGTTTATGGAGTTCATTTTTACGATGAATGTTGTGCAACTAAAAACGCCACCTTAGAGGACACCATTTTCCTGCGTAAACCGCTTTGAAAGGACATTGGCAACACGAACCACGAGCGTACGTTCAGAAAGGTAGCTTTCCACTGTATTAAGAATGTTCCCTGACACTCAAAGAGATTTCAAGTCACGGATAATGCCATAACGCCATGTCGTGTCATAAGCTTTCTCCAAGTCAAAAAATACAGAGAGGCAGTGTTGTTTGTGGATAAAGGCATCCCTGACGTAGGATTCGAATGCTACCAGTTGACTAGTTGCGGACCAGCCTGATCTGAATGCAGCTTGACGACGGTCAAGGAGGCCATTATATTCAATGTGATACATTAATACATGTAAAAGACTATGTGTATTTAGGGCAGGTAATAACCGTGGAGCCGAACCACGAGATTGAAGTAACTGGAAGAATAAGAATGGGGTGAAGCACATTTGGCAATCACTCTCAAATTATGACAGGTAGATTGCCAATATCCCTCAAGAAGAAGGTATATAAGAGCTGTATCTTGCCGACACTTAGCTACGGAGCATAAACCTGGAGTTTTACAAAGAGGGTTCAGCTTAAATTGAGGGCAACGCAGCGAGCAATGGAATGAAAATGGTAGCTGTAACCTTAAGGGACAAGAAGAGAGCAGAGTGGATTAGGGAACAAATTGGGGTTAAGGATATCATAGCTTAAATCAAGAAGAAGAAATGAACATGGGCCGGGCATGTAGTGCGTAGACAGGATAACCGCTGGTCGTTAAGGGTAACTAGTTGGATTCCCAGAGACGGCAAGCGGGTTAGGGGGAGACGGAAGGTTATGTGGGCCGATGAGATTAAGAAGTTTGCGGGTATAAGTTGACAGCAGCAAGCACAGGACTGGGTTGACTGGCGGAACATGGGAGAGGCCTTTGTCCTGCAGTGGACGTAGTCAGGTTGATGATGATTATGATGAATACATGAGGCGGCGGTTTACCCATTTTTTTCAAATACCTTGCACAAGCACCTAGTCAGGACAATAGGCCTATAACTAGCAACAATTGCGGCTTCTTTTCCTTGATTGAGGATGGGTATGATAACTGCCTCTTTCCAGTCCTTGAATAGGCGCCCAGAGGACCATACGCTGTTGAACAGTAGGGGAATGGCATCAAGCGTGTGTTCGTGTCAGTGTTTCAGCATGCCATATGTAATCTTGTCTCGACCTGCTGCTGAGTTGCCACGTGTTGCCAGCACGGCCTTCGATTCGTCTATGGAAAACAAAGTATTGTAGCCTCCAGCAGATGGCCTTCTATCACGGATAGGCTTACGTTCCTCGGCAAGCTTGTGTCGTTTAAAGGAGTCTGTATAATGTGCTGAGCTGAAGATGTACTCAAAATGTTGGTTTATGGCATCTGCCATAAACCGGAGAGGGACCGGATGAGTGTTGTGCCCTAGAAGTGCTCTTACTCTGTTGTACACCCTATGCGTCAGTTAACTGACGAGAGAAAGGACTGCCAGCTCTGCCACTTTGATTCTCTTCGGATACACCTACCATTTGCTTTTGCACGCTTGAAATTTGTCAGGTTGTCAGCTGTAGGGTACCTGGGAAATTTTGACCAAGCTTTGTTTTGGTTCTCGCGAGCTTTTTTCATTCCGCATTCCACCAGGGCCGTCATTTGTTTCGCGTCTTGTCAGATGTCTGTGTTATCAATTGCTCTGCGGCATGTATGATATGAAGTGCGACCAATGCTTCACAGTCATTAATGTCTAGGTTTTCAATAGAACGTGACAGTTCTGTAAGTTCTCGGAATTTTAACCAGTCAGCATCCCGTTCTCTAAACCTGAATACATTTGTAGTCGTCTTAATTGTACTTCCTTTGTGTTTTAGACAGACAGGAAAATGATCAGTTCCGTAGAGGTTATGAATAAGAGCCCAATCTGTGGTTGCCATGAGTGAAGAAGAGCCGATAGTGAGATATATGGCTGTGTATGAGTTGTGCGCTGCGGTAAAGTATGTATTTCTTTTTTTGTTAAATATACAGGAGCCGGAGTACAAGAGGAAGTTTTGGATTAGGGAGCCTTGAGAATCTGTTCTTCTGCGTCCCCATAGGGGGTTGTGTGCATTTAAATCTCCAACCAGGAGGAATGGATGCGGCAGTTGGTCGACGAGAGTTTCAAACTCTTTAGTAGACAGGTGGTAGTCTGGAAAGATACATAATGAGTACACAGTTGTCATTTGTCCAAAGATAAGGGTTCGTATTGCCAATGCCTCTCAGTCAGTAACCAGAGTGAGGCCTTGAGACAAGAATGCTTTCTGCACCATGATAGTAACACCGCCAGATCAATTGGCAGTGCCATGTCTGTCCTTTCGGTACAACGCATATCTTCTTAGAAAGTTAGTGTGTGTTGAGTTTAGGTGTGTCTCCTGCAGGCAAAGTATGTTAGGTTGGTGTTGCGCAAGTATTTCATAAATGTCAAGCAGGTCCTCCAGTAGACCTCGGCATTTCCAGTAGATGATACTCTCGGCAGCTATTTTTAGGAATGAAGAAAGCAAGAAGTGTTATTCAGACTTTACCGCATTTGTCAGGCGCCTGTACTGGTGGGTGTTTCTTCTCTCTGAGGCGTTCTTTTGGACTCCGCTTCACTAGGAGGGATTCCTGAGCATCGGAGATGCTGAGGACGCCGGTGTTACATCCATTGCCCCCTGTGAACGGTCGGAGGCTGATGTGGCCTTCTCAAAAGGGACAGGTGCCCTCTCAGTTGTCTGTGTTCTCCCCGAGGTCTCATGAATGTTGACGTGTGGGGTTTGGATTGTCTGTGTTGTCACCGAGGTCTGATGGATGTTGACCTGCGGGACTTCGAACGTTGGTGCAGCCTGTGGCTGCTTGGGGGGGGGGGCGAGATGTGCACGCATAAGCAAACCTGTACTGCGGCCCACTGTTGCTAGACGCCGCCAGGCCCCAGGCGCAGTGCGTACGCGTACGTTCTTCCGGAAAAGAGTGACGCCTTCTTCCGGGCTTCACAGAATGTGATGTTTTCCATTTCTTTTATCTGGATGATTTCCTTTTCCTTCTTGGAAGTTTCACATGTCCGCGAGTACGCTGCGTGCGGCCCGTGGCAGTTAGGGCACTCTGCGTAGAGGTACAGCTTTCGGTTGCGTGTTCACGATCACCACAATTTGTACATGTTTGTTTTCCGCGACAGATTTTCAACTCACGTCCGTATTTCTGGAACTTGTAGCACCTTCTAAGGCTGGGTATGTAGGGGCGGACTTTGCAGTGTAGGAATGCAGCTTTCACGGATTCGGGCCGGTTGGAGCGGTTAAATGTTAGCATTATATGAGGCATCACGACTTTTTCATTGTTTCGCCTGATGGTTATCCGACGGATGGCGACTACGCCTTGCCTTGAAAGCCCTCAAGGAGGTCAGCTTTGGTTTCTCGCATCAGATCACGTTGTGAAATGACACCTTGAACAGTTTTAAGACTGCGATGGGGGGTGATAACAACGTCCAGGTGAGCAAACTGCTTCTGTTTCAGGAGTGTGTTTGCGTGCTGTTTCTGGCTTACTTCAACAAGAAGATCACCGGATGACAGTTTCTTGTGTCGTACTTTTTGCCAATTAGATTAGCAAGGGTTCTAGCTATCAGGAAAACCGACAGTCCTGCAACACAGACGTTATCTGCCAGAGGGTGTATGACTAGAAAGCTTGGGAAGTGGTCACAATCGGTTCCAGTTCGTTTGGAGCTTTCATCAGTGCGGTTCCTTTTCAGGGACCGTTCATTGAGAAATGGGAAAGATTTTGTCATGTGGAGCATTTGATGTTTGGCGGCGATGGTGACCACCCACCACCAAGCCCAACAGGGGGACGCTACAAGGTAGAACACTTGAAGGCGCCAGTCATACATCTCCGCTATAACAAGATATAACTACCCAAGGTTGGGTAAGTACGCAAAGTTAACTCTTGCCGCCGGGAAACTTGGAATTAAACGGAAGATAGGAGAAGACAGGATAGGTAAAAAAGTAAGTGATAAAGTCGAAGATTAGAGAGGAGAAATATAGGAAAAGACGACTGCCGAGTTCCCTTGGGTGGGTCAGCCCAGGGGTGCCGTCTACGTGAAACCGAGGCCAAAGGGGTGTGTGTGTTGCCTCTGCCGGGAGGCCTTGAAGGTCCAATCACCCGGCGTCGACTCAACCCCCAGGATCCCCTTTTCCCCGGACACGGCAAAGCCATGCACGGCTAGGCGTGGGAGGGAGTCGAAACCCCCTGTTAGCTCGGGTTCGTGGCGTCGCTACACACCAAACGCCTACTTACGCAGGCGCCCCTGTGGGGGTCATTTGGTCAAAGCAAATAGAGAACGCTGGAGAGTCGATGGCGTCAGTGACAAAGGGTCGACGACTAGAGCTGTGCTTCTCAAATTAAAGAGTGAAATTATGGGTGAGGACCTTCTGCACCAAGTACGCGTTGCAAGAGAATTGGTCCTAGACATGGCGCCAGGTAGGTCTATGCAATGCTTACGGTGCAAAGAGACCTGTCATATACAGGCGGACTGCAGGGGGCCATAGTGTTCTTGGTGTCGGTGATTTGAACATTGAGACGCCCAGTGCTTCCGGTCTTACGCAGCTGTTACGAGCAATACAACGAACAAATCAGATCTGAGAGCGGACCATGTGCGCCATCGAGGAGGAAGATGATGCTACGGGGGCAGGAGACGCGGCTAGTTCCATGGATGAACGCGGGCCGGTTTTTCCGGAAGTGTACGACACAGCGTATGAAACCGAGCACAAAGAAACAAAAACGGCGTATACGAATCTTGAGAACACCGAAGAGACACTTACTAAGTTGCGATGGAGGACTCCACCTTATAACTTATATTTATTCAGACCTGGTTTTGTTTCTACATAACCTTCTAGGACATTCGCCTTCAAGTGAGGCCCGGGAGAGAATCCTCACGACCACAAGCCTGGACACCCAGCTCCGGACCATCAAACGTGCTGACGAGGTGGCAACTAGGCATGGCCTGACAGCCCTCCCCCCTTATAAAACCATCAGGTGCCTTTATAAAGTTGTTTACTAATTCTCCCGTTGTCACTGATGTACACAATCAGAAACTATACAGCACTTTTTCACAGAATACCACAGTTATCAAAACTTAAGGCCGAAATTTCTAACACCCGTTTTCAGAAAACAAAAGCTTGAACTGTCTGACACGGCACTACTCTCCCAGGGGGCTTAAGTCATTGCAACAGGGACATATATGAAGCGGTAAATAACTATATAAAAGAATCCAAACGGCTACCATGCTACCCTCACAAATACATGATCATTACTTATTTTTGTCGTAGTTCATCTCTTTTTTATACATACTATTTTTTACTATTTTTATTTTGTATATTTGTTTGAACAATTCATAATAGCCTGTTTCACAACTAAGCTTTTCGTTCACCTAAAAAAACTATTTAGGCACCTCCCTCTTTTTCCCCCAAATCCCACTGCCACGAGATTTATCACAGGTCCTCCTTGGTAGGTTGAACCATTCTTTTGGGTCCAGACAATCGACCAACCGCTGAAGACGCACAATGCCAACCAGGGGACATGTCAACGCAAGCGGAAGCAAGATGCAACATGCCAGCGCCATACATGGTCCGCGGAATCAACACTAACTCGGTGGTTAAGCGTCCGCCGGAACAATCTAAGGACACTGCTCAAGAGAGCAAAGTTAAAGAATCACCAGCGAAGACGACACCGGTGCAGCATCGTGCCTCAGAGGAAGGCCCAATCTACCTGTGGGCCAAACGGTTGACACTACAAGAACCGGCAGCAAACTGATGCTGGACTAGCGGATGGCCCCGAAGACATCTATAGCAGTGAACTACATGTACGCGGTGAGCACTATGCTGCGGGCACCCCCCACCTTTTTTTTAGTCCGTAACAAATGCTAATTGCTTGGCACTGATCTTTGCAACCTTAAATGTCCGAATTTCGGCCTCAAAGGAAAGGCAGCCTGAACTGTGTGGCGTCTTAATTGACCAGAATATCAACGTGTTTACTGCGCAGGAGACAAAAGTGGAAGGTGAGGAGGAGACTCGGAGCATGATGCTGCAGTTTACGTCTAAAAAACTGGCAGATCCAACGCACAGTGGGAATCGATTATATACGAAGCATAAATGAGAAATGTTGATATGCCTATTTAAAATCAGCACAACGTTACGAGGTGAAGGTAAATGATGCCGTACATGACTTCTGGGCCACGACTATTGTGTTTGGATGCGTCGTGTACCTTCGTCATCTGTTTACGTCACGTGATACCAAATTTTGTATTTGTGGAGCTAGCGAAACGGCCACGAGCACGCTATTCGCGTGGTATGTTGCCATGTTTTGGCAACATGTTATCAACATGTTATCAACATATTATCAACAAGCCATGTTCTTGGCAACATGCGGTATGTTGCCATGTTATCATGTTTGCATCAGTCATGTATATCATCATCCAATGACGTCACACAACACCAAATTTGGTAATGTGGAGCTAGCAAAACAACTGCGAGCACATCATCAAGCGCCCAATAAACACCAGTGTAGCGTTGATGCGCGCACACGCTGGACACGGCGACGCTACGTTAGCAAAACACAAGCACTCTATAGTTTGCCCCAGGCGGGACCAGCGTCCATCGGTGCGGCCCGACAGCAACCGGCACGAAATGCGACATGCTGCGTTTCGCGCCAATGCGTTACCCAGAAAACATTGCGTCTCCCTCTTTTCGTGACGGAGGGACTCCGGACGCGCTGAAACGAGCACGCGGTAATGAAACGCAGCGTGGCTTGCGCCTTCGAGTATATGGCAGGGCTGGCGGCTGGCGTGGTAACGCCGGCTGGACGCGACTAAATGAAAGCCGGCGAGCACGCGCACCGCGTCATGTCAAAATATATTGGCGCCTTGACTGTGGCATGTAGTCATGTTCTCACATGACACGCATCGCATCTCATTATTATTATGTTGGCCTCAGTCACATACCTTCGTCAATCATTGGCATCACGTAATACCAAATTTGGCATATGTGAAGCTAGCGAAACGGCCGCCAGCACATCATGACTGCAGCATGTAGCCATGTTGTTACATGACATGAACTTAGTGATTTTCATGTTTGGATGAGTCATTTACCTATGTCGTTCATTCGTGTCGCGTGATACCGTGTTTGGTGCATGTGAAGCTAGCAAAACGGCCGCGAGTGCATCATGAGCGTAGCATGTGTTCATGTTTTTACATGCCACGCATCTCACGATTATCCTGTTTGACCCAGTCACATACCTTCGTCATTCATTCACGTCCCGTAATACTAAACTTGCTATATGTGAAGCTAGCGAAACGGCCGCGAGCGCATCATGAGCGTGGCTTGTAGTATGTTGTTACTTTACATGCATGTCATGGTTTTCATATTCGGGTCTGTCACTTGTGTGCGCCATGCAATCATGTCATACCATGCCAGTTTTGCAGCATGCCCTGTAAACTAAACCACTGCAAAAGCTGCACGATCATGAAATGTAAATCATAACATTCATGACACACATGTCTTGATTTGCATGTTATGACTAGTGCAATATGTTCTTCAGTGATGTTATGCCATGCCAAGTTTGGTATCGATACCAATATGAAAACGGCAAGGAAAGCTAAAAGTCATAGGCGGCTAGATAGGTAGATAGATAGATAGATGAGATAGATAGATATATAGATAGATAGATAGATAGATAGATAGATAGATAGATAGATAGATAGATAGATAGATAGATAGATAGATAGATAAATATATAGATACGCTCAATGTGACCGAAGTTCGCTAAGAAATGCTCCGCAATCATTATTATGCTACAGTTAGTCAACCAAACGAAAAGGTTCGAAGATACATTGTGCAAAGCCACTTCTCTTGTTACTCCGACAGAAGAGTAATATGTGATTTGTATATGAACAAGATTGAATGGCGCGTCATTTGTGTCTGTGTGCCGAACACGGAAGCACAACGAGAAACTTTCTATTCATTGAGGAACAATTATGGACACTAAAACAGCTTGTTTTATTGGAAGATTCAAATTGTGTATTGAGTGCGAAGAATAGAAATATTAACCGACGTGCGTGACATAGAAGTGTTTAGGTGCCCTATGGCTTGCTGATTGAATCCAACATAGATGATGTAGCCGAGTGCCGGGAGGCAGGGCGTGAAGTTAGCATTTGCATTTTTAGGAAACCAGTCACGCACGACTTGATAGGATATACATGGCTTGGGAGGTGTTAGCTAAAAGCAATAGTTACACAGTCTTAGCTGTTTTTTCTCTGACCATTGCCTTGTAGAATGTAGCGTGGAAGTTAAACAAAACGAAAACAAGTTTAGATGGTATTTATGAAACTTTAGTGCTAAACTTCTTCGGGGTGACAATTTCATTAAGTTTTTGATTGAGGAAATTAGGAACAGTAAAGAGATCGGCACCTGTATTATTCGCGATAAATGAGAACGTATGAAGAAAAGCGTTAAAATGATAGCCACACTGAGATGTAACTTTAAATTGTGAAAAAGAATGACAAAAATTGAACTTAGAATAACACTTAAGAAGTTTATAGTCCTATAATGTAAGGAGCCCGGTCCATATAAGGAAGATATCCGAACGATGAGAAGTCAATTTAAACTATTCTAGCAGGAAAGCTAGAATAGTTCTTCAGCTCTTCATAGTTCGGCCAGCTCTTCATCGAGCGAGAGCAGAGGCGTGGAAGCGACGTTGACTTCGAGAAAAACTCCTACCAAACGCGCTCTAGGAATTGAGAAATCACAGGGGCATGATCATTCCATCGACGTAATAGAGGAAAATTAGATTCTGCTGCATCATAACAGCATTATCGTAGAAGCCTTCTTTTGGCATAAAAGCGTTTCTGTGCAGCCGCATTAGTGGACGTTACCAAGTTCGAGGACACTTTCCTGAGCTGGATGCTGCAATTACCCCTCTAAATGAAAATGACGTTAAAAAGACCCATATTATTTTCTGAAATAGAAAATGCAATAGATAACCTCGCCACTGGGAAGTCACCGGTGTTGATGGTTTCAGTGCTATATGGTATAAAGCTTTTAGAAGAAAAGTATCAACAGCTTTACAAGCTGTCTTCCAGAAAGCCTGCACAAATTGGAAGCATTACCACCTCTTTTTGCCTAGACCGGGTGTATCCTAAACCAAATACAGATGAAAAATCAAAATTTTGAAATCAAAATTAAAATCAATGTTTCGTCATATTGGCCCATTTTGCTAACGAACACTGACTACAATGTACTCATGAAAGTATCGGCAGCTAGATTGCAATCTGTAATCGCAAAATATTTTGGACGCACCAAAAGTGTCATTTGGGGTGCTGAATATTAATGAACACACACATAATGCGCTGTCTCTTTGAGAATTTCGATGCTTTTCATTCTGATGTGGCGATCCTCCAGCTTGATCTAGAGAAGGCTATGACTGCGTATCGCACGACGTTCTATTCTCCATAATCGAACAAGTCAACGTTGAATCCGTGATTACAGTAGGCTTGCTTTCGGCGTATAAAAACTGTGCTACGCGACTCATGATTAACAAAATCCCGGGTATCCCATTATGCTACAACCTTCTGTGCGTCAGGACTGCCCAGAGATGTGACAGTACAGAGAAGAGAGAGATGAGTGAGAAGAGAGAAGAGTGAGAAGAGATGTGACAGTACATTGTCATACATAAGAAACAATAGTATTTACATCACCCCTCAAAGACGAGTAAGTTTCATAAACATAGCAATTTAAAAAAAATTCAAAGTACTTAGGTTACTCAGAATAAGAAAACATCAATTGAGCTATTTCCAGATTACTTCTACTGTATCCATGCGGAAATATATTTATGAAATGTAACCTGCGTTGCTCTTAGAATATTCGCGAATTCAGTAAAATGCATTCTTCTTGAATTGGCTGTTTTCCCCGGGCAACGCTTCTCCATTTCTCCTGAGTTTAAAATCTTTTATTTTAAAGAAAACGTCACGTCACGCTATCTGGTGATAGAGGCGTAATGTACAAAATTACGAGCGAATAGGATATATCAATTATACCAAGTTTTTTTGTTTTTTTCTTTTGTCGAATTAACTGTGTGCCTTTTTTAATGGCTAGCCAGCTCTAAGTTGCGAAGTGTATGATATCACATTTTTTGAAGCCCTATCACTTTTACCACGCAATACTGCTGCGATATTGCATATGTCAAAGTGAGATTTGTATACAGGTGCCGTCTGTTAGCTAAGCATTTCAGGTATTTTCCCTTCATTTCCTATAGCAGAGGACGCTGTTTTCACTGCATTTACCTGCAGATGCGTCGCTGTATGGTAGAACAACTCATTGCCACACAGACGACCAGCGTTCGATCCTAACTTGAAACCGGAAACTTGTAATATTGATTTGATTTGCATTTATCTCGTTTATTTTTTTATTGTCGAACAAGACGGTGATTTTTTGCTTGCAAGCAATAAAGCCTACGCCCAAATTTTTGTGAAACGAATTCTTGAAGATGATCAAGACTGCCGAGATATCTCTTTCTGATATTAAACTAAAGTTATAGGTGCTTAATAAAACGTGGAAACTGATCACTTTTCTTCATCGGTGTTTCCCATTGGTGGCATCAACACGAGTGATGCAAAAGATCGTCGCGTGATGTCAAAATGCTGCGTAATCGCGACGTCAATTATGCCCTTGATTTCTGACGTCATTATAATGTCATCACACATAACTGCTTGTTCAAAGCTGGCCCATCCCGGAGGCAGTGCCGAGCAAGGCATAAAGGTGACAATGCCTGCGATGCAGCACAAAACAACGTCGGAAAACGTAATCGTGCATAACCGCGTTAGTTTCGAACGTTTCAAACAGGTTCTGGATGTAAAATATACGCCAACATAGAAAAAAACATGGTTTCAGCCTTCGAGTGGACCAAAACCCTGTATTTTTCTGTTGTGTGTGTGTGCTATGCATAATAGCAAGCTTTAAAAAACTCAAAACACCTAGTTTAAAGTCGGAAGTCTTACGAAGTGTTTTTGTAAAGTACTAGGACGCAAACACTCTTTTGTCAAAGGGAATTTTTAATGCGGTTTCACTGCCGTGCTACGTTTTCCCTGAATAGACTCGGCTCAGAGTATTATACTGTGAGATCGCCGCACACTGCTGCAGCAGTGTGCAGTGAGAGGGCAGTGTGGCAGACCTGCGTAAGCCCTTGTGTTTGGCAATAATAGCTACATAAATTATCCTCGCTTCTTGGATAGTGCTTTTCAATAATATTTGGTCGACCACAAAATAATAGGTCTATTCACACTGAATCCTAGAAATCTATTCTTTTTTTGACAGCGGCCCTGCAACAACACGATAGAAAGGAAGAAAGCATGAATAAAAAAATGTGCACACGTGTTTTCTTTACAAAGGTTGTCGCAAGGTGTCCACGTTGCTTCCTGAATTTTTTGTTGTATTAACGCGTGCATAGGGCTGGCATAGCCTATCAAAATAGTAATATTATAGCGGGCCTTTCTTCCCAGAACGACTATTCGGAGAAACGCCTTAGTGGAGGGCCCCGAAAATTTCTACCATCTGTTGTTCTTTAACGTGATCTGACATCGCCATGTATACACGGGCCTCTACGACATCGCCTCCATTGAAATGTCACTACCACGGCCGCGATTAAACCCCCGATTTTCAGGCCAGCAGCTAAGCACCATAACCGCAGTGTACCACAGAGTCAGTACATCTAAAGGGGCTCCACGGCCACTCTATTCCGTCATAACAAGAACGAAGAAAATTTTAATAAAGAAGGGTGTAATAACTGTAATTACAAGCAGAGGAAGTTGTTTTACTTCTACTTTCAAGTGTACGTGTGGCTGTGCGGTAGAACTTTTGCTCGCCACGCAAACGCTGGGGGTTCGAGGATTTCCTGTACCCGGAAATTCTAATATTTTATTTTATTTACATGCTACTCCATTTTTCAGTCAAGCACAAGGTTATGATTTTTCGCTCTGAACCGACGACGCCCACACTGACACCGACGTTGGCATTTCTGCTCAACGAACGCTCTAACGATAATACGTTGATGTAAACGGTACTCTCTCGTATATTCCTGTTTAGGGCTGACTCGTACTCAGCGCCACCATGGCTGTAGGAAGCTACGTTGACCCGTATTCAAATGAACCGTCCAAAATTACCGGCACGACTAAAAGGCTTCATTATATTCATAAATGCACTAAAACAGTTCTCACTCACCAGAAATCTGATCACAGTGGCTTGTTTGTACTCATGCTTATCAGCATTGTATGCCCACTACAGCACAAAAGCCTTTCCCCATGAGCGTCCGTCAAGCATGCCATTGCCCGAGCTAATTATTGCTAATCAAAACAAAGATGAGTAAAACAAAACAAAGACAACAAATACGAGAAAGAACAAACCAGACCATTCACATGTTTGTAGTTTCGCACACTTTTTTCTAGCTCTAAATATATAACGAGTCCAAGTTCGCGCGCTCATTTGATAATTGCACACTTGAGCACGTGGCACAAAATGCGAAGGCGAAGAACAAAAAGGCAAGACGTGTCTTTCTTGGTCGCTAACTGCACGAGTGCACATTCTCAGAAGTTCGCTTAAATTTCAGTTGTCGCAGTTCAAGATAAGACAGATTCTTGGGCTAGTTGGTGATTGAGAATCAACAACTTGCTTTTTAACGAGGCCAATAAGTACAATATTAAATATTGTTGGGCGCAGGAATCCACCTTGAGGCACGCTACAATAGACGGAATACTTATTCGTGTTAGCGTCAGCAGTAGACATGAATATAGTTCGTTCTTTAAGATAACTGGCTATCCATTGACGCATGCGGCCACCAATGCCATAGTCTTCAAGAGCATTTAGAATGGCTTTATGCAGAACATGGTCGAATGCACCTTTCATACCAAGAAATACTGCAGCCGTTAATAGGTGGCACCGTTATCGATGTTCAACGGTTGTTACCAAATCAATCACATTGTCAATTGATGACCTTCCCTTCCGGAAGTCACTCATTGCGTTTGGATAAACTCTTTGCTTCTCTAGGAACCATTACAATGAAGACACAAATTGACCAACATATGAATAGACTGATGCAAGCACAGACAAACGGATGCATGGACGCACCGATGGACGGACAGGCAGACGGATAGATGCATGGACGGACGGAGAGAAGAACGAGCGAACGGAAGACTGAACGGGCAAGCAGACGAACGAATGGGAAAAGGACAGACAGACAGACAGACAGACAGACAGACAGACAGACAGACAGACAGACAGACAGACAGACAGACAGACAGACAGACAGACAGACAGACAGACAGACAGACAGACAGACAGACAGACAGACAGACAGACAGACAGACAGACAGATGCATGGACGGAAGGATACATGAACGGACGCATGGACAGACAGAACAATGGGCGGAAGCGTGGGTGGATAGACGCATGGATGGACGAAGCACGGGCGGACAGGCAGACGACGAATGGACGCATGAACGGACGGAGAGAAGAACAACCGGACGCTCGAACGAACAGATGCATGGACGAAAACGCAGACAAACTGACGAACAAAAGAAGCACGGATTGACTCACGGATGGACGGAAGGAAGCATGGACAGACAAGCAGACGGACAGACGTAATTATGGAGGAAACAACGAGCTTGTCGAGCGCACATAAGAAAAGCCACTTGACACGTCCTATCGCCAGAGCAGTTTCTTTATTTTTTGCTCCCTCACTCCAGTCTTGCTGCTGCACCGCACAATTCCTTTTCTTCTTTCGTGGCGCAATTCCGATGATGTCGGTGGCGCTACGGACTCATGGATGAATGGACGGACAGAAACACGAGCGGATGGAAAGACTGATGGAAGCAGGAATGAATGGACGAACAGACGGAAGCGTACACGGAGAGAGATATGGACGGACGCATGGACGGACGGGAGCACGAATTGATGGATGAATGCAAGCATGGATGAATGGACGAAAAGGTGAATGGACGAACACGCGGACACATGGACACAAGGACGGGTGAACGCTTCAAGCTACTCATTCATCATTTTCTCTGTTGATATGCTGTGATCTTTTTATGGACTGTGCACTTTTGCTTGTAGTGTTCTTGTAACAATGACTTGCATTTTTCGAAATTTCAGTAGTAACTTCGGATCAGGTGCCCTATAGTCATGTGTAATGTATCTCGAACAGAACAGAGAAGACCAACAAGCAGAGAGTGATTATCGCTCACTGTGTCCTCTTATTCAAAGTAGACGTAAACAAAAAGAACACATTGTGATGGGTGGAGCAGTTTGAATTGTATAGTGACATTCTCAGCAGCTACAGTTAGCATCTATGCAGTTAAAATCTAATCGTTAACAAGAGTCCGAATCTTGAAGTTATTGTAAACACGCTGTAGTGGTAGTCAGTATCTATATTTAAGCTACTTTTAGCTTTTAACATGCACATTACTCAAAGAGTCTGCGTGTCTGCGTTTCACTGCCATAGAAAACAGCATTCATTGTCAGCAGTCATAACCTGGTTTGCATTGCTCGTTGTACAACAACTAAAGCCATTGATGCGGTAATTCTTTACTTGGTCAATAGAATTGTTCAGATTACGAACATTAGTATAGCAACAAGGATTCCATGTGTGTAAACTTCTAAAAGTGCTTCATTGTGGAATATTTTCGTAGAAGAGGATAATCATCGCTCTTACTATATCCGACATCAGGTTTTCGTATTTGTGTAATGTTATTCATAGTCCATCTGTCCTCTTCAACAGTCTACTTGTCTGTTTCTATTGTGTAAATTTACCTTTCTTATAATAGTGATTGCTCGTATAAGTTTCTTGATAATGTATTTTGTATTCTGTCAATGACTAATAATTTGTGCACATTTTCTCATATTACTACTGAAAGCATTTATTTTATTCATATGAAGCTATATCGTGCACTTACTTGGCTTTGTTTATGCATATTACCATGCTTCAGCCATACAATGGCTACTGGTGTTCTCCATTATTGAAGCTGCTGACTTAGAAAAAACTCAAGAGTAGGTAACGATGTGCTCATTGCCATTATAATTTTACTCACAAGAGTTGTGAAAGCTCTAAGGAAATATTTATAATATTTTTGTGAACTATGCAACAGTAAATGTACCTGTTTTTGCTTATTGTGTTCACGTTCGATGCGCACAAAACATAAGTACCTTGTAGTGACATATTATAAGCTGTAATTGTACACATATGGGCCAAACAACACTGCAGTTGAGGGCAGCAGGAACGTTTAAAAGTAGGGTACTACACCATCACCTTACATGCATAGTATATGGCCCTCGTTCAGCAGTGAGCAGAATTATTTTCAAGCAGTCTAAGATACTGCTGCATTGGAAGTGTGCTGCTGTGCAAACATTGAAGCCTTCTGGGGAGTGGTTTTTGGAAACTCAGTATGATTTACAGGAGTCGCTACAATCATTGTTTTTTCCAAGGAGCTTGGTAGCTTGGAATTGTGTTACTTATGTATTTCTAGAATTTGCTTGCTCTGTGCCAACATTTCAGCTCACGTGACGTAAGGATAGTTTTATATTCTGTTGTGAAAAAGCCAAGCTGTGTCAATCAGCTTTGGTCTTGCAGACATATACAAAATTCTTATGCAAGGCCCGTGTGCTCAGATTTGGGTGCACGTTAAAGAACCCCAGGTGGTCTAAATTTCCGGAGCCCTCCACTACGGCGTCTCTCATAATCATATAGTGGTTTTGGGACGTTAAACCCCACATATCAAATCAAATCAATCAAAATTCTTATGCACTGCCCTTTTTCGTAGCATGACATGATTAGGGTCTCTCTTCCTATATTTTGCTTAAAAATTGGATGTTAGTGGAAGTGGCAGAAATTATATATCAATCTGTTTCAAGATGGTGTGAGAAACAGGTTTTTCGTAACTTTTTTTCTTTAAACCTCGTAGTTTTGACACTTAGGCTATCAGGCCTGCTCTTTTATAGTTTCTAAGTCTCTTATATACACCTCAATGTATGTATGTATGTATGTATGTATGTATGTATGTATGTATGTATGTATGTATGTATGTATGTATGTATGTATGTATGTATGTATGTATGTACTGTAACAAACGTGTTCTTCAGAGGAGTTTCAGCAAGAAACTCGCCAGGGCAAGCAAGACAGCTGCAGCACAGAAAATAGGAGGCTGAGAGCGCGACACACAAACTTCGTCGTCTCTTCTCTCCCTGACACAAAGCTAGCACTGATGTGCACCGGTAAAATTTCCTCCCCGCACAAAGAGAAGACATCCAGGCGACGGCGATTTAAGGAAAAGACGCTATAGGTGGGTCGTAGCAGGGTTTAGGCGGTGTGACGTGAACTGTTTCGTGGCCCGGCAGCGATGATCGGGAGATGGGTTGACCGGCTCGACGACGTAGTTTACGGGAGATGTCTGCTCCAACATGCGGTAAGGACTGTGGTACTGTGACAAAAGCTTAGTTGAAAGTCCGGGAGTTGTGGACGGGACCCAAAGCCAAACCAGCTTTTCCGGGGAGTAATGGGCATCAAACGCAGCTGTTTCATGACAAAATTTTCGGTGTGACTGATTTTGCGTGGTGTACCAGTTGACTGACCTTCCGTGATCTTGCCAGCTTACGGCGTTCGTTAGCGTAAGCAGCCGCTTGAGAGATGGGTTTGCCCTCAGAAACGTCCGTTTGTAACGGCAGAATGGTGTCCATAGAACATTAAGGTTAACGATCATGCAAGAGAAGGAAGGGAGAGAAGCCAGTGGTAATTTGAGACGCAGAGTTGTAAGCGTAGGTGATGAATGAAAGGAACTACGCGGTCCCAGTTTGTGTGGTTTTCGGACATGTACATCGCCAGCATGTCAGCAAGGATACGATTGAAGCGTTCCGTCTTGCCGTTAGTCTGAGGATGGTATGCGGAAGTGGTGCGGTGTGCAATGCGGCATTCTTTGAGCAGAACCTCGATGGCATTTGAGAGGAATACGCGGCCACGGTCACTAAGTAATTCACGGGGGCCCCCCTGGCACAGAATGAGATGACGAAGAAACTACGCGACGTCTTTCACTATAAGCTGAGAAGTCGTTGCGGCCGGCGAGAAGCTGTGTCAAGGGAAATATAATGAAGGCGAAATTGCGGATGAAGCGCTGAAAATATGAACACAGCCCAATAAAGCTTCGGAGTTCCTTCAGATTGCTGGGCTTGGGATATTCAGCTACCGCTCGAAGTTTGGCAGGATCTAGCGATATTTATTCTTTGGAGACGACCTGGCCTAGGATGGTAAGCTGATGGGCCCCAAAACGGCAGTTATTCAGGTTGCAGCAGCGACAGCGGGATGGTGACGTACTGAAGTGAATTCTGTCTTTCGTGCAGATACCGTATCGTGCCCTTCCAGCGCGATTACCGGCACGTGTAGGGCATTCTGCCGCCGTGAGGAGGAGCTGCCATAGGCCTTGACTGATCAAATTCATCATTTGTGCCAATCTGTCAACCCGTTGAGGGCAGCCTGACGACACCGGAAGGAGCTTCCTGCGGCCCTACTGTGTGACGCTCCTGCTCTGAATTGCCACTTATAAAGCTACCGTCCCCACCAAGGCTCCATTGCAGCAGCGACAGCGTGATGGTCACGTACTGAAGTGAATTCTGTCTTTCGTGCAGGTTAGTAGCCAAGTATTCTAAGGTAACCCTTCTGTTCAATTCGCTGTTGCTGCTGCTACCGAAGTACTGTAGTTTTTTTTCTTTTGCAATTTATGGTGTGACTGAAACTTGCTAAGCGATGCCGACGTGTGCCGAACTTGCGAAGCGCATTGATGCAATTGAAGCGAACTTCAACAATGAGACTGACCGTCTGGCTCATGATGTCTTCGGTAAAGTCTTGTTGAGAATGCAACCTTCAGGAATTGATGTTAAGAAGCTCAAAAGCGAAATTGACGATTTAAAACAGAGCATGGAAATCCTGAATGGCATTGTTGAGACACTGCGCTCAGAAAAAGAGGTACTCGCTGCCGATAACAAAAGACTGTTGAACGAAAACAACTTGCTCTCAAAAAAGGTTCAAGAACTTGAACAGTACTCCGGAATCAACAATGTAGAAATCAAGGGCATTCCCTGCACGCAAGGGGAAGACTGTGTAGCGATTTTGCAAAAAGTTGGCGATACTGTAGGTTGCCCCCTTGTGCCCTCTGACCTTGACATTGTGCACCGTGTTCCGACGAAGGTCAAGGAAAAAAAGAATGTTGTTGCCAGGTTTTGCTCGCATTCGAAGAAGAATGAATTCATTTCTAGGGCACATAAAGCTAAGTTGTGTCTTGGAGATCTTGGTATCTCTTCTGCAATCAACAGCCCTGTGTACGTGAATGATCACCTAACGCCATCGAATAAATCATTATTCACCAAGGCTCTAACTCTAAAGAAAGCCAATGACTGGAAATTCTTATGGACAGAGAATTGTGCAATTAAGGCAAGGAAAACTACCGACAGTCAGGTTTACCGCATTACTAAGGAATCTGATCTCTCTGTTATGATCTAGATATCCCTGTTTTTTTACGCATACGCTGTTGTTTTTTTCACCATCGCTGTATCTGATTCACCATGTCAGTTTACCTAAACACTTCGAAGTTGGATCATCTTCTTTTTAACAGCTCATGTTCGCTTATTCATTTCAATGCTCGTAGTATGCGGAAACATTACGACGACATTCAAAATCTTCTCTCTACAATCACAAAGCCCTTTCCTATCATTTGTATCACAGAAAATTGGCTTTCAGACGCTGATAAAAATCTTTTCGGCTTCCCCAACTACTCATCTGAATACGCACACAGACCATCAAGCAATCATGGTGGAGCAGCCATCTATGTATTATCAAACCTGGCGTTCAAACGACGGCATAACCTTGCACAAAATTTACCTAACTGTGAAGCTGTATGGGTAGAATTTGATCATTTGTTGCTTAACATCGACAACAAAAATTTTATTTTGGGTTGTATTTATCGTTCGCCCTCTACCTCCATTACTGATTTTTGCAACGCTTTAGACAATGTGCTTGAATCAATATCATCAGAAAATAAAAATGTAGTTATTGTTGGTGACATAAATGCCAACCTGCTTGATACCTCGTCCGCTAACTTCATGACATATTCTAGCTGCTACCACAGTTATGGTTTTGAATGCCTAATTACCCAAGCAACACGTCTTTCTCGTGACGGCGGATGCTCACTGATTGATCATACGCTATCAAACCTTCTGGTCGCTCCTGAAGCAGGCATTCTTACCAGTGATATCACCGACCATTATCCCATTATTCTTAAAACTATTTCAAGTCCTATTTGTCGTTCCGCATGCTTTCATAAACTTGTTTGGATAAGGAAGCACTTATCGAGAACATTACGAAATCAGAATGGCTTGCTGTAAGAGAAACCAACGACCCTCAAGAAGCATTCTCGCGCTTTTTTTCTTTACTTTTACATTACTTCCATTCCCATTCGCATAGGAAAAAATGCAAGAAGATCATTGCGTCACCTCAAAACCCATGGCTAACTGATAAATTACTTAAAGCAATGCGCAGACGCGAGAATCTTTACAAAAAACCAAGAAACAGCCTTTCAATGTAAAGCTAAGAGCAAGGGACAAGAAATACTGTAACAATCTCTGTGCGCACAGAAAATATTGGAGTGTGGAAGTAACTCCGATAAAAAATGGAAATTAGTAAAAGCCTTTCTAAATAGAAACGGCGACCGAGGAAGCATTACTTCAATAATTCATAACGGCATCGTGCACTCAAATCCACGTGACATTGCTGATACATTCAGTGACTTCTTTTTTTCGAACAATCTGCCATCGGACCAAGTTTTAGATGTCGAAATCACTCGCTTATCCCAGTCCTTCTATTTGTTCCCCACTTCTGCCGACGAAGTAACCGCGGTAATTCGGAATCTAAAAACCACTAGCGCTGGTCTACACGACATCAGTCCATCACACATAAAGCTGATTGCTCTATCTATATCTGACATTCTTGCAGATGTCATTAATCTAATATTTAAAAAGGGGACTTTTCCTCGCGAACTTAAGCGTGCTAGAGTTACCCCAGTATTTAAAAAAGGAGACCGATCATTGGTAACGAACTACCGGCCTATATTTGTGCTCCCGTTCCTCAGCAAAGTAATCGAGAAATTATTTGAAAAGCGCCTAACTAATAACCTTCGAAAGTTTAGCATTCTTACTGATTTTCAGTTTGGTTTTCGAACAGAATATTCTACTGATCTCGCTTTATTATATCTTACTGAATTACTAAAGCAGGCGATTGACGATGGCAGTTTAGCTGGATCTGTTTTTGTTGACCTAACAAAAGCCTTTGATACTATTAACCATCAGATACTCTTCATAAAACTGGAAGCAATGGGAATATGTGGTTCTGCTGTTATTTATTCGCAGTTATCTCCTTAATCGAAATCAAACGGTCAGTATTTCCGGTACCTACTCCAAACAAACAACAACGAACATAAGAGTACCACAAGGGTCCATTCTGGGCCCACTTTTGTTTTTAATCTATATCAACGATCTACCTAATTTTATCATACACTGTAAATATTTGCTCTACGCTGATGATACGACGATATTTAGTTCCGATAATAGCATAGACTGTTTAATAAATAAGCTGAGCACAGATCTTCGCAATATACTACACTGGTGTAAGCTAAACAAATTGCAGTTCAATTCTCAAAAAACCCAATTCATTCTCTTTTCATCACATCAGCGATCGCTAGTTACGGATCCCACAATTAGTATCCCAAATCATTCGATCCACGCTAGTAATGATTGTGTTTACTTGGGCGTCAAACCAGATAGAAACTTAAAATTCCACTCTCATATTTTAGATGTCAAGAAAAAGCTGTCTTATGGTATACGCATCCTCATTCGGTCTCGCCCTTTTTTTCACGTTCCATTCTCTTGTCACTATACTACGCATTTATTCATTCTCACATCAACTACTGTATAACTACCTGGGGCACTACCTACAACACTCACCTCGCACCGTTACAGACTGTTCAAAACAAAGCAATTAAAATAGTCACTTCTAGTTCACATTACACCAATTCAAAACAACTATTCTACAGCTACAACATCCTTACAGTGCGCGATATGGTTAAGTATAATCTAGTCATATGTTTATTCAAGCATATCAATGAGCTATTTCCCATTTCCATCACGCCATCCTCCTCGCTTCTCAATACCAACAACACTAGATTTGCTTACCACAAAAACTTCATCTTACCGAAAGCCCGGACTAACTATGGCAAACAAACCGCTCATTTTAGCTCACTTTCCATATGGAATTCACTTCCATCCATCTTAAAAATTATGAATCCACACTCAATTGTAAAAGAATTAAAAAAGCTCTTTGTCAACCAATACAACACGTAGCACTTCATTCTTATAGCCCCTAAAGCATGCTCTCACACATGTATATATGAGTGTATATATATGTGTGTATATATGTATGTGTGTTTATGTATATATATATATATATATATATATATATATATATATACATAAACCATGGCTAACTGATAACCCATAACAAATGCCACCCGTCAATAAAATTCACGCACAAAATTTCCAAAACTAGCATTAACTTTTTGGACGTTACTGTCACGGTCGAAAATGACCGCTTGTCAACAAACCTTTACAAAAAGCCTACAGACCGTCAAATGTACCTACATTTCAACAGCAGCCACCCAAAGCATTGCAAAACGGGTATTCCATATTCTCAGGCCTACCGGTACCGAAGAATATGCACCGATATGCGGGAATTTGACAGACACGCGGAACACCTAAAGCATTCCTTATTGAAACAAAATTATCCGGAAGACATTATTGACGATGCCATACTACGTGCTCGCAACGTGAACAGGAATGATATAATTAAGGGACCAAACAGAGTACCTAAAACGACTTCCCAAACGAACCTTGTACTAACTTACTCCTCATCAGCGCCACGAATCAACAACATACTTTCCCGCCATTTCAACATAATCAGGCAAAGCAAACGACTAACTTCTATTTTCGCGAAGCCACCTCACGTGGTGTACCGCCGGGATAAAAATCTGAAGGACATTCTTGTCAGAGCAAAAACAAACACCCCCAAAATTCAATCAGGGTGCCATCCCTGCGGAAAATCTCGATGCAAGGTATGCCCACAGATGCTCACAACACGTGAATCCAAAGCGAACTTTTCGGATTTCAAATTCTGCATAACTGAAAGCCTTAATTGTGACTCCAGTAACGTAATATACATGCTACATTGCAACATCTGCGGACAAGAATATATCGGCCAAACAGACACGCCATTTCGGCTGCGGTTCAATAATCACCGGTACCACGCCACTTCACTGCCGAAGCTACCTTTATCTAGACATCTGCGCCTGCCAAACCACAGTTTTGAAAATATTAGCGTAACTCTTTTGCAGTCCGGTTTTTCAAACAGACGCGAGCGCGAACAGCGTGAGGCATATTTTATTTTCAAATTTCGTACATTAGCAGCCGGTATCAACGAGGACCCCGGAAAACTCAACTGCCTCCGAGAAGTAAGCCAGGAGAAAATTGGTGACAAAGATTGATAGCTGGAGACCATGCTTTTTTCTGACTGACTCGTACGTGTACACTGTCCTTTCCTTTTTTTTTCACATGCACATACAAAGTGTTTACGTTCGCCTACCACTTCATGACCGTTGAAGGGAAACGGACGAAGATTAAAGGTAAATAGCCGACCGACCCATTAACGAGAAACCTTTGCTTTACACACACCGCCCGCCGAACGACCAATTACGGGGAAACCCCTTTCTTTGGGCACGCCGTCCCGGACCCTCCCGGCACCGCGGCGACAATCTTGGGTGGCCCGACACACGCCAAGAACTGAACAGCACGTGATATGAACCGTAGGTGGATGTAGACGGACAGTTGGCTTCGTTCTCAGTACTGCCAGTGGTTCTTCCTCTTTTTTACTTTCTTTCCTTTCTTTCTTTTGTCGTCTTTTTTTCTCCCCCCCCTTTTTTTCCTTCTTCCAGTTCCCTCTCACTCTCGCAAACGTGTTTCAAGGCGAGAGGGACGCGGCAGCAAGGAAGTTTGGAAGCTCATGTCAGTATAACTCATCCCCTGATGAAGGGAGGTCCCCTCCCGAAACTGTTGGGAAATAAATATATTTATCCTTGTTGACAACGCTCCCGTTGTGCCATATCCCATATATATATATATATATATATATATATATATATATATATATATTTCTTTTTTATTTTTACATCTCGTGTTTACATGGTTTTTTATATTATTAAATGTGCTTGATCATCCATATCATTATGATTATTGTAATTTTTCCCTTCCTGTCGAAGCTATGTTTTATTTGTTTTTATGTTCATCATGTACAAGAGGTCCCAATTCAGTCTCCGACTATGGGACCTCCTTCTGTATACTGTCTGTAATGACTTTACCTCATAGTAACAATAAAATTTGATTCTTCATCTTCTTCTTCTTAACTGCAAGCCGGCGTTCGTGGGACACTCGAGAACTTGTTCAAGGCGAGCGATATGAGATGGAAAATATGCAGAAAAAACCACTGTATCATCTAGACAGTATAAACAGGTCTGCCATTTAAAGCCCCTGAGGATGGTGTACATCATCCTTTCGAAGGTAGCAGGCGGGTTAAAAAGGCCGAAAGGCATTAACGTTAAATTCGTATAAACCGTCAGGTGTGACGAACGCTGTTTTCGGACGGTCGGCTTCAGCCATGGCCACTTGCTAGAAGCCTGAGCCCAGATTCAGTAATGAGAAATATTCGGCTCCTTGAAGGCAGTTCAGGTCATCGTCGATTCGGGGTAGGGGATAAACATCCTTCCGCGTAATCTTGTTTTGGCGGTGTTAGTCAACGCGAAATCTTATTGAACCGTCTTTTTCCGCCCCAGTACAACAGGGCAGGCCCAGGGACTGTTCGATTGCTGAACAACGCCACGTTTCAGCATGTCATCGATGTAGTCGATAATGACGTGGCGTTCGGCCGGCGATACCCGAAAAGAACACTGTCCCAAGGGAGCATGATGACCGGTGTCAATACGATGAACCACTGCAGACGTGCACCGCAATATTGGCTGGCCAACGTCAAAAGAGGCACGAAAGATTTCAAGCAGTTGAACAACCCTTGTGCGCTCGACTGGCGTAAGTGCGTTATCGATGCTACGCAGGAGGATGTCTTGGACAGGGGAGGTTGTAGCTGAGGCTGATGTGACGGCATTTATCGTCAACGGTGTTTTTTCGCACGTTGCATCCAAACGTTATATGGCCTCAGAACTGTCTCACACGTCCAACACATTCGCCGCGTAACAGAGTTGCCGAGCAAGGAAAGGAATTGCACACGTAGACCACATCGGCACCATTCACAAGAGTAACGACAGCAAATGGGAGTGTGAGGTTGCGTCGGCGTGCACAGTCTTCAGACGGTGTAAACAGGGCGGTCAAATCACAAACAGAGTCAAAGGGAACGGGCACCAGGGTGGCAGAGAACGAAGAAATGATAGCGCCTGTAGCGACAACCAACTTAGGCACCGGGCTCGGGACGTCGACGACTGTGGTACTGAAAGGGGACAAAGCGAGGCGAGCTCAAGCGCAGTCAACGAGCGCAACGTGTGTAGAAAGGAAGCCCTAACCGAGGACATGCCATGGGACGCATTTGGTAGGACAACAAGTTCCACAATGTCAAATACGTCGTTGATAAAAATACGTGCCATGCATGCCGCCGCCGGCTTAACGTGCAGCGAGCTCGCCGTCCGTATTAAAATATCATAAACGGGTATCGTCACTTTCTGCAGTTTGCGGCACAAAAGTTCCCTTAAAACAGAAACGGCAGCTCCTGTGTCGACAAGAGCGTTCGTCACGACACTATCCATAATAACCGTAATCTCGTTCGGAGGCGAAAGATGAGGCCTTGAAATTTTCGACGAGGGCGCAGTTCGTGCCTCAGTAACTGTTGCTCTTAGTTTTCCTCTTGCGTGGGGTTGGTGCGGCGGAGCATAGGAGAAATGGAGCGGCACGAGGAGGAGATTGACGTGAGGGGTAACTGGCACGGCGCGAATAAGCGCCCGATGAGCAGGCGAAAACAAGATATACTGGCTGCTGTGGCATTTAGTCGAGGTCGGGGATGTAATAATTGGCATAAACACTGCGCCCACGACGATAGTGACGCGCAACATAGCCAGGAATGCCGCAGGCGTAGCAGATGAGCCTGTTGTCTAGAGTGCACCAAGGGTTGTCAGGTGGTCCGGGAGGCGAGAGGGGTTGCGCGAGAACCGGGCGTATTGGGTGAACAGGGCGTGGTGGCGAGTAGAAGTTGGTGACTGGGGCGGATGGTGTTGGCGTCGGTCGAGCATATGAATGAGTAACGGCCTCAGCATAGGTGAGAGACGCTGCAGGCTGCGTTGGTGGTACAGGAGGTGGAACCCCCTCAGCAACTTCAGCCTGAATGACACGACGGAGCGAGTGATCCAGTTTCGTGGGAGTCTAGGTGACAGACGTGACAATAGAGAGCTGACGAGCTACTTCGTCACGGATGTATTGCTTGATTTGCGGCAGTATGGTGGAATATTCAGCGCCAGTGCTTTTAGCTTCCAAAGATGAGCGTTACACTGTGAGAATTCCGACACGACGAGTAGAAAGGCGCTATTTGCGCAGCTCGCCAAAGCTTTGGCACAGTTAAATGACTTACACTACTGTCTAAGGGCACTTGGCTACCAGCATATGAAATGCATCGTCATCTATGCCTTTAAGTATGTGCCTTATTTTATCAGACTCCACCATAAATGCATTCACGCGCTTACGCAGATCGATGACGTCCTCAATATGACTCGTAAACGTCTCATATTCCTTTTCGGTTTTCGCACAGAGGCGATGTACGACGCGAAGCTTGTTCATTCCAGGCCGACCGAAGAACGAAGCGATTATTTGCTTAAATGCCGAACGGGTGGTGAACTGAGGCTGCATGGTTGTAGTACCATGGCTTCGCCTTATCAGTCAGAAAGAAGCCTACGCGCGTCCACTTAGCAGGGTCATCCCATTTGTTGGGACCACTAACACGCTCAAACCCTACCAGCCAGTCTTCAACGTCGAGTTCCTCGGTGCCGCTGAACATCAGAGGGTCATGTTGACGAAGCGTCCAAGCACACATGACCGTAGAAGGTGCTTGGGAAGGAGCGGCGTCCTCGGATATTCCATGAGCAGATGGTAAAGTACGGTTGCTGAGCTCCAAGACGAAAAGGGAAACGACCCAGCAACACTCCACCAATTGTAACAAGCGCGCTACTTCAGAGGAGTTTCAGCAAAAAACTCGCCAGGGCAAGCAAGGCAGCTGCGGCACAGAAAACAGGAGGCCGAGAGCGCGACACACAAACTTCGTCGTCTTTTCTCTCCCTGGCACAGAGCTAGCGCCGATTTGCACCGGTACAGTATATGTATGTATGTATGTATGTAAGTATGTATGTATGTATGTATGTATGTATGTATGTATGTATGTATGTATGTATGTATGTATGTATGTATGTATGTATGTATGTATGTATGTATGTATGTATGTATGTATGTATGTATGTATGTATGTATTTCTTGATTGGAAAGCGTTTTTTATCGTTTGAGGATTTTGCTGAATTTCTTTCTACTTTCACTCTGTGACAGTTTATTCTTTCAATTATCTTTTCTATCGCACAAATTAAAATGCCCCTTCCCACAAAATGTGCTCCTATAAAGAAGAGAGATGGAGAAAATAAGGAGAAAAGCGGGGAGGTTAACCAGGGCTGAGCCCGGGTATGTTTCATTTGTCAGCGCACAGTCATTGGCGAAAATTGGAAAGACGAGACCAACCAGCAGAGCTAAGTTTGTAGCACATCTCTTTTACATAACATTGCTTTTACACATTGTCTTTGTTAAACACGCATATTTCAACTAATGAGTTTAATTCAGAATACCGAAGCTATCACTCGTGGCTGTACATGTACCCGTGGCTGTACATGTGTAGTATATATCTGCATAGTGCCCATTCCTACTAGCCTATTGCCCATTCCTACTAATGGCACAAACCTAGTCAAACTGAATACATGAATTTTTGCCCATGCGCCTGTTATCTGTTCGAGAATTGTTGCCGATGGACACACACAGAGAACTTTATTGATGTCGTGTGGAACACTACTTCAAGGTGCTGTGGAGCAGCGGGCCTCTCCCATGTCGTAATGGTTAGGCCGAGCCTTACCGCTGGGTCATGGGCCCTCTAGACAGCTCTGAGCTTATGTGCAAGTTCTGGCCACCTTAGCGCTTATCACGCTGCGTGACTATTCGATGCTTGCACGAAAAGGCGAGTGTTTGCAATGCTTTGCCTAAAGAAGACGGTGGTGGCACCTAACCGTCGTCTTGCGCTCTACCCCTTATCCCCTCTGAGACGGGTGTAGAACCACGTGCTTCGTTTTCCCAAAAACACTGCTAGATTGCGCTCATGTCTCACGTGTGACGTGTTTGATGCGCTCGTTCGCCTCCACTGCACGCTCGAGGCACTCTAACGTAGCGCCTTCAAAATACCATTCACCAATTTTCTTGATTTGATTGATATGTGGGGTTTAACGTCCCAAAACCACCATATGATTATGAGAGATGCCGTAGTGGAGGGCTCCGGAAATTTTGACCACCTGGGGTTCTTTAACGTGCACCCAAATCTGAGCACACGGGCCTACAACATTTCCGCCTCCATCGGAAATGCAGCCGCCACTGCCGGGATACGAACCCGCAACCTGCGGGTCAGCAGCCGAGTACCTTAGCCACCAGACCACCGTGGCGGGGCTCACCAATTTTTTTGCGCAGAATATCAAATGAATGTTTTGTTCACTTTCTCCACAAGCAAGACTATCGTCTTTTGACGGCATCTGCAAATGAACATGCAGACACGGGGCCAATTTTTTCTGGGAGCTTTTTTCTTGCGTTTTCATACATAAAAACACGTCCACATATACGGTGCATTGCATTAGTGCCGACGTTCACGTCATTGCCGACGCCCAAGCCGCCAGCGAAATCCTGCCGAGAGTGTCCGTATACTTGCTAATAATAAAATGAGCCTTCGCAGAAAAACAATGCGGTCTCACAAGCTCGAGGTTGACCACGCCGACGAGTGATGCCGTGGATTTGTCATGCTCGGGAAGTTGTTGGGTAGAGGGTTCTTCGTTTATTTTTAACAGTCGAAAAACAGGATCTGCATAGCTTCGACAAAGGATTGAACGTACTGCTTGACTTGCGGAAAAAAAGCGCACTTAAGTTCGCTTGCATCACTCTGTCGAACAGAATTGTTTTTTTTTTGCCAAGCGTGGTGCAATAAAAGAAGCTAGCAATGCTGGAAGTCGAATGAACTCGTGTTGTCAGCCTGTCTTAAGGAATAAAGTCAGGCCCACTCTTTAAAATGTGAAAAGTGGCTTAGCATTAGCAATCGCAGGGTTGAGTTACGGGAGCGAGGGGTTGAAGCTTCATAGGGCCTCCTCCTTCTTATGTCAATTTATGACCGGGGAACACTTTGCCTCTCCCCTCTATGTTGAAGAATCCCACCCACTCCCATTAGTCAATGTACGAGGCTGGCTTTGCGCATGCCCCCCCCCCCCCCACGTGCGCATGTCTATGTGCGCTAACGTTCAGCCGGATAATGCAACACTTATGCAATATAGCAAAGGTAGAAATGGATTCATATTTATCAAGTGCTATTAAACGTAAATAACAACCCGAAATTACACGTCTACTTGTTGTATACCTGGAAGGGTACTGAAGACGTCGCTCTAGGACGCACCATACTTGTTTTTTTACGCAGCCTCACATGTCCCCTTGATGAAAACCAAACTGTCTAGCAACATCCTTACCTTTTCTGGCATTTAAATATATTATGAGCAGATAAAATAACGAAGCCTCAAATGTTTTTTTCTAGAACCTTTCTAGACGGATCTCAGCTTTTCCTCACAAGGTTGTTAAAGCACAAATTCCCAAGCTTGTCAAATTTCGAGACAATTTGCAGGCTTTCATTTCTTCAAAACTCTGTCACCTAATTTCATGCATATAGGGAAGAACTGCAGGCCTCTTCTTTTGTAATGTTTTCAAAAACTTTCTAACGTAATCTTCACTGCATACACTTAAGAGTATGCAAGCTACAATAGCCACGACACGTCTGCGTAGTCCTTCTTCGGAGAAGCTGTGATAGCTAAAACAGTAATAGCATCATGATAGCAACATAGATAACTAAAACAGTGATAGCATAGTCTCAAAGACAACCCCATTACAACATGCATCTTAACCAACACGCTGGTAGCACATATTCACCACATTTTAATAATTAAATCAGGCAATCTCACCAGCATGCTAGGTCAATAACCACAGCCTTTTTCTCCAAAGTAGTTTGAACTCATTGTTGTCATCATCAGCCTGACTACGAGCAGGGCAGGACAAAGGCCTCTCCTATGTTTCACCAGTAAATTCGATCATGTGCTAGCTGCTGGAAATTGATACATGCAAACTTCGTAATCTCATCTGCCCATCTAACCTTCTGTCTCGTTCTAACCCACTTGCCTTCTCTGGGAAATCAGTCAGTTATCCTTAATGACCTGTGGTTATCCTGCCTACGCGTTGCATGTCCAGCCCATGTCAATTTCTTCTTGTTGACTTCACGTATGATATCCTTAACCTCGGTTTTTTTTCCTGATCCGCCCCGCTCTCTTTTTGTCTTTTAAGGTTACACCTGTCATTTTGCTTTCCATCGCTTGCTGCGTCGTCAATTTAGGCTCAACTCTCTTTGTAAGCCTCCAAATTTCTGCTGCATAGGAAAGTACAGGCAAGATGAAGCTGTTATTCACCTTCCTCTTGAGAGATAGTGGCGATCTGGCAGTAATGATTTGGGGGTGCTTGCCGAATGCGCTCCACCCCACTTTTTATTCTTCGAGTTACTTTCATCTCGCGGCTGGGCTTTATGGTTATTACCTGTCCTAAGTAAATGTAGTCTTTTAAACTTCAAATGCACTTTTACTTATCTCAAAGCGCTGTTCTCTTCCGAGGTTCACCTACAATTGAATATTTTGGGCTACATTAACTTTGACTTAAGTAATGTTATTTAGGTGCGACTTGAATTAGCCCGCCAAAGGCAAGTTGGCTTGAAAAACTTTAATTTTGTGCATTTTCCTTCGTCAGGTTGAGCGTTGCTCGCTAGCTTACTTATCCTACCAACCGGTGTCAAAACCAACACGAGCCGGCGCTTGAACTGGCCCCATCGCAGCTGCTCATAAAAGAACGGCACAGATTCAACGAAGCAAAGAAAGCGACGCTCAGTTGTCGTTTTGCTGCGAGCGTCACAACCGCGTCCAATAGAGCGACATGAGAAGTCAAGTGATGGGACGGGACGCGCATGTGCTCTGCAGCAGACGTATTGTCGTGTTTCGTCGCTAGCTGGCGTGTCGATACATTCTGCCACGCGATCCCTTGGTCTGGACACTTTTAATTGCACCTCTACATACCTGCGTGGTGAAGATATATGGGCTTAAAGCTCTGTGATGACCACTGCTCTCGTGCCAACTGAATGCGGCTGTCCAAGTGGTGCTTATTAAAGCTGACGGTATCGATTCATGTTGTGGTCGGCGATGCTGGTGGGTCCTCAAGGAGCACCTAAGGGGCGTCAATGCTCGGCAGGTGTGGATCGGCTACACTGATGAGGTTTGTTATCGGCAGCGGTGCACGACTGCGGCCGATAACAGTTATCAACTTGCTCAGCCAAGCAAGCTGAGCAAGTTGATAAACACGGCGCAATATTTCCAAGCAAGGTCTGCATGGCGAAAAAAGAGTAGCTTAGAGGTGTGCGAGACTATTGGTCCCGTGCCCCTTACCTGTAAGACGTACATTTACATGTACATACGTCATACAGGTAAAACGCAAAATGTGGATCGTAATCACAATAAGGTTTTTATTGCTGGTTGTCTCTGCGATTGCCGGAGATATCTCGGAGGCCTGAGTTTGGCCTTTTGTTTTACACCGTGAAAGTGAACACGCATGTATACCCATCTGCAAAAAACACAAACAAAAGCCAATCGTCAATACAACAGTCTAGGATGTGTGTATTATACAAGAAGCGAGAGATGGATAGAGAATGCAACTTCAAAGACCAAAATCACCGGGGCCATCTCATGAATCCAGTTTACTGTTCGTTAGATAAACTCCGTTAGTTTGTACTTCATTGATTTGGCATCATGTGTGCGCCCAAATTTACTGAACTTATGCGTCACAGAACGCACATCGGAGTTATTGCCTCCAATTCGATGTCATGCGACGTGCCCTTGCACCACAATTGCGAGTTGCAGCACACCTATATAAAACGGAATTTCTCTGCGTTGTACCCGCAGTTTGCTTCACTGAGCTACCTACTTTTCTAAAGCACGTTAGATTGACATTAGAAGCTTCTCATGACCTTGATTATAAGGGAACCTCGCATCAACAGCAACGAAAGAAGAGGGTCTATGCAGGTTCAATGCGGACGGCTCTCTTTGCACTACCCGTTTATGGTGAGCGTGGTGATGGGGGCGCTGGTGGTGGCTTTTTTCGGTTCGCTGCCTGGGCAGAGTATGACGTTTATCTATTGTCAAACGTTAAAAAATTTATTTTGGTTTAAGTGATGTTATATCACTGTGCCGCCTTACCAGCCCTTGTGCGGTGGAAGCGCAGGCAGCAATGTTCTAAAGAGAGTTTAGAAAATGCATCTGCAGCCAGGGTACGTGCATAAAAACAATCGTGGCCCTAAACTGGCGAAACTTATCTCCACCCTGGGCCTTAATCTCTACACCGACGCTGTCTATCCAACTCGCGTTGGTAACTCCGTGACTCGCGACAGGTGTACAGACCTTACTCTCACACGAAAAAAATAAAAAAAACATCCAGTATGCAGATTGGATGAACACAGAGGGGACACTCGGCAGTGACCACTGTCAACTCAATACCACTCATCACACACATCTTTGGTCAATACCCTACGGATAGAAGAATTCACCTAATTGCATGAACTTCGGAAAACTGCACACTGATTCTACCCTAACTGAGAAGCAAGGGTACAATGCTTAGTCCAAGCAACTACTTTCCACCCTTCGCTGCACAAAAACGCAGATTAAGCCCTCGAGGGTGACTCCGGCGGTGGATAATCACCTCCTTCTTCACTGGGTGGCCCGGCACAGCCTCGTCCGCCAACGTTGCCATAAAACACAATGAAAAGCTCCAAACTCGCATCACCGGCCTCAACCAGGGAGCAGCAGAGTGTGCGGCCAAGCTCGCTGACTCTAACTGGGCTGAATTATGCAGCACGGCTGCTCGACAAATGTCTAGCCTGAGTAACTGGTGCGCTTTCCACCCTTCGATGATCTAACCCAAACTCGAACAGAAACAAAAGCATCTCCGACAAGCGTTTCACAACGTTAATAAAGACATGGCAAAATTGGCATGTACATTTCAAGACCAATACCTATACACCAAGCAGGATCCCCGAGGACCCGCATACTCGTATGCAGGTACCGCGAACGCATAGCTGAAATAATTGTTCGATACACATTTCCTGAAGGCGGCCCTAGCAAAAAAATCCTAGCGTATTATCGGAGTGAATGATGATTGGTTGGGCGAAGCTTTCGTTAGTTCCTCCGTGCTTCCATTCATTCATTCATTCTTGTCTCCGTCCGTTCATGCGTCCGTCGATGCGTCCTGTCTACGTGTCCGTCCATACGTGTGGCTGTTAATGCGTCCGTCCATCCGTGCCACCGTCCTTATGTCTTTCCATTCGTGTGTCCACCCCTCTGTCTGTCTGTGCGACTGCGCGTCCATCAGTCCACCATTCATCTGTGTGTCTGTCCGTCCGTCTATCTAGTGAACACTCTAAGTACAGATGTCTAACATATTTTCATCATGTATTTGTCATACATGACAAACAATCGTATGGGCTCTGAACCACACGCATCTCGACGGTAATGAGGTCGCCTATGCAGAAGCCCACACGCTTACTCTCCGAGCACCGTCCTCATCCCTTACCGATCCTGACCTCAAAAATGAATCCTGTTTACACCTTTAAGGAGATCGTTATATGCTACCAATCGGGCCATCACATCTATCCAACACACTGTAAGGGCCTCACGAAGGCGAAGGAGCAAATTCTCCTTCGCATTTACACCAAAACTTTATTTTGCCAGGCAATCTTAAAACACTTGAAACCCGCTTGTACAAGAAGTGCCCGCACTGTGAGGAAAATTATTGTAATATTTGCCACATGGTGTGGGAAGGCCGAAAAAGCCCAATACTCACCCCATACCCAACCCTTTCCGGGAGGACTGGGGGCAGCCCTGCTCGGCTGCTCTGACCTGATGGCCAAACATTTCTTGGTTGCCCGAGCAAGGGCTCCGGTCGACGCCAATGGGATCCCGTAAGGAAGTGCCCACCTAGTTTCCATGCGAGACAGCCCCTTTAGGACCACTCACCACCCTCCCTGTACATAACTTCCATGAATACATATTTTCCAGCACTACCATCCAGTGTCCAAACTTTTTTCTTTGAATCGCATTAGGACACTCTTCCAGTAAAGTCATTTTTAGGGGAAAACAAAATTTCGGCCATGGAGAACACATTGAATTTTCAAGTAACCGGAATCTATAGATGGTGCATTTTTTCAGTGTTGGGAGGAGCTTTACAATTGGGATGTGCTGCTTCGAGGTACCCGTATGGAAGTCGGAACCTTATTTTAGGCAATAAAGGTGGGTAGCTTTTGACGCCATTATGAAGCAGGACCACCACATCTTGTGGTGATCAAGAATGGCAGGCCATCGTTTTGACAACGACTCGCGGCCTCCGAGAGCGTATTTTTGTGAAATTCTTGATTGGTTTCTTGATATTCATCAACCTGCACCAGAACCTACAGATTGACTCTCACGGGTCAAGCCGCTTGCGACTTTACCCGAATTTTAAACCGACAATACCAGCACTACGCTGGTTGACTAAACAGGCACCATGTATCCATCCTACTTTGTGGGATCTTACTGTAAGTGTTCTTGGCATAACATAACGATTACCAAATGCAGATAATAAAGAAAACAACGTACGTTACTTGGAGTAGTGGTTAGCGCTGTGTGCTCTGAATCGAGAGCTGTCTGGTTCGATTACGTGCCACAAACGCTTGCCATCTGGCTTTGTTCTTTGCAATCTCTCAGTATAATTTCTGGCGAAACTTTCGTGTCAAACGTACGTCAGCAGAGCCATGGTGGACCCAAGCATAAAACATTTTTGCTGTAGAACACGAACCATCTACGAAAACCGATTATTACAATGGCAAATTTTTAATATCCTCAATGAGTGACATGCTCTATTGATTATTGTGGAACATTTTCTAAGTAGGCATTCAGGAAAAAGAGAACAAAGAATTCCTTCCCGGAAAATTAGGTTCTTTGTTAGAATCCTCCATTATGTTATCAATATTCCTTTGATATATTAATTTGTATATTGTCAAAAAGATGTGTCATAATACATTGGAAAAACGGTATGAATGAACCCATCGCAGTCATGGTAGAGTGTGCAGGCGCTCGCCTTTTGCTAAGTGTCGCCTCCGCAAAATCATCGTAAGTGCCCATGATGTTACCAAGGACCTGCCACTGCAGGTACCGGTTACAGCTGACAAAACTTGTGACATAGCAGAAACAACGAAAGAGCATGATTGGCTTGACAAGCCAACTTGGGAGCTCCGCTAAGCCATGTTGCAGACGTACTGCGTGACACCCAGTATCACCTTGACATGTCCCGAACAGCACACACACATCCTCGCTCAGTACAGGTACTCGCTACCAGTAGATATCACGATGGCCTGAAACCGACGCCACCACTCGGCATCAGCCTCTACCACCTGCTATCCCCATACACTGCAAAAGGCCGCATTTATTCGTGGCACAAGCAAGAACTGCAACGAGCAGCTCGACACAGCCGCTGTTGTCCTTGACTTGACTTGACAGATTACTTGACATTTCAGCCAGACGATTCTCCGCATGCTCATGACCGACGACCATGGATCTTCCACAGCCGCCCTCCAGAGACAACTTCGGCCGCTATGCCCGCACGCAGTCATTGGCAGGCATTGGCCGGATGTAATGTTAAAGAGTGGTGACGGAGCTTTGGCTCTCGCGCTCGTCCAGCGCAAAAAGACGAGAAACGAGGTCAGAGTAAGAAACATGGTCTAGCATATGGGCATTGTGTATAATTTCTCTCACACTATATATAGTACATATATTTAGCTTTTGTTTGTACCTCATATGTTTATTGATGGTATATAGTGTACTGATCTTATACAATTATGACTGTCAAGTATTTTTATGCCCAAACATACAAGACAGTTATAGCTTTGACAGTGTGTATTTTCTTTTTTGCGGTTTTCGGCTGTTGCATGATTTACTCTTCTTACCACGCCTAGTCAGGCGTGTACTAACACGCATTTTTCGCTCCGCTGCTTTGAAAATGCATGTCTCATATCTTGTATATTTCAAATAAAATTCAAACTTTCTGTAGTACTTAGGTGGCCCCTGTTTTATTTGTCAGAAAGAAACACGGCACCTTTAAGGTTTGTGCGGACTATCGGCTTCTCAATGCAGTCACTAAAAAGACATCTGTGCTTTTCCTCAAATTGATGATGCCATCAATTGGCTTCACTGAGCCTCGTTGTTTTCTTTTGTTGACTTTAGGTCAGGTCTGGGCAGATACCGGTGGATCCGGTGGACCAAGAAAAGACAGTTCTTTGACTCCCAATGAGCTCCATGAATTCTATGTTGTGCCTTTGGGTCTGTGTAATACTCCGCAACCTTCGATACGTTTATGCATGCAATTATGCGTAGCTTAAATTGGGAGATCTGTATGTGCTACCTCGATGACAATGTAATTTTAGGTCGTACCTTGGGCGAATACGATTGGTGTCTTGATAACGTACTAGGTTTTAAATATAACACTTGGCTTGTTCTAATTTCAAATAAGTGCCATTTCGGTAAATGGCAAGCATTCGTACTAGGTTACCTTGTTGAAGAGGATATAGAACCTGACCCGCAGAAGACTTCAGCTGTCATGAATTCCCGCTACCACAATTGGTAAGGAAGCTGCGCAGTTTCGTAGGGCTGTGCTCACCTTCCGTCGTTTTGTTAACCGGTTTATTCAAGGCGCTCATTCATAAACACACCTTCTGCACAAGCATGCACTGTTTCGTTGGACAGGTAAATTTGACGCCTCTTTTCGACAGCTGAGGAATCTTCACATCGCAACCGCTTCTGCGGCACTTTTACTTCTCAGTCCCATCAGAACTTCACCCAGACGATAGTGGTGCTGGCATAGATGCTGTTCTCACCCAATGCATTGTCAGGGAAGAACTTGTCATTACTTATGTCTGCCGCTCACTGAGAAAGCCAGAGCACAACTGTACCGTAGCTGAACAAGAATGACTTGCAATAAATATCGCAGTTCAACGATTTGAACCGTAGTTCTACCGGGGCACTGCATGATCCTGAGAGACCACTACTTCCTCGGCTGGCTTGTGAGTCCAGGCGACATAAAAGCTAAGCCCTCATATTACGAAACAATGAATTGACTATATCCTACAACACTGGCCCATGCCTTGTCGATGCTGAGTGCCTTGCAAGACTACCAATAACATCTATGGACTGCAACGCTGAAAACGTCAATCATTTCCTCTCTTGCGTTGATCTTGATTTTACCACGCGTAATTGTTTAAGGCTGAACAAGAAGAGGACCCAATGTTGCAGTCATACTTTATAGCCACTCCAATTTCTGACACAGCACGTCGGTTCTGTATTCGCAACCCTATCGCATAAAATCACAGCATATCCACGGAGTGAATAATGAGGAGTGGGGTGAAGCGCTGGAGGGTTATATATGCAAACACTGTACATATTTATACAATAAATTACGCAATTAGTAAGTGGTAGCTTTATGTCGCTTCCGTTGCCCCTTCATTGGAGAGATTTAGCGCTGGGTAGGAATTCTCTTGGGGCGCGGCGGGCTTGGGAGCGCGTGGCGTTGCGTATCCAACCAATACCCAACCGGAATGCTTTTAGATGGCGCCATGGTGGCGCGCACGCAAACGCGAGCCGCACAAGGAACACACGCGCTCGCAGCGCCATAGCCTCCTGTCACGCAAGTGTATTTTAGTTATTATACAATTTAAGGTGTTAAATTTAACATACATACTGAAATGAATTGAATTACTTTCAATAAAAAATTTTAAAATATTCTGACGACTTGCAACACTAAAGAAAAACTGCATTTTCGTATCTGCAACAGTTTTGACTGAAGCCGGTACCATCGATGCCAAGCAATCCAGACGGCGGGTCGTAGTCCGACAAGCGTTACATAGAACAACGTGTAACAAACTACGTACACGAATAGGACTTTTAGTCGTCGGCGTCGTCTGTTCCCCTGAGAGTTATGCCACCGTTGCGTTGTCGGCGTTGCAGCGTGCTCTGTGACCACCTGCTCTACCTCAATCTTTCTTGAACGGAGATAGAGAATTCGTTCCTCGGCTACCGCGCGCCTGGACAAAGGGTTTGAAAATCAGCCGGTGGCCATAAACGCAGAAACAAAATAGACGAGCAAACTTTTTGGAGGCAATTCCGCTTCTACAAGGAAGACCTGAACGTTCTGACGGAGGCCCTGAAGGTTCCAATAATTCGGAGCAGCCAAGGCGTCACCCTTGCCGGACAAGAAGCCCTTTTGAAGGGGATGCGCAGGCCTGCGTACCACAATAGATGGTGGGACTTGGAGCCCCTTTTCGGCCGTCACTCGTCGGCGCTATCTGCTATAGTCAGCCAGTTATTCAGCCGCATCGACAGCACCTTCAGGCATCTGCTTGCGGATGTCAACAACCACAGCTGGCTGAACTTGAATGACCTGAAGCAGTACTCCGAATTTAGCACGTAATATTCATATTGTGTAATTTTAGTGCACGCACGTTCTAGCACTGCTCTATAGTTCTTGATCTTTATGTAGGCTGTAAAGCTATTCATTTTTAACAATGCTGCGCGATTTCAGTACTTCGGTCATATCCAAGATTTTCTTCTATGTTTCCTTTGTCTTCGCAGGCTGTGTACAACACAGGTACACAACCCTGCACAACTGCTGGGGCTTCGTGCACGGCCCCTCAAGGCCCATTTGACACCCTACAGTCAAGAAGCGGACATACTTTTTCGGCCACAAAAGGCCGCCATCTGTAAAGTATCAGTCAGTCATGTGTGGAAACGGAATTGTGTGCCAGCTTGATGGGTCATATGCAGGGCACAAGCAGGATGCCGGTCAGTGTGCCTTCATTAATTATACTGTTTGTTAAAGTATTATAAATAAAATTACGAGTGTCACAGTGAATCCAGCAGTTCGTGGTATATATCAGAGACCCTGTACACAGCTCAATCGTTGTTTTATGAAACAGTGATAGAAGTGCTGCTCCAATTGCTTCAAGAGAGAAATGTTGCTCAATGCTGCTCCAAACAGTAATATTGTTAGTAATTGCACCAAAGCTGCTGCTCCGACTTGACACTGAGAGAATGAGAGTGACAAACGTTTACTCTTTGATCAACTCACAAGTCCTTAGGAAGAATAAGTTCACTTTCATCTTAGTGTGTTACTAGTGTGCAGCATTATCGACTCTGATCTCATATGAGCGACAGAACTGTCATATTGGCCATATAAGCCAATTGGCCTTTTTTTCAGCTAAACATGCAGGCTAGTATGGTGAAATGCAAAACTGAGCCGGATTGCTTTTATCTCATACCTATTATCTACTGCTCGTTAGGACACACTTATATGAGGCTGTGGTTGCTCTAAAATGTGGAGCTTATTTTTATCTAGTGTAATTTGATTTCTACACCAAATACTTGTATTTCAAATTGTGGCTCATTTCACAGCACGTTTTTGACAAACTGCCATTATTTGCACCATAAATATACTTTGTTTTTTTGGTAAATACATGTCTTAATAATATTAATTTACAAGATTCTTCGACCATGCTCCAAACTCCAATTAATGCATGGCAAGTTTATATCTGCTCCTAAGACACTGGTAGCTGCTTTAAACTAGCAGTGTGGCAGTTTGGGCTAGTTGGTATGACATCACGATAGGTATAGCACGAGAACAGGATTAAAAAGGTCTCCTTCGTGTCCCTTTGTCATCGTTCTGTTCTCGCGCTATACATATTGTCATGTAAACTAGCATTTTTTTCCGCTCCGAATACTTTATGACTGCTCCAAAGTATGCCCCAAAAGTAAGGTCACTTCCATCACTAATGAAGTGATTACAATTTACTTCTTTTAAGTTAGGCTATTCACAAACTAGAAAAGCCTTTCGGTCTGTAAAAATTGAAAATTGTTATTTAGTCACATCCCAAGAGCAACAGCAACTTTCATTTGCCCCTAACCTACACCCATATGTGGAAGATCGAAATGATGAATGCAATGAATGTGCGAACAGACCTAGATGCAAGGAGCCCTCAAAAGCTGTTTTTCTGGACTTGTTGTGCAAGTGAGACTGAAGTAATGTCATCCCCAAGTGTCAAATAAAAAAGGAGTGTAGTGAAGGAGCAAAACTTGCAATATTAGGTCTACTGAGATAGCCTACTTTAAGTCAATGATGACACTTACCTGAGCGACAAGTAGATCATCCCCAAAAGGGTGGGTATGAGGGTTTTCACATTTGATACAGTTCAGCAAAATATTTATCTATCCATTTGATATGTGGGCTCTTAATGACAATGTGCAATTGCCTTGATCATGGCACTTTTTTTGCTAGCACAAACACAACAGCAAACACGATAGTGTTCTTAGAAATTTTTAATGCAAGACAAGACTTAGCTATAAGGGATGGGTGCTACTGTCATCAGACTTTACTTGAGGTTATGCCAGCATTTATATAAAAACACATACACAAAAATTCAAATGCATTGTCGCAAACATAATGACGTTTCAGACATTTTTATAAAAAAAATCAGTTTCTGCCGTCCAAAGCTACACAAATGTGTCAGATTCACACCACCCCCCCCCCTTTTTCTACATTGTGCGCTTCAAGTATCTTTTGAGCTATCTGGTCGCTACTTCTGCCCAGAATCTTTCCGTTTTGGCTCACATGTGCCAGAACTTGCATATGCTCCACAAAATTAGTACGGCATATACTTGGAATGTACCACAGCAGGAAAAGAGACAGTGATGTGAGAAATGAGTGCAGCTTCGAAGGGTAGAAACTTATTACAGCGAAAACTGCTATGAGATCACAAGGGCAGGCTTGATGTCAGGAAAGGAATCACATTAGTATGGGTAGGAAAGGAATTTCAGAAAAGCAATGAAATAAGCTGTGACACAACGCGAATTGCGTAACAAGTGGGTCGTCCAATGCTCCGACCCATTACAAAATTTTGATCAACTGTGGTGCCTACACACCACGGTCGGACATAATCCTTCCTCTTCGGCAACTGCATAAAAAATTTGAACCAAAACTTTTGTGGGTATGTGGCAAATACCACGCTTCTCAAAAGAAGGACGAAGGATGGCAAAAAATATGCCTGCCTTACTGAGTAATAGGCTGAGTAACCAATGCAAAATAATATTCAGTACTACACTGCAACATTTAACCTACCAAAGAGTAATGCATTATGAATAAGTCTAATTCATTCAAAACGTTATATATTGTCTTTTTTTCAGTGCATCAAAATCATCATATGCTGTTAAAAACAACTCATTACTTTTTTTACCCTGCATGGTCCTCAATTGGTCACTTACATTAACCACCCGCTATTGAAAAACTCACTAGGAACAGGACATCGCAATCGCAGTCAACTTCCAAAGGAGAAGCTTAAGGGCCCTGAAATGTTTTTTTCGGGCAATGTTTCCTGATACAATCGTGTCTATTACTATGCATAAGACTTATTAAGTATTTGCATAGCAATATATATATATATATATATATATACATATATAGAGCTTTTCTTATACATTCCTTGGCATTATTGTCTGTTAGATCTCATTATTGTGTCATGACACAGAAAAACGAGCCCTTAGGTGTACACTTCTTTCCCTTATATGTATTATAAACACACACACACACACACACACATATATATATATATATATATATATATATATATATATATATATATTGCTAGGCCTTACTAGGTCACTGAATATTTATTTCTTGATGTTCTCGATGACTGACTACCAAGTTAATCAGGGCACTCTCCTGCCGGAGATAGTTTTCTTTCTTGTTTCCTTTCTCTTTGCCTGGTAAGCCGCTCTTCCTTTTTCTCCTCTTGGGTTTCTTCTCACATTTTTGAGGAATACCTCTCTGTCCAAGGTGAGCTTGTCTCGTTCTATCGTGATGCGGCGGTCTTCGACTAGAACGCGTTGCCTTTCTAGGGCCAACCGCCTCTTTTCTATTTATCTGCTCCTGCTCTGGGCCCCTTCCTCATGTTGCAGCCTTTTTTCAAAAAACTGCAAGTGGGGATCTTCATGCCTTTTCCCTGTAATGGTTAAATGTTAAACATTATGGGATGTTTTCATGAGAAATAGAACATGCGTGCTGTCTCGCTACTTTGATTTTAACTGTTGTTTTCATACGCTTTCTAGGTAGGCATATGCAAGCTGCATGAAATCAGTTTTTTTCCCAAATGAATGTTTTGACTGCATGGGGATTTGTCAACGTGTTTTGACTGCCTGCAAGATACATAATGCTTGCACTGGTTAGTAAAATAGGTTGAAGCAAGTGTAAACTGCTGCAAGGTTGCATCAGAATTAACACTTCTTCATTTTTAGACTTTGCCAGGATAAGTTGGGATCACATGCATGTAGAGGCAATCTAAGCTGTCAATATACAGATGTAGAATTTCCGAGACCAAAGAGAGCCGAGCAGCTTTCAGCACCTTTTTTCAGCACCCCTGATTCAGCGCCGAGAAAGGCTCTAAATTAACATGAGAAGTAGAATCATCATATTTTAATCTTTGCGCAAGGTCGAAGGGACTGGCAAGCAGCTAAAATGAGTGATTATAAATGGAATGAAAAAACTTCATTTGAATGAAAAAACTTTATTTGATTGAAAAAACTTTATTTGAATGAAAACACTTCATTCGAATGAAAAAACTTTATTTGAATGAAAAAACTTTATTTGAATGAAAAAATTTTATTTGAATGAAAAAAATTTATGAGTGATTATCTCCTGGTGAAATTGTGAAGGCCATGAATTATAGTGAAAATCAAGTTTTTTTTTACAATTTTAGTAGGGTTATATTCTGTAACTGCACCTCCAAGTATAATGCTAAAATATTGTCCAATGTCAGAAAAAAGCCCCGATGCTTCACTTCACTGTCATTCAGTTTTGTACACATAATCTGATGCTTTTATGCATACCTTAAATAGTAAAGAAGGTTCGAGCATAAACATTGTTATGAAGGAAATATGACGCCTTTAATACGCCTTGATAATGTGATTGATTGATGTGTGTTGTTCAACATTCCAAAGCCATCATAAGATTATGAGAGACGCCGTAGTGGAGGGCTCCAGAAATTTTGACCACCGTGGGTTCTTTATTGTGCACCGAAATCTCAGCACACGGGCCTACAGAATTTCCGCCTTCATCGCCTTCAAGATCTGGGTGAAAAATATATGATTGAGTCCCCACAAGCAATGATCATGAAGAAAAAACCCCTGTGATCATCATTGTGAACAGGTGATGAAGGTATATGCTCACAATATTAGAATACACTTCCGCTCTATTCCACGCTGCTTATGAGGTTCTAAAAGGATATTGCCCTAGGCTTGATTTATGGATTGATTTGTGAGGGTTAACGTCCCAAAACCACCATATGATTATGAGAGATGCCGTAGTGGAGGGCTCCGGAAGTTTCGATCACCTGGGTTTTTTCAACGTAAACTGGAATCTGAGCACACGGGCCTACACCATTTCCGCCTCCATTGAAAATGCAGCCGCCGCAGCCGGGATTTGAACCTACGACCTGCGGGTCAGCAGCAAAGTACCTTAGCCACTATACCACCGCAGCGGGGCTGCCCTACGCTAGACTGCCTCACTGCCTTCAGAGAAATTGGTAGAAGATGACGAGCATTGGTGTATGCACAACACAAGACAGATCATGAACTGCTGTCGTGGTCACCTCCACTGTTCTAAGCACTTCTTGAGCGTTCGACATCGCAGTCGAAACAGATTTAGAACTTCTGATTTTAAATGTCTAAGAGCATTCACTTTGCTATTTGGTGATCGAGCACTGACTGGGTAGTTTTACATTGCATTAGAGAAAACAGGTACCGTAACAAACGTTTATGAGTGTCCCCAAAGTTTTAGCTCACTGGATGTACCACCTATCCTCGTCTATTTCTCTAAGGCCATACTTGGGTGATCTCAACAAGGCCCAGGCAAGAAGGCATCTTGCTCATCACAATGGTCGTTGTGCAGGTACTTCTTGGTGTGCATATGTTCAGTATGTATATTTCTTTCTTTTCAACACTAACATACTTTACAATAACATTGAGTCATGCATGTTAATTCTCTTCTGATATCATACAAGAATACACAAACATTGAATAGATAGAAGAGGTCAAGAGTAAAATACAAAAAACAAAAAGAAACAAAGAACACGAATATGTTAGATGGGCTTAAGTAACGCTTTGACAATGTGTTAGTAGAAGCAGTATCACACAGGTCACTCTAATATGTTGGTTACATGTAAAATACAGCGTTTATACGTTTCATTTAGTTGCACTCCTTGTACATGCAGTTATGAATATTTAAAAAACAACTCAAAATGTCAGAGTAACGGGTATAGCTATTAGTTTATCCACATTGAAATGTCTGGCTAGCTGCATTTTGTTTATCAAATCCAAACTGACATTGATGTTTTTTGTGGCACAAATTAGTCATACTTTGCTAGAAGCTGGCGGATGGGCAAGGCCATTTTACAATGTTCAAACAGCAGTAAACTTAAACATACAATTTTCGAGGTATATGCCAGGTGGTGTACCCATACACCCTGTTGCAATAGTGGGAAAAAAGCCACTGGTGGGGCCTTGTGTGGGGCTTGGGAAGGAGCCAGTGGTGGGGCCAGAGGAAGCGCCCGTAGTGGGGTCAGAAAGACCAGTGGTAGGCCAGTAGCGGGGCCAGAGCAATAGCCAGGAGAAGCGGCAGGGGAAGAACCACGGGTGGGATCAAGGGTGGGGCTAGGATGGAAGGTGGAGGTGGAGTCAAGGGTGGGATCAGGGGTGGTGTTCAGAGTAGGGTGTGGACTGTGCTCATGGAGTATGCCAAGTGAAGAGCTTGGCGACAGGCCTTTAACCAGCACGCTGCTGGATGCAGCCGTCTGCCTTGCTGTACTCACCGAGTTGCTGGCGGGTAGTTGTGGAACTGATGCCAGCACCTCGCAGTCATCACGGGTAGCTGCAGCTTGTGCCTCCCCCAGGTCATAGACGTTTGTGTACCCTGAGAAAGAGTATATGTTGTAGCGCATAGTTACTTTAGCTAATCAGAGACATCAAGATAATCTGGTGGCACCAGCAATTTAGGGAAACATGCGATTTCATTTCGTTTTACTCGTACTCGGTACAGGCTCAAGCAACTCAAGTGCACTGAAGGACTCTGAAAGTTTTATGAAATATTTCTGAAGAAGCAGTTAGGCTAACTACCATTTTGATTTTGATAAATTTTGTGACTTTTCCAAGGTTTTTTCTGATAATTAAAACCAAATTCTTTGATGGCCACGTTTGCTTAGAAAACTCTGTGCGCAGAAAACAAACCCTCAAGGAAAAAAAAGTGAAGTCAAACGCTTATATAGAATAAGTTAACCTACTGCACGTCCTCAGAATATTCTGAGCGTTGGTAAATGTGAAAACATACAACTGGCCAAAATAAAACATCTGAGCTATGCAGTGAGCAAGTTTGCTGTTTCATGTTCGGAAGAACCAGGAAGCAGACCTTTTCTGTTCCGTTATAAAGCCAGTAATACTGAGCAATAAATGTTGTTTCGTTCTGCGTGCTACATTCCAATACTTCACTAACCTTATAGATGTCACAGTGGAAGTCAGGGCACTTAACAATTTCAATGGGTTGATCTTGTACACTTTAGATACCTCGTAAATTTGCTGAGTCATTTTTGTCTTGATATTTAATTTATTTCCTTAACTAAAAACTATTCTCTCAAAATACTGATATTTAAATAAGTAGCATATGTTTACACAAGTTGTCTTTGTCATGCAAAGACAGTGCGTCCTCACCGATAGACATACACTCCCTTTCAATGATTTCATGCTGAGGCACCTAGATCTCGGATTGCTGCAGCAATTTTCTTTTCAGTAGCTGAGCGCTCCGATTTCGCTTGCTCCTGCTTCTGCTGCTGTTCTGCCGAAGCTGCGACTTTCCTTACCGCCCTGCTTTTTAAGCAGTACCTACTGTTCTGTGCTAAGTGGTATGCCTCTGCCGGCAGCCTCTCTCTTTCATTATATTCTTCTCCTGTTCCAGATATAAGGTAACATGAGAATAATTGGCAATCATAATAATATCCAGTACCAATTACAAACAACGCTCGTTAATGTTAAGGACGTTTCTTGGCAACACATTTAAAGTTTTCAATTGCTTCAATGCATGTGCACCACATGTTTATTTTCTAAGCCGCTGTATGATGGCAATAGTAAATATCGTCCTCGAACATGCATAATGTTGGGAAAGTATAGTGAAGCATATGAGCAACTCTCCTACACTTATGCATGCCGATATATTTCATTCTGATCGACTTTTCGCGTTAAGTTTCTAGAAACAAGTCATTCCTTACTGAATGCGTTCAAGAGCAGGCAAAATTTGGACCAATGACCTAAGAATTTTGTTTTGCGATTGACTTGACTTGTGTTAATTTTCACTTGTTGAGCTGCCCATAGTAGGAAACGTTTTAAAATTACCAGGGCTATTCCTAAGCTTTACCTTTCTTCCTGACCAGATTATGCTTTTCATATGGCATATCATGGAGATGCATACGAGCGCAGCACAGCACAGTTTGGCCTTCAGCAGCACAGTTTGGCCTTCAGCAGCACAAAAGGACGTAGCACAATCTACGTATGTATACATGTGTTATTAGAGAGGGGAAGCAATCAGAACACGTACCTTCTTAGATTTCCTCTGTCGCACGCAGTGAACTGCGCGAACAACAAATCGAGGTTGTCCCGAAGGCTTCGAGCGACAACATTTCTCAGCAACCGATAAGTAGCGAACGATGGCAGCCCATCTCAAACTATCTTAAAGAGGGTCTATGGCCAGCCCCTCACGTAACAAAAAAATGTCCACCTCAGACGTAAAGTAAAACCTCTCGCTGCGCTGCTTCGCCGCAGGTGGAATGTGGGAAGGCGGCTGATTCATGCTGCCCGAGATTCAGCGCCTTTTTGCTTAGAAATCATAGTGGTGGCTCTGGCCAGCCTCGGCTTGGCTCCCCGTGAAGATGGGTGACGTCACGGGTAATATGATGTGCCAGGGCTGCTTATCTCCGCTAGGAGGCCAGTGGTGGCAGCGTTGTTTATGGTCGCACAGACACATCGCCCCAGTGCCCGAGCGATCTTAAAACGCGTCTGTTTGGGGTTTCGCACATGCGCAATACCGCCAGCGCCAAAGTCCTGGGTACGTAAGCCGCTTCGATACCCAGCACCAAAGCTCCCTATTATAACGGCTTTATGGTCGGTAGAGTGGTGGATCTGTGATAGGGTGCAGTGGGATGTTCGCAAGGACAAAGTAGTAGGCAGTTTGCAAACATGGAACTATAGGTGGTCACGCACAAACAAGGAGTGGACATTGTGAGACAATGTAAGGTTCTTTAACGCGAACGTGGATACAAGCACACGACCATCTTGCATTTCATATTGGCTACTTCCCAAGTGTATTTGCTTCATTGTCGGTTAAGTGGTGGATTGGTGATGGGTCATGAGGGGATGTTTGCAAGAGTGAAGTAGTGGGCAGCTGGAAAGCGGGAACTACAGGCGGCCACCACCTACATACATACATACATACATACATACATACATACATACATACATACATACATACATACATACATACATACATACATACATACACATACATACATACATACATACATACATACATACATACATACATACATACATACATACATACATACATACATACATACATACATACATACATACAACGGATGGACAGACCCATGCCTTTGATACTTCGCCTCTAAAACGACATCCCCGGTATGATGCCAGTACGTATTTGGCTATGGTACACGCTGAAGATACTGGTACACGCTGATATTTACTGCTACTTCGCTCAGCGCATTGGGAAATAGCTGTGTCGCACTGGTAGGGGCGCTGGCTTAACCGCTGTGACGCAGGTGTATACCGAGAAGCGCTGGAAGCGCTGGAATTTTCACTGGCAAGCGCTGGTGAATACTGGAGCACGCACTGTTTCTACTAGCGCAGCGTGCACATTTACATAGTGTGTGCCATGGTATGTTTCGCTGTCGTTGAATATAAAACACTTGATTTGGCGGAACGAATAGATGCTACCCTAACAGATCCCGAGCATACGGCATTTTCGCGGTGCCCGTGCGAATTGAAACAAATAATGCACCTTTTTTACATGCCCCACGTATACCGGCCATATTTGCATCAGCCGTGTATTGCTTTAACGATTCCATGTTGCAGTGTTTATAGGCCTGCACCTGGACACCACTCCTAGAAGAAACAAGAAATTACTTATGCCGCCAAGTTGACGAAACCTAAATTAGCTCTCGCGTTGCAAGGTTTCCCAGCGAAGGCGAGAGAAACAGCTGTCGTTCGATTCATCCACACCGCGTAAATGGATGTCTCACCATGCTTATCCTTCTACTTACTTCAGAAAGCAGTTAAAAATTTTCCGAAGCTCAAATGCAGAAACTTCAACTATCCCAACTCACCGCGTCCAGAGCGGTCTTAGCCAGTGCCCGGCCCAACGAGCATTAGACCTATCGTGCCGGCCGCGCCGGTTTATATGCTACCGGCGCTTCTTGCATCGTGTACACAGAGTTTCAAAGTGCGAGAATTACAGAGCAACATAGTTTGGACATCCATGAGTCTAAATTGACTATTTTGCCTTGTGTCGATGTCTGGACATGGAGCTCTGATGATCGATGCGTCACTCTTTCAGCTACGCAGGGTGTCACCGAAAGCTTCCGGCCACACTTAGTCAGTATACTTCTCTGACTGATATGTAACAACAAGCAGTTGGTAATTTGCAATTGGTAATTTGGTACGCCTTCGTTAACTAAATCTCTGGCAAACTTTCAGAGTGAATTGCATTAGTATTTATTTGGGCGTTTTTTAGTAGTTAGTATTCATGTACCTGCAAATCTGTCCACTGGTACGCCCACTGTATACTGCAAGCTGAAGCCAGAAAAACAGTTGTCGTTTGTTATCGCCACTCCTGAAATGCATGTGTGGCAATTACTGAGATTCTACTTACACCAGTTTCAGTTTAGGTAACAATTAAAAATAATGCGAAGCTCAAAGGCAAAAAAATTGGCAGACTCCACGTACAGGAATCTGTGATATGCGAAGCACGAATGAGAAGTGTTGATATGTCACTTTAAAATCAGTACAACGTTACGAGGCGGAGGTAAATGATGCCGTACATGACTTCCGTGTCATGATTATCATGTTAGGATGTGTCGTTTACCTTGGTTATCTATTCACGTTAAGTGATATCAAATTTAGTATATGTTGAGCTAGCGAAACGACCGTGGGCACGCTGTGAGTATAGAATGTTGTCATGTTCTTACATGACGCACATGTCAGAATTATTATGTTTACACCAGTCATATATTTTGCCATCCATTGACGTCACGTAAAACCAGAATTGTATATGTAGAGCTAGCAAAACGGCCACGAACGCATCATGAAGGGCCCAATTATTCTACACGAATGTTGCGTTGACGTGCGCGCACGCTCGGTACAGCGACGCTACGTTAGCAAAACGCGAGCACTCTCTAGTCTGACGCAAGGCGCGACCGGCGCGACCAGCGTCCATTGGTGCAGCCCGACGGAAACTGGCGCGAAATGTGACGTGCTGCAGTTCACGGCCAAGCCTTAGCAAGACAACACTGTGTCTCCCTCAATTAATGGTCGAAGAACGTGGGACACGCTGAAGCGAGCATACGTCAAAGCAACGCAGCACGACGCGGGTCTGCGAGTATTGGCAGAACCGGTGCCTGGCGTGGCAACGCCGGCGGGACGAGACGAAATGAACGCCGGCGAGCACGCACACCACGTCACGTCGAAGTGTATTGGTATCTCAACTGTGGCATGTAGTCATGTTCTCACATGAAAAGCTTCTCATGGTTATTATGTTTGCTCCAGTCACATACCTCGGTCATCCATTGGTGTCACGTAATACCAAATATGGCATTTGTGAAGCTAGTGAAACGGCCACGAAAGCATCATCAGCGTGGCATTTAGTCATGTTGACACGTGACACGTATCGTGATTGTCATGTTCGGATGTGTCATTTACCTATGTCACCGGGTCACGTCACGTAATACCGAGTTTGGTAGATGTGTAGCTAGCGAAATGGCCGCACGCGCCTCATGAGCGCAGCATGTAGTTATGTTGTTACATGACACGGACCTCATGTTTATCATGTTTGAACCCTTATCATACTTTCGTCATACATTCACGTCCCGTAATAACGAATTTGGTATAAGTGACGCTAGCCAAACGACCACGAGCGCACAATAAGCGTGGCATGTATTTATGTTACCTGAAACACATGTCATAATTTTCATGTTAGGGTTGGTCCCTTGTGTTCGCCCAGAAGTCATGCCATACCGTACCGATTTTTCAACATGCCATGTGAATGAAAGAACTGCCAGAGTTGCAGGACAATGAATTGTAAATCATGACATTCATGACGTACATGTCAAAAATTTTATGTTATGACAAGTCAAATATGTTCTTCATACAGTCATGTTATGCCATAACAAGTTTGGTATCGATACCATTATCGAAAATTTCGGAAGAGGTAGAAGTCATAGGCAGCTAGATAGATAGATACTGTTGTGACACACGACCGTAGGCGCCATGCTGTCGCTGCGAAACGTAGCCGCACCGTGCTCCCACGGCCAGAACACCAGTTCCCTCGGAACCAGCGTCGAGCGGTGGTGAGCAACAAAAGAATTAGACGACGGTACGTGAGCCAATGTCCCTACCAGCAATTCCTCTGGGCCGGCTTGTTTAGCAAAACGGCGAACCAGACCGATCGCACAGGTCGCGTCTACGCGATTTAAGTTTCCATTCCTTGGCTGCCTTTCCTGAGAAAGGCGGAAGAAGCAACCCACCGCCAAATTGTTCCTGGAAGGAACCCCGTTTCCCCTCTTCTCAGAGCATTGCGTCCAGAGGTGCAATAACTATTCGGCGGACTATGTGTTACTGACTGATGCCCTGTGGGTGGCGTCTTGTGTGTGTGATTGGTGTTCCAATCAAGGAGGAGGAGCCCGACAGGGTTTATAATGATGCTGAAATGCGCTGGACGTTGCTCTTGTAGGGAACTATGCGAACGACGACGAAGCAGCATGAAAACAGCAAGCCACAGCGTTGGTGCACACGCGCGACGCGAGCTTGCATTTGTTTTTGTATTTTCGGCCTGTTGGCGTTCCTCGCTCTTCTGGCGTTCCTCGGCCTTTCAGTAGGTATGTACGTAAATAAACTGCATGACATCTGGTGGAGGTGTGTGGACTCCCATACAAACCTGGAACTTCACTCCTGTAAGCTTCCCCCTCTACGTGACACAAACATGGCCACCGAGATGCCTCTCCAGGTGGGACGTTCGACCGTCCATGTCACTTGCGGCGCCGTGTATCCTCAACGAGACCCTCCTATCTTCACGGGCTCCACTGAGTCGAACGTCGAAGATTGGTTGACGAGGTACGACAAAGTCGGCGCAAGTAACAAATGGGACGACCCAAGTAAGCTGGAATACGTCACATTCTACCTTGTGGACACCGCGCAAATGTGGTTTAATAACCACGCAGCTGACATTACTACGTGGTCTGCATTCAAGACTGCTATTACGGACGTCTTTGGACGACCTGCGGCACGCAAGCTTCAAGCCGAGCACCGTTTACGTCACCGTACGCAGCAACTAGGTGAGACCTACACGGGCTACATTGAAGATGTGTTGCATCTAGGCAACCGCATCAACTCTGCCATGCCTGAGGAAGAAAAAATCAGGCACATATTGAAAGGCATTGACAACGACGCCTTTCAGATGTTGCTCGCGAGAAATCCCCCCACAATTGCTGTCCTTGTTTCCCTCTGTCAAAGCTTCGATGAATTGCGTAGGCAGCGCGCAATTGCTCGTCAAGCCCTCACGACGCCAGACACGCTCGCAAGCTTGCACCCAGCTGCCCATCCTACCGATCAGCAGCCGCTTCTTTCGACAATCAAGGACTTCGTCCGCGAAGAGGTAGTACGCCTAGCTGTCACTGCTGCCACTGACACATGAGCCCACGCAAGCTATGGCACCGGACCTCCAGCACGTCATTCGGACCCAAGTCGCTGAAGCCCTTCCACCGATGCATCAGCAAACACCAGTCACTACGCCTTAAGTCACCAAATTGGATACGCTATTCACCGGGGGCCAATGTAGGGAACTATGCGAACGATGACGAAGCAGCATGAAAACGGCAAGCCACAGCGTTGGTGCACACGCGCGACCCGAGCTTGCGTTTGTTTTTGTATTTTCGGCCTGCTGGCGTTCCTCGCTCTTCTGGTGTTCCTCGGCCTTCCAGTAGGTCTGTACGTAAATAGACTGCGTGACACTCTGAACTATGCAACGGTTCAACCAACACGCTCGTGGTTTGTGAAACTTCTAACCTCTATATGCTGTAAATAAGTGTTTAGTGCCATATACCTGTTTGTTTTTCCTATCGTAATCTAGTCAGCATTCGTTTTCTCCAACGAAAGTTACGCCGCGCCACCACAAAAGACTGGGTACACCCCATTAAGCAACAACTGGTGATCATTACTGGGATTCGAAGCGACTACTGATGAACAGCGCTGGGATAGAAGCTACAAGTGACAAAAACAGTCGTCCCTTGGGAAGCAGCTGTCTCGAGACATGAATCATGCATGGGAGAGTGCTTGGCTTTTCCTTTGAGTGCACAAGTTTCTAAAAGAGGGTAAATTTTAGAAGAGGTAATTAAATTGCCGAAAGATTCAGTTTCGCGTTTTGAGAAGTTATTTTTGGAAGTAGCGAGCTCTCTGTATGATCATGGACTTACGGGAGACTGCAGAAATCAGACTTGTTTCTGGGATTAATACAAAGTATTTGGCACGAAAACCTATATTTTGCACTTGAGACGTATTCAAAGTGTTTGCCTAGGCAGTCCGCCTGCTCCTCTAGGCTCTCACCTCGGCTATTTACCAAGGGTAGGGGGTGCGACTCCCGACCCATTAACTTGTTTACCCTATTCCAAACCTTTGTTTCGTCGGTGTAAAAATTGATACCAGAGATGTACCTATTCCAACTTTCTTTCTTTGCAAGACGACGCGTTCTTCTAGCTTGTGACTTTACCTGTTTGAAATTGACGAGGTTTTCAGCCGTTGGGTATTTTCCAAGCTTCATTTTGTCTATTTCGCGCTTTCCGACAATCCTCATTCCACCATGGGATGCGACGCTTATTAGTCATTCCGTTAGTTTGCTTAATTCATTTCACTGCAGCGTCAATAATAAAATCTGTTAGGTATGCCACAGCATCATTTATATTAAAATCAGCAATGTCCTCTCCATCTAAAAATGTGTTTTCTCGGAACAGTTCCCAGTTGGCTGACTTGGTGTTCCAACGAGGAAAGTCAGACGAGCATGTATCTTCTTTAGTTAGCTTACATTATCGGGAAGTGGTCACTCCCAAAGGGGTTCTTGAGAAAAGACCACTCCAGATAAGGAATTAGTGCAATCGTGACAACACTCAGGTCTATAAAAGAGTATGTGTTGTGCGTAGTGCTATAATATGTTGATTCTTTTTTGTTAAGTTAACATGCACCCGACGAAAACAGAAAGTGTTCTATTAGGCGTCCTCGTGCATCCAAACGGGAGTCGCCCCATAGAGGATTATGTGCATTTAGATCACCAAGGACTATATATGGGGAAGGAAGTTCATCAATGAAGCTTTGAAATTCTGTCTTCGAAAGTTGATAGCACGGAGGAATGTAAATAGAAGTAATTGTTAGTAGCTTCCCGAACAGCACTGCTCGGACAGCAACTGCCTCAAGAGAAGTTCGGAGGTTTATTTGCTTACAGGCAACACCTTTATCAACTATTATAGCGACACCGCCCGACGAGGCGGCAGCGTCGTCACGGTCTTTGCGGAAGATGGCATATTGCTTTAGAAAGTTTGTTTGTGTGGACTTTAGATGTGTTTCCTGAACACACAGCACCTTTAGAGTATGTTTATTAAGGTGTTCTCTAATATCTTCGAGGTTATGGAGAAGTCCTCTCACATTCCACTGTAAAATCTACGTGTACATTTTAGATGTGTTTTGTGCTGTGTGCTCAAGGATGGAAAATTAGCTCACGGACCCTTTCCAGGGCCGTGACACGAGATTTTTTTTTTGGATTGGTCGACGGAGTCGCGCCGATCCTTAGGCGCTTGCTGCGCCCTCACGCTCGGAGTTGTGTCCATTGCCTCTAGCGAGGCACTGGACAAGCGCTCTTGCGAGCGCTGCAGTTGTTTTGCGGGCCTCGCCTCTAAAGACAAGGCATTCGCGGCCCCCAGCCCGGAGGTTGGTGGGTCCTTCTTCGATGGCGGAGCAGCACTGGCTGCAACCGCTGAGGGGGCGGATGGCGTCACCACTGGCTCACTACGCGTGTGCCAGACAGGCGCCGGGGGCCGTCGTGGCGCTGCCCCTTGACGCGCCACTTCGGCAAAGCTGGTTTCTGGCAGGTAGGACACTTGCCTTCGTGCCTCCTTAAATGAAATGTTTTCTTTTACCTTAATTGTGACAATTTCCTTTTCTTTTTTCCAGCTTGGGCATGACCGTGAGTATGCGGCATGCTCCCCGTTACAGTTCACACAGTGAGGAGAGTTTTCACAGGCATCAGATGTGTGTTCGTCAGCACTGCATTTCGCACAAGTTAGGCGGCCTCGGCAGTTCTGAGAACTGTGGCCGAACCGCTGGCATTTGAAACATCAGAGAGGGTTCGGTATATATGGCCTCACTCAAAGCTTGATGTACCCAGCCTCAACGAAGTCGGGCAGTACACTTGAATTGAAAGTAAGTATCAGGTGCTTAGTCTGGATTTCTTTGCTATCACGCCTCATCCTAATTCATTTCACGTTGATGACATTCTGTTCGCTAAAACCCTCCAGGAGTTCAGCCTGCGTCAGCCCTAACAGGTCATCATCTGAAACAACGCCACGGGTGGTGTTCATGGTTCGGTGTGGGGTTACTATTAACTTGATATTTCCAAATTTCACTAGATTAGAGAATTTTTTATACTGTTTCTGGTCGCGGAGATCCAACAGGAGGTCACCACTTGCCATTCTTGATGCTTTATATCCTGGGCCAAAGATTTCTGTCAAAGACTTCGAAACAAGAAAAGTTGAAATAGTTCTCACTGGTTTGCCGGGTGTGTCAGCGTGGATAACGTGGAATCGGGGAAAGGATACTCTCTGATGACCAAAAACTGCAATACTTCATCGGTGCGCCCTCTTTTTTGAGGGCGATCAGGGAGTGGGGGGAAGGAACCATCCATAAGAAAAGGTTTATTTTCGGCAGCGGCGCCAGCCACCCACCATGGAGTCCTACAAGGGGACGCTGCAGGGTCTGTAAGCACAAAACCTGCTGACACCAGCTGCACACCGCCACTATAACCGAATATGGTGTATCCAAGGTAGGATAGCCACACAGGGTTAACCCTTGCCGCCAGCAAACACGGAAGTCAACGGACGAGAGTAGACGACAGGAAAGATTTAAAGTAAGAGAAAAGACGAAGATATGAGGGGGAGACAAAAAAAAGCAACTGCCGATTCCCCCCAGGCGGGTCAATCCGGCGGTGCCGTCTACGTGAAGCCAGGGCCAAAGGGGTGTGTTAAAGGCCAAAGGGGTGTGTCAAAGGTCCCCGGCAGAGGGGACCTTTAAGGCCCCCTCTGCCGGGGGGCCTTAAAGGTCCAATCACCCAGCGTCAGCTCAACCCCCAGGATCCCCTTTTCCCCGGACACGGCAAAGCCACGCACGGCTAGGCGTGGGAGGGAGTCAAAATTCCCCCGTTAGCTCGGGTCCGTGGTGTCGCTACACACCAAACGCCTACTTGCGCAGGCGCCCCTGCGGGGTTTCTTTGAAGGCTATTGATCAAGTGATCATATGGGTGGAGCAGTAAGCTTTTGTCTAATGTTGAGAAAACGAAGACTATTTCAGCCACGACGTAGATAAAAGGTTCAGGAAAGCTATATAGCCTAATGTCTCAGTAGTAGACAATTGTTGGCGGCCGTAAACAAACACGGACGTTAGGACAATTTTAGCGCTCGCTGACTCCGAGCTCCGGACTAATGCTCACAGCAGGCCAGAACCGATGAAAGTGGTCACTGACGAAAAGAAGGAAACTGCTTTCTTAAGCAAAGATGCAGTTCTGATCGTCGTGCAGTTTTGAGAGTTCCCTGTTACGACCGAGAAATAACGGTTCAGTGTTATGCAAGAGATCGAGGCCTAGGTGCCGTTCTAAGTCAGGACGACAGTGGTAACAAGCGAAGCTGCGCTTTACTTGAGCCAAAAATTAGGCTGTCGTGAGATAACGTACTGCGCTTCAAAAAAAGAGTGCGCTGGCATTGTGTAGGCCATTCATCAGTTGCAGTGTTATCTCGGACGTGCTAAATTTAAAGTAGGGACAGACCACTGTCCCCTTGGCTGCAAAGCGTGACATCGAAGAACAGTCACCTTTTGAGGTGGAGCTTGATTCTTTCTTCTAAAATATCATTTTGACAGTAGGTAAAAGAAAGGCAAATTGAACGAAAAAACTGAATTGTCGGTCGCTTTCTTTTACAATCTAGAGGTGCTCTTGATGTATCCAAATTGATATTTTAGTTTTTTTCGTGCATCTTATTATGTAAAATGTGTAAGGTAGCACGTCTGGTTTTCCAGCGCAAGTGAGTCCTGAGAGTTTTCAGTGTGAGCTTTTTGTTAAAGCTAGCCATCAAAATTGCTTTGTCATCCCTCTTTTGGCTCGGTTTGCTAGAAGGGAGCTGAGTGCTTGCTTGTGCATGTGGTCGAGTTTCAGAGACCGTGTCAAAGTTTTCGGCAATTGCCCAGATCATGCGACAAGCAAGGCGAGTTGCTGGCTTTCAACTACGAACTCTTCCGTCACCACTTCGTGCAGCAGCGGTGACTGCTGCTCCCCGTGACTCATCTGGCGAGGGGAAGCTGCTGTGACTCGCGGCCGCACTTACCATGCTGTCACTGGGAAACGAAGCCGGGCATCGCCCCCACTCCCGGAACACAAGTTCTCTCGGATTGAAGTATCCACTCCTTGGCTCTCTTTCCTGGGAAAGGCGGAAGAAGCAACCCATCGCCAAATTGTTCCGCCAAGAAACCCCGTTTCCCCTCTTCTCAGAGATTTGCGTCAAGATGTAGAATAACTATTCGGCGGACCGCGTGTTACTGACTGATCTCTTTGGGCAGTATCTTGTGTGTGTGATTGCCGTTCCAATCAAGGAGAAGGAGCCCGACAGGGCTTATAACAATGATGCAGAGTGCTGGACATTGTTCCGAACTATGTAACGATTCAACCACTACGCTCGTGGTTTGTGAAATTTCGAACCCCTACATGCTGTAAATAAGTGTAAAATAGGGCCTTAATCCTGTTTGTATTTGGTATCCTCATTTTGTCAGCATTCGTTTCCTCCAACTAAAGTTACACCACGCTACCACAAAAGACCGGGTAGACCCCGGTTCGTAACACTACGCTTAAAGTCATGGAAGTTTGCTAAGAAATGCTTCGCATTTATAATCGAGCATCGCAACTCAGTTGCATCGAGAGCAGCCTTATCTAGTGCCCCATCCCAGCGAGCATTAGGCCTATCGTGCAAGCCGCGTTGGTGTACAAGCCACCGGCGCTTTTTCGTTTACGTAGGCACAATTCTAAAGTATAAGATTGGCTGCAATGTGCTGTTTAGACATTCCTGAGCATAAATCAACCTTTTTACCGCGTGTACGGTGCGTGCACAAGGAGCGACGTCGATCAGTGTGCCGTGCTTTTAGGAACGCAGGCTTTCACCGAAAGCTTCCATCCGAGCGCAGTAGTTGGTAATTTGTCTGACTCATTTGTAAGAACACAGAATTTGGAGTTGGTAACTTGGTATGCCTTAGTGAACTAACACACTGGCATACTTTTTCAGTGGATTGCATTAGTATTTTTGTCGGCGTTTTCTTAGTTGCAGGTATCGATGTAGCTGCAAACTGTACCTTGGCACGTCAGATACTATATCGTCGCTTGCACGAGAAAAATACTCAATGTTGAATGGTTGGTGCGCATATGTACCGAAGAAGTCATGCATATATGTTGACCAGTAGCAATTGCGAGAAGCGACCATCAAAGAAAAAATTATCGGCAGCAGCAGCCGACAATCTGTGGCTGCTCATCCAGTCAATTTGAAATGTTTCAGAGCTAAAATTATTCTTCCGAAAAACACAGATTACAATACGATTTGGTGCCCAGGGGGCTCCCTAGCAGAAATGGAGCAGGCTTTACAGGCGGCCTTCGACGAGACGGAAACCTATCTCGCAGACACGGCTTTCAAGCTGTCCCCCAGTAAATCAGAGCTGTTACATTACAGACCAGCTAGACAAGGGGTTAGGGGTCTAACACCCCTCAGCTAGTTACCTGTGGCATTATACGCAAGTGAGCAAAAAATTGCTATAGTTGACTTTGTTAAGATACTATGCCTGCTAATAGACGCGAGAGGCTGTAATGCCAGAACAATTAGCCACGTTACAGCCAAAATAGAGAACATGCCGAGGGTAATCGCAAGAAAGTACAACCGAAAAAAGGGTTGAGGGGAGGACAACCTTCTGAGGTTGTACTATGTGTTTCTCATACGTCATAATAACTATGTCGCGTCTGCTCTACTATGTACTAAAACAGAAAAGAGGAAGTTAAATCGCTCATGCGTAAAGCATCGAGAAGGTGCTTGGATGGCCGATCTGTACGAGCACTGACAAGCTAGATAAGCTGAGCATGCACAATAACATCGACGAGACCATAGAGGCGCAGGTAGTTAGGCTACCATCGACCTTAGCAGGCAGGAGAATCCTTCACGAGGTCGACATGTCTCCTTGGCTTACAGAAGAACGGCGAACAACACTGATCGGGAAGCAAGGGTGACCTACATGGTGGGGCCCTTCCTGCGAAACGTACTTTCCCAACAAAATGAGGATAGGCGCAAAGCCGGTGCACGAGCCACCTTGAAGAGAGGTAGGGATGACATTGACTCGGCGGTGTTTCTAGACATAGCGCAGTATGGTAACTGTAGATTCTTCGTGATGTTGGTTATAGACGGGAGGGTGGTGCTTCGCTCCTCCACCTCGGTACAGGCGGCCACCCCGGGTATAGAAGAGCGAATCGCGGTAACGTGGCCTTGTCCAACCAAGAGCGTTCCTACATTTACACCGACTCAAGATACGCAATTAGAGCTTATCAATCGGCCAACCTCACTCTAGAGGTGGCCTTCATTCTAGAAAAGAAGGCTTATCCACGTTACCATGTTATCACTGTTATCCGAACACATGGGGAAGAATGTTTTCGAAGACTTGCCAATCTTCAAAGAGCTGGCTCATGATTGTGCGCGATAACTTACGTGCCGCGACAGCCTGGTGGCTACGGAGGGGCAGGAAAGGACTCAGAAGAACGATGCACTACACACAATCAATGAAATAACCGCACATTGCCCACTTACCAGAAGAATCTATCCTCTTTCTCACGCGAAGCTCAACAGAGCACAGTCAGCTACCTTGAGAATGTTTCAGGCGGGTTCTTTCCCGTTGTGGGGATTCCTAAGTAAAATATAAGCGAAAGATGACCCTAGCTGCCCTGACTGCAATGAAACCTTCTGCTCTATGGCTCACTTGCTCTGGTGATGTCCCGCGCTGCGTAACAACCTTCTCTCAAGCGAAGCCGAATGGGAGGAGGCCATAAGAAGTACTGAACTCAGCAGGCAAACTTGCTCTGGTGATGTCCCGCGCTGCGTAACAACCTTCTCTCAAGCGAAGCCGAATGGGAGGAGGCCATAAGAAGTACTGAACTCAGCAGGCAAATGCAGGCAGTCCAGAAGACCCAGAAACGGGTGGAGCGTCACGGCGTTCTGTCCTCTACGTGGGTGCGGCCAGCGGTTACAACGGGCCCTCATTAGAGGATCCTGCAGCAACTCCTTCGGTTCTGTCAACGTCTTCACTGTCTGTCTGTCTGTCTGTCTGTCTGTCTGTCTGTCTGTCTGTCTGTCTGTCTGTCTGTCTGTCTGTCTGTCTGTCTTAAGCATTCGGCACCAGGAAGCTGTTCGCCACTCTCGAATCAAGACGTAATTATTATTTGGAAAAGAATATCGCGTAAATCTTGACTGTGCGACTTGTAAACATAAAGTCGAAAGGCGTGCTGTTAGGATTGATGGTTGTTTTACAACCTAAGCAGCATGTTATGGCATGGCTTAGTGGGGGTAGTAATGGAGTTAGAATTCGAAGGTGACAAGTTCGAATGTTGTCGTGGGGTAATTTATATGCTTCTCAATTCTTGTATTTTATGTGAACGTGCGCAATATTGCTTATTTCACTTATATATATATATTTTATTTCGACGTTTCGGCCTAGAGTGTGGCCTTCATCAGGAATAAAGGTACAGTTTGTTAGTGCTCAGCTTTATACAATCTCAAATTAGACGGCAAGAAAATAGAAAAAAAGACAGAAAAGAAAAAAAGAAAAAAAACGATAAAAGAAAAAAGAAAAAGGAAATAAGAAGAGGAAAAAGAGAAGAAGAGAAAAATACTATACGGTGGACACCCCTTGGGCGCCCCCCCTTCCACTCTTCCCTCCACTTCCCCCTTCATCTCTCTCCCCCTTTTCCTTTTCACCTTTCTGATGTCAGTGGTCTGTGTATGCTTCCTTTCACTAACGCATTCCTCCCAACCAGACGGTGCCTCTTGGCACTGGCGGTTGGGTGTGGGGCAAAAAAGAGCTTTTTTAGGAAGTTCTAAGCCTATAACTACTCGGAGTCCCGTAAACATTTCGTCGTAGAAAGAGGGGTTGCGATGCGAGAAACAGACAAAGCAACCAGCACACAATCCAAGTTTTCGATTAACATAAGAGGAAACCTCACATGCGATTCCTCTAATGTGGTATACCTACTCGAATGCAACGTGTGTGGTATGCAGTACATCGGACAAACAGAAACACCATTTAGGATTCGCTTCAATAATCACAGGGTCCATGCGAAATCAGCCCCAAGTCTACCTCTATCAAAACATCTTAATCTTCCCGACCATGCATTCGACAAACTATCAGGAACGCTCTTAGAGACGGGATTTAAATCAAATCGAGAACGTGAACAACGAAAGTCATACCTTATCCACCGATTTAACACCCTCGATAGAGGAATAAATGAGAATCCTGGTACACTTGCAGCAATTAAAGCATTAGAAAACAATAACGGCAATAATAAAAATAGTAACTGAGTTCATGGCACTGCAGCTGCGAAGGGCACTGGGCAACCCAAAACAATTGCAAGTGTAACTACTCTTCCTAAGTGCAGCTGTCGTCTCTTTTTTGTTTCATTTTACTACCCAATCAATTGTGCCATGCATGACATGCCCAGCAGCACCCTGTGCACAGCCGGGAGGCCCCCACTACACGCGTAATCTAGAAGCGGGCAAGGAATTCGCATTGCGCCCGCTTACCAACCTCTGCCGCAATACGGGGCACCCTCTTTTTACGACGAAATGTTGACAGGGCGCCGAGTAGTGAAAGGCTTAGAACTTCCTAAAATGCCCACTTACCAGCCTCTGCCACAATACGCGGTACCCCTCTTTCTACGACGAAATGTTTACGGAACTCCGAGTAGTTAAAGGCTTAGAACTTCCTAAAAAAGCTCTTTTTTGCCCCGCACCGAACCGCCAGTGCCAGGAGCCGCCGTCTGGTCGGGAGGAATGCGTTAGTGAAAGGAAGCATACATAGACCGCTGACATCAGAAAGGTGAAAGGGAGAAGGGGGAGAGAAATGAAGGGCCAAGTGGAGGGAAGAGTGGAAGGGGGACGTGGAAGGAAGAGTGGAAGGGGGGTGCCCGAGGGGAGTCCACCGGATATTATTTCTCTCTTCTTTTTCTCTTTTTCTTCTTTTTCTTTTTTCTTTTTTCCTTTTTTTGTTTTTTCTTCTCTGTCTTTTTTTCTCTTTTCTTGCCCTCTGATTTGAGATTGTATAAAGCTGAGCACCAACAAACTGTACCTTTAATCCTGATGAAGGCCAGACTCTAGGCCGAAACGTCGAAATAAACCACGTTTTGACCGCTCGGAGGATCTACTGGACTATATGCAACGCTACGGCCACTCAACCACCATGGCCTGCCTATATATATATATATATATATATATATTGTATGGTCGCCCTTTCGATGTCGTCACCGACCATCATGCGCTATGCTGGCTTTCATCATTGAAGGATCCCTTAGGCCGTCTCGCCCGTTGGGCTCTTCGCTTACAAGACTACGACATCCGCGTTCTGTACCGCAACGGACGCCAGCCTGCTGACGCCGATGCCCTCTCGCGCTCCCCTCTGCCTGAAGGTGATGTGCTCTGCTCAGTATCCACGGCTGCTGTTTCTACCATTGATGTTGACATCATCGCTACCGAACAGCGAAAGGATAATTGGATCGGCACGCTCGTCGACATGCTCTCTGATCCATCCGCAACGCCATCCACGCGTGCCTTGCGTCGTCAAGCTCGCCATTTCACCATCCGTGACGGCCTTCTACACCGACGCAATTACGACGCCGACGGCTGGCAGTGGTTACTCGTGATACCCCGCAGTCTGCGGTCAGAAATATGTGAATCCTTCCATTCAGATCCGCAATGCGCGCACTCTGGGGTATTAAAGACCTACCATCGCATTCGACAACGCTACTTTTGGCGCGGCATGTACCGCTATGTGCAGCAGTTCGTTCGCTCTTGCCTCACTTGCCAACGCCGTAAACCGTCAGCCCACATGACGCACGCCGGTCTGCAACCGTTACCTTGGCCTGACCATCCCTTTGGGCGCGTAGGTATCGATTTGTATGGACCGCTTCCTCTGACGTCGGCTGGTAACCGCTGGGCCATCGTTGCCGTTGGTCATTTAACGCGATACGCCGAAACCGCCGCTCTCCCTGCGGCTACTGCGCGCGATTTTGCGTCCTTCCTGCTTCATCGATTTATACTGCGCCACGGACCACCCCAAGAGCTTCTCAGCGATCAAGGCCGTGTCTTCTTGTCGGAAGTCGTCGAAGCCATTCTGAAGGAGTGCCATTCTGTCCAACGCAAAACTACTGCTTACCACCCACAGACGAATGGCCTCACCGAACGCTTTAACGGCACCCTCGGCGACATGCTTTCTATGTACGTCGCTGCCAACCACACTAATTGGGATAATATACTGCCCTTCGTCACCTACGCCTACAACACCGCCCCTCAGAGCACGACTGGTTTTTCACCTTTCTACTTGCTGTACGGAAGGCACCCGTCGCACACCATGGGCACGATACTCCCGTACACGCCGGATCCATCTGAGTGTACACCGATTTCCGAGACAGCCAGGCTTGCTCAAGAGTGTCGCGAGCTTTCCAAGACTTTTACAACGCAAGAGCAAGAGCGGCAGAAGAGTATTCGTGATGGCTCCACCACTTCTGAGCCCACGTTCCTTCCTGGTGCGCTTGTATGGCTCTCGATCCCAACATCTGCAGCTGGCCTCTCTTCCAAGCAACGTCCCAAATACGAAGGCCCCTACCGTGTCATCGAGCGCACCTCACCCGTCAACTATCTGATCGAACCCGTTGAACAATCTTCGTACCTGCGCCGCCGTGGGCGAGACATCGGCAACGCGAAGCGCCTGAAGGCTTATTATGACCCGCTCATAGTAACGAGCTGTTAGGTCGCCAGGCGGCTCCCTCTTCGACCCCGGGGTAATTGTAGCGAAGCCTCCGAACGCTGAAATGGGTCGAACTCTTGAGTACCTTCTAGTGGGGCTACCCAACAAGGACGCCGCTCGCGCTGAGAGCCCGTGCTTGGCTGTGACTGTCGCCATTATATATTCTCGCTCGTTGCCGGCTAGTAAACGCCTTAACAATATATATATATATATATATATATATATATATATATATATATATATTTGTGGTGAAGAATGGGCGTCACCCGTTAAATCATTTCACGCAAAATATCCAGTGTCTGCCAGAGCTGGTACTGGGACGCTGCCGCTTCAGCGTCCCAGTATCAGCGTTGGAAGGGGCCGGCACCAGCACGATACTGGGCCCATAATCATGCATGGCGCTGGATGCAGGTACCAAGTGGCGCTGGGTTTTGCAATAGAGAATGAAGTACTGTATAAGAAGAATTATACTGTAACTTGACCTTTACTGCTACTGGTGGTGGCAGAAAATTTACGTTTCTTCGTGTTGTGTGGCAGGTATGATGACTCCACTTCAGGCCGCTTTCGATCAGTGCGGACTCAGCAAAGAGATGAAGAACGTTTTAGCTGGTCACGAATGCGTCATACTGCCAGGCATTATGTCGCCAGCTGCCAGAGGTGTCAGTGTCTCAAGCACAACACAAAAATGTTCTGGTGAACTCCAGCATGTGCCAGCTGCGTACACGCCTTTTGAGCAAGTGGCCATTTATATCAAGGGCCCTTTCTTTGATCCTCCGCGGGTCGCCGTGGGCTTCGATTTCAAAAGTCCGTACTGCGAGACGCCCGCCATCCCCTCTGCGACTGCTTGTGCAGTGTGCCTTGTGTTGCTGCATTTTGTCATCCTGCCACGTGAGCCGCCCTAGTGATAACCGGTGATTGCTGACGCCAGTTCACTGCAGACGTAGTGAAAGGGTTGCCACGCTCGGGTTATTCTAACTTTAGGTATTAAATACCCTGCCAACGTCAAAGAAATGAACTTACGAAGCGTGTGAGCCATACACTCGCGAAAATGCCTTCAGTGTTCATGACGTCCAATCATGTCAACTGCCACAATATTTTACCCTTTATTCCATACATCTTGAACACAGCAAGACAGTAAAGGAGATGTTATAAACCATTCTTTCTTTCTTACACGCATTCATCTTGTAAACTTTGGATACCATCTTTCCTTTAATGACCACTGACAACATATCAGTAGCTCAGCGTCTATCGGGCGGAGGAATCTCGCCGAATAGTGTGACTCCGCACGCATATTTCTCAGACCACGTCAAAGGCCCGCTACTACAGTAAGCACCGCACTGTGAGCTATGTCCCGGATGATTTTATGTTGTGGGAAACCCCAATAATTACGGAAATGTGGCGTATACACCCAGTTCTTTGCATGCTACGATGGCCTGCATGTAATTGTAAACCGTTTGAGTGATGTGCACTACATGATCGCGCGCCTGACACATAGCTCTCGACGTTCTGTAGGAACTGAAGTCACGCATGTCGCCTAGCCAAAACCATGCAAACAACAAGGGGACATCTGACTCGCCAAGCGGACTTCGTCTGCGTGAGGAAAAGAGTGTAATCGCGCTTCTGGAGATAAAAAAAAGAAGCTGTAAGAAAAAGAGAGGACGAGGACTTTGTTGTCGTGTCCTTAGCCTAACTTCATTCACTGACAAGAGTGGAAACTTGGGCTAGTTGGTGCGTAGTCATATTGCAAGATGTTTCAGCGCGCGAACAAAGGAAAAAGGATTGTAATTGTAGAGATGCCTCTGAACGCTGAAATGGGTCGAACTCTTGATTACCTTCTAGTGGGGCTACAGAACAAGGACGCCGCTCGCGCTGAGAGCCCGTGCTTGGCTGTGACTCTCGCCATTATATATTCTCGCTCGTTGCCGGCTAGTAAACGCCTTAACAATATATATATATATATATATATATATATATATATATATATATATATATATATATATATATATTTGTGGTGAAGAATGGTCGTCACCCGTTAAATCATTTCACGCAAAATATCCAGTGCCGGCTGACAAGGAAGGTGGTTTTGCGGTTCTTTCTCGTTCAATGTTTAAGGTGAAAGCTATGCAAGCAATGCACTCTCTTTTCAACGAGAATGGTGAGATAGGTCTGGATAAGCTTAAGAAGCGTGCAAAAACTCTTACCGGGGCCCTGGGGTTTCAAAAGCTTTCGAAGGCGATAGATAGTTGCAAAAAGCTTAGCCTTGAGCTGTTCTTTTCTGCGAAAACTCACAAAATTGACTGCCCATTGAGGGTCATTGTAACAGAAAGGGGGACCTGGCAAAAGTCGGTAGCGCTTTTCTTGCAGGAAAAGCTAAAACATATAACAATAGACGATCCTTTTTTGGTCAAAACTGTGACGCTGTTATTGACGTTATTGGACGAACTAACACAGGACTCCAGGCAATGTCTGTGGATATTAAGGACTTGTATTACTCTTTGCCACATGACCAACTACTTAAATGTGTAGAGGAATTCATAGACAGGTTAGGATCATCAGCGTTTCAAACGCGTACAGGAATTCACAACAGCCGCTTATTAGAATTACTCAGTTTTTATTTGAAGGCCACTTTTGTATCATGGGAGGACAAAAACTACTTACAAAAAAGTGGAATATGTATTGGTTCATGTTTGGCACCCATTCTTAGTGACATATTTCTAGCACATCATGATCGTGTCTTGTCAAACAAGCTTGACGACTCTGTAGTTTTTAAAGTTTGCCGTTTTGTTGATGATTACTTAGTGTTGTTGAAATGTGAGTCAAAATTTTCAGACCATTTCCTCTGACGTGTTGACTGTTTTCCGAGAGTGCCTGAAACCACTAGTCCTAACCCATGAATCACCCACCGATAACAACCTGAAGTTTCTAGATTTGAAGCTTTTGTTTGACTCCCGACATGTTTCAGCGCTCTTTCTGTCTACCCTGTCCTTTTTCCTTTGTTCGCGCGCTGAAACATCTTGCAATATGATTCATTCACTGCTCCGTCGCTAAGTGTCGTCAAGAAACACCTCCTTATTGTAACAATACGTTCCAACAGCGCAGGCGCGAGCGACATACGTTTTTATATGTGCAACAGCTTATGGCGGAATTCGATATGGCATGCAGCATGACCACCGTTACTGCGTATGTACCAACTTGTTCTGATCTCCTCGCTTGAGCGTGAGGTGATGAAAGAAAGTGATGGAGTACGGCCCACGCTTCGTTTCTCCTGTCCCATTTGTTTCTCCGCCATGGCTATACGCTCGCTTGCGAGCGTATAGCTATATATATATACGCTCCCTTGCGAGAGTATAGTATAAATTGCTGCGCTTGCTTGCTCCGTTGCACTCTCCTAGCAGCGCTGGGTGTTCACTTCCCGCAACACACGCTAATACGCACAAAGTGGAGGGGGGTAACATAAGTGGTACATACCATAAACACAACTCTACACTCGAATGAAACATCGAAACACAAGCGAAAAAAATGGCAGCATATCCACGGAGTGAATGATGGAGAGTGGGGCGAAGCATTTGTCCGGCCTTTCGTTCTTGCTTCCGTCCGTCCATGTGTGCGTCTGTGTGACCGTCCATGCGTCCATCCGCCCGTCCGTACGTGCGTCTGTTCCTGCGTCCGTCTCTGCGTTCGTCCATACATCCGCCCCTGCGTCCGTTCTTGCATCCATCAATGCAGCTGTCTGTGTGTCCGTTCGTCCATCTATTCAACACTCCAAGTACCACCATCTCGCATCTTTTCATCACATATTCCCCATATAGAATCACCAAAATCCAGCGGACATTCCAAGGACTAAACGAGAGGTGGCACACGCACACTTTCCTACGGCTTGCGCTTCGGGTCTACTTCCCACCTTTAACCACCTTGAGTTCATGGTATATACTAGTTCACTGTATTCATGGCACTGCGGCCCAACGCTCGCTAAACCTTTCTAAAGGCAAAGAGGTTAAGCCCAGCGAGTATAACGTAGCAACTTTTTCCTGTCAGATAGGGCTCAATGTACATGCCAATGGCTGCTAATGGGAAATGAGAGGCAGGAGAATCCGGCTTTTACTTTCTTACGGCTTGCGCTTCGTATCTACTTCCCACCTTTAACCACCTCGAGTTCATTCAGCATATATACTAGTTCATTGTATTAATGGCACTGCGGCTCAACGCTTGCTAAACCTTCCTAAATAGAGGAGTTTCACCCAGCGAGTGTAGCGTAGCAACCCTTTCTTGTCAGATAGTTATCAATTTACATGCCAATGGCTGCTAATGGGGATCGCAGCGCGCGCGTTAACTAAAAGCTGAATGCTCCTGTCTCTGATTCGCCATTAGCAGCCATAGGTATGTACATTGAGCACTATCGTTTATTGTTCAACAGCGCACAGAAGAAATATCTCACTGGCACCACCTTGGAGGCCAAATATTATACTGATTACATACTACAACGGGTACGAGGGACAAACAGGTCACGTTATAAATAGTTTAGCTCCTAAAGAGAATTGAAAACAGAAGTTAAGACCATCTCTGCTTCACGTCTTCAAATGGTTCGCTTTAGTGGGAAGAGGTGTAATTTCGTTTCAGTCTTACTGTTATGTGTAATCTTTGGCCAGCACCCCTTTTGCATACCGGATGCCACCCATCCGCCTGTGTGGTTGCAACATATATTCTTCGTGTTATCAAAATTTTAATAAAGCAGTTGGTATACCTTGTGATGTGTAGTTCTGTATGTCGGTTGTGTCTTCTCGTGCGACTATATGATTATCAATACCAACTTGCTTAGCTGTACTCTCTTTTCGTCTGCGTGGACTTCTGTTGCGAACATCTGTTTCGTGTGATAAGTGCGGATGCAGTGATACGGGTTGATAGAGTTGACAACAGAGGTTTGGAAGGTTCCATGCCTGCCATCTTTATGGCAAATGAATAACAATGTTACAAATAAGGTACAAAAACGCACACAGACGCGGATTTTAGTTCGTCATATTGTTCTTTATTTAATCATTATAAGCAGTACACATACAAAATGAACAATTTTCTTGTATTCGACCACTCTTTAAATTTCCTCTTTAATAAAGCATGAATGGTACTGGAGTTTCGAACTGGTTGATCATAGGTCCGTGCTCTGTGACATCTGGAAATAAGAGGAAAGAAAGTATATAAAAAGGTGTCAGAATACTACAAATGTTGGGCGAGTTTGTGGGTCCTGCGATATCAGTAATTTTGACGAGTATTATTTGTTCTTCATCTGAATGCAGCTAAAGGCCACCAAGTCGTAGGATGATGTGTTCGTGGTTATAAATAGAAAACAAGCTGTAAGTGTATATATGTTATTTTTAGAGAATATTACTGCCTTCTACCACCAACTTTGTATTCAACTTAGACTGGTAAAAGCCTTTGCAAAATAAACAGCGTAAAATACACGATGAAAAGCACAACATGGCCAAAATACATTGGTCGCAAAACTTGGAACAAAAAGTAACTGAAATCCATTGCCATCAACGCCCACCGACGATTGAAGCGTGACTAGGTAAGGTGGGGCAAAAACCAAACTGAAGACACAATAAAATTTTTTACTCAAATAGCCGTAATTTTATATCTGTTAAAGTAAACTATAAACTTACTTTACGGTGTATCTCACACCTGGCTAAATAGTTCATTTTCTCAATTTTTTGTCAGGTCTCTTGAAGGGTCAGTCAACAGGCTCTGATTTTTTACACCTCCCTAACAAGCTCGGTAATTTGTAGAGCAGGCCACAGTGATCAAGCTATCTGACTATTACAGAGCTGCATGGAGCACACAGCCTTCATTACGAAAAACGATTATCGCGCTCTTTTCCTATGACTGGCCAATTTTCTTGCATGTGCAGTGACGAAAACTCGGCGATCATCGACGTGATGCAGCACGCAGCTCGTCGATTGGTATAAACCTGGTCTCAATAAGCAGAACACTTGGAGTCCACGACAGTTATTATTCCCACCCACAGATACGACCGATCTATTCAATCATACTTGTGAAACTCCGCAAACACTCCATGCATCGAAATAGGGACATATCAATGACCCCTCTTTGGGACTGAGCAGATTGTCGCGCCACTTGTTGATAGGCGCACCAACTATTGAGCGCATTATTTGTGTTTCGTGATGCTGCTCTCAGATGACATAGCAGTTTGCTCCCAGAAAATTGAACTCCACAAAATCAGGCCAACCTCATCTCCGCGTTTCGAAACGCAGTTTTGCTGCAAATTGTTTTGGCTGCAAATCGAATAATTGATTGATATGTGGGGTTTAAAACCTCAAAACCACCATATGATTATGAGAGACGCCGTAGTGGAGGGCTCCGGAATTTTCTACCACCTTGGGTTATTTAACGTGCACCCAAGTATGAGCACACGGCCCAACAAAATTTCCGCCTTCATGGGAAATTCAGCCACCACGACCGAGATTCAATCCCGCAACCTGCGGATGAGCAGCCGAGTACCTCAGTCACTAGACCACCGCAGCGGGGCGGCTGCAAATTGAGTGTCTCGACTGCAGTGAAGCATCGGCACCGGGTAAACGAAAGACAAGCATGCATCGCAGCAAGCGGAAGTGCATTGCGACGAATCAAGTTCGCCAATAATGTCAATGGCTGACGTCTTGTAACAATGCCGAAGTGGGTGGAGCCACAACTACGGACCACGCCTTGCCCTTCCTCTGAAGGGGGATAGAAAATTTGAAACCAGGTGAACGCGATGTTCTAGCCCCTGTACCTTCTTTATTATAGTTAGTATTCGCGAAATTCTTGCGTCAGCATGTTCACGAAGTAAAAGTGCACATATTTCTCTTTACAACAATTTTTGAACCTTGTGGTTGTTTATGGGCCCTTTAAATGAAAAAATAAATGTAGGGGGGGAGCGTATCCAGGCAATTTCCTATCAGGGCTTTCGTTTAGTTCGGCATGTTCTTTCGTTTGGCGTATTTTAGAGTCATACAGGCATCGCCGACTCTTCCATGGTGGTTTTGAGCATACCTTGAGTAGTTTAATTCCGTCTTATGTGCTGTTTATTGATGAGACATTAAGGCTCAAACTAGCTCACAAATGTGTTGATAGCGACTACTGTAACTACTGACTGAATTCACTGGCGCAAGGCCAGCGCACCTGCCCTTTGGTGACGGTGAAAACGACACGCCAAGCAACGAGACGCTGTGCTCTACGACTATTAAAGCTATATTTTCAAAGCTGCTGTCTCGCTGCAGCGGTTTTAAATGATTAGGAAACGTAGGTTTTTGAATTATATGCTATTGTGCTCATAAACCGTTGCCTCACAATCGCCTCTGTGAAGGTTTTTGTCGCGTTATATTGTAAGTACGACATTTGACTAGTAAAACAACTTCGATTCCTCAAATTTTGGTTCTTTTTCTCTCCCTCATGTATTTACTAAGCCACAAGATGCTTTAAAATTGCGTAATAATAACGGCCCGTAAAAGGTCAGCAACTAAACAAAACTTCAATTTCGCACCATGTAGGGCAAACGCGCGATGTTGATGCCGCTTTCGGTTGTGACGTCTAGTTTTATTTTTATTCATTGTTTTCGTTTTGTGTTAGTTGGCCCCTCATGACGTAGATGGCGACGGTGCCAATGAGCCTCCAGTTACTGGATCTATGGGCTGCTATAAAAGTTAAGCTCCCAGTTTACATATACCTTGGGCAAAATATGACAGGATCAGTGCTGAACAACCAAAAGAATTAATTCAATCAACATACATTTCTATAGTGTCGCACGTTGCCAGCCTGACGCTAAAACAAGGCACTTTCATCCAATAAGTTTGAATTAGTATTTCAGCACTGATCTGGTCGTACTGTGTTTTGCGTGCAGTATTTCATGCTAATTTATTTTGTAAATGACGCACCGACTTGCCCAGGCCAAAGCACTGCTAGTAAAGATATGTGACTCAAATAGTTGCACTGCTACACCAGTGGCACTGCTCCAACAGTTGCACTGCTTCATTAGAATGGAGAAGTGCAACTATAGAAAGCTTCACATGGAGATCCCAGACAATCTGCTGATAATTTACTTTGTACCTGAAGATAAGTAATACGCTTTGCTGTGCAGCCGTACCTATAAAGCAAGTACGTGGTTTGTGAGCTCTACTTCAGCGACCTTCCGTCGTGTTGCAGTAGCCGCGAATTCATGGAAGCGCCACCACAAATGGAAAACGTATTGTCATCCCTAATTCACGTTAACTAACACAGAAACATGTGTCTTCTGTTTGTTCTACAAACCAAATAGAGCGTACAGCTTACCAAAAGTTCTGACATGCTGCTTCATTTACGATAATGTCGTGTCAAAAGCTCGCTATAAATCAAGATTGTTTGGAATTACTAAGGAAAAGGAACCGAGTGTCTCAAAAGTATAACATCGTTACGTACATGCGGTAGTAACGGGTTCGATGAGTGCGGTGTCGGTCACTTCAGTCAAGGTGTGAATTGGTACTGGCTGTGGAACTGGAACTTCGAATGGCTGTGGGATAGGCACGTCAACCGTGAATGGCTGCGGTACTGCATGAGGAACTGGAACCGGTGCTGGTCTGGGGACACGGTATGGGGCAGGCACCAGACGCTGGCGCTCAAGGCCAACGTATACTGCCTCGCTCACTGGTAGGCCAGAGGTGGGCTCGGTGATTAGTCGTAAGTCACCCGGGAACTTTCCACCTTGTCCGCCCAAGAGCCCGGGGTATCCAAGGCTGCTGAATGGGTTTCCGACTCCTCCGAATGAGCTAAGTCCTCCGAGATAGCCAATGCCTCCAAGTGAGCTAAAGCTTCCTAGTGGGCTCAGGCTTCCACCATACAGGCCAGCCCCACCAAATCCGGCACCGTAGAGGCCAGATTGAAAAAGTCCAGGGTACAAAGCCTCAGTCTGGATGCCTGCAAATGTCAAGTGTGCTGTAAAAACATTATCAACTCTTCGCGCTGATGAGTACAGTAATCTGAAAAACAGACATATTCCCACCATCCTTGTAAATACAGACACAAATAACCAGTCATTTACGCACGCCTCAAGCGCCTACTCACCAAGAAAAAAAAGCCTTTATCGGAAAACAAAACTTCTTAATAACGCCAGGGTTTGGGATCAGTACAAAGTGGCTGCTAATGAACACATTACGGAACTAAAAGCCCCAAGGACAAATTCTTCTCAACTGACCTCTTATCAATCCTACAGTCTAACCCTCGTAAATTCTTTCAAATTATCTTCCCGCCAAATTATCAAACGCAACTCCAGCTGTCAAGCGTTGACAACGAATTAATCGAAACTGAAAAATGTTCTACAGTCTTAACCACTTCTTTACGTCAGTATTTTCACCTGCTCAAAGCTTCAATTTCCATGTTACCACTCCACTCGCCGACCAGAATGCCTGATATCTAGATTAACGTTGATGGAATATCTAAGTTAATAAAATCTCTCAAATTATCCTCCTCGGCCGGTTGCGATCAAATCAGCTGCAACCTACTTAAAAACACAACTTACCTGCCATGCGCAATGCTAACTTTACTGTTCCAACAATACCTAAGCACTGATGAAGTTCCCCACGATTGGAAGAAGGCACAAAGCATTCCCATCCATGTGTCTGGCAACCGATCAAAAGCACCTAGTTATGGCCCCAATTTTGCTAACCAGCATAGCTTTCAAACTGATAGAACACATTGTAGCAACCAATTTATAGACTACCTTGAATCAATTAACTTCGTTTATGCGCACCAGCATGGTTTCAGAAAACTATGGTCATGCGAAACTCAGCTCTCAGAATTCACTCTTGATATCTTGCAACATAAGGATGACCCTCTACAAATTGACGCCATCTTCCTAGACTTCTCGAACGCCTTCGACCGTGTTCCACACAATCACCCAGTTGCAAAATATCTACTCTTGGAATAACCCCGAAACTGATTACTTGGATAAAACATTTCTTAAAAGGACGCGTGCAATACACAACTGCCAACTCTCATGACTCGCAAATTTCTAGTATTACATCCAGTGTCCCCCAGGGAGCAGGCTTGTCTCTCCTACTATTTTTATTCTACGTCAATGGCCTGCCATTTAACACAAAAAATGGCAGCATATTCCCGGAGTGAATGATGGAGAGTTGCTTGAAGCATTCGTCCGTCCATTCGTTCTTGCTTCCGTCCGTCGATGCGTCCATCTGTGTGACTGTTCATGCGTCCATCTGCCAGTCCGTGCGTGCGTCTGTTCGTGCGTCCGTCTCTGCGTTTTTCCATGCATCCGCCCCTGCGTCCCTTCATGCGTCCATGCGTGCATCTGTCTGTGTGTTCGCTCGTCCAGCTATTCAACACTCCAAGTACCACCATTTCGCATCTTTTCATCATATATTCCCAAACAGAAGCACCGCCATCCAGCGGACATTCCAAGGTCTAAACGAGAGTTGGAACACGCACACTTTCTTACGGCTTGCGCTTCGGGTCTACTTCCCACCTTTAACCACTTCGAGTTCATGGCATATACTAGTTCACTGTATTCATGGCACTGCGGCCCAGTGTTCGCTAAACCTTTCTAAAGCCAAGGAGTTTACGGCCAGTGAGTATAACGTAGCAACCTTTTCCTGTCATATAGTGATCAATGTACATGCCAATGGCTGCTAATGAGAAAGGAGAGACAGGAGAATTCGGCTTTTACGTTCTTACGGCTTACGCTTCGTAACTACTTCCCAACTTTAACCATCTCGAGTTCTTGGTATATACTAGTTCATTGTATTCATGGCACGGCGGCTCAACGCTCGCTAAACCTTTCTAATACTAAGGAGGTTACACCCAGCGAATATAACGTAGCAACCATTTCTTGTCAGATAGTGCTCAATGTACATGTCAATGGCTCCTAATTGGGATAGCAACGTGCACGTTAACTAAAAGCCGAATGCTCCTGTCTCTCATTTCCCCGTAGCAGCCATTGTCATGTACATTGAGCACTACCTTTATTGTTCAGCAACGCAGAGAAGAAATCTCTCACCGGCACCAACTTGGCGGTCAAAATGTTATACTTGTTACACAATACAATGGTTACGAGGAACGAATTGGTGCCGCTATAGAGAGCTTCACCCCTAAAATGGCTGTATTGATCATTGTGCTGTTCCGACTACGAGACATTTTCATTTACAACAAAGTAGTAAATTAAAGCTCTTGGTATTGACAGGAAACTTTAATCATCTTCATCAGTGCTGTTTTCCACGGGCCATGTTTTATCAATTATTTCTAGCCCAAACAACGTCGTCATCATAATCGTGATCATCCTGACTACGTCCTTTGCAGGACAAAGGCCTCTATCATGTTCCGCCAGTCAACTCGGTCCTGCGCTTGCTCCTGCCAATTTCAACCCGCAAACACCCTAATCTCATCTGCCCACCTAACCTTCCGTCTCTCCTTAAGCTGCTTCATTTCATTTCATTTCATTTTTATTTCCTTAAGGACCCCACTCGGGGGTATTACATAAGGGGTGGATACACAGGAAAAGAACATTTGAACACGTTAGTTTTCGCAGCAGAGGTGATTTGTAAGATTTGTCGCGAAGGATGATGGGCAGGTGGTTGAAGCAATGGAGCAGGGAAGGTCGTTCCAATCCTTGACGGCGCGGGGAAAAAAAGAAGCGGAAAAAGCGGCAGTTCTGTTACGATAACGGGACACTTGAAGTGGATGGCTTGTGCGGTGTGAAATGTATGTCGGGGGGAGGATGTAAGGAGCTGCATTGAGAGAAGAATGAAAAAATTTATGAAAGAGAGAAAGGGTGGCGATACGGCGGCGCACAGAGAGGGGTGATAAACCGGATTGTGCTTTCAAGGATGAAATACTGATGTCGTATGAGTACTGGGAGTGAATGAATCGAGCGGCGCGATTTTGGACAGATTCGAGGTCGTTAATGAGGTATGTTTGGGGCGGGTTCCATATGGGGGAGGCATATTCGAGTTTCGATCTGATGAGGGACTGATATGCTACCAACTTCACATGTTTTGGTGCATGACGTAGGTGACGCTTCAAGAAGCCCAGAGTTTTATTTGCCGATGAAATGACGTTAGTAATATGCGCATTCCAAGTGAGATCGCAATACAATGTGACACCTAGATACTTGTAGGATGGTTGTGATTGTACAGGGACGTTGACGATATGATATGAAAAAATGAAAGGATTCTTACGGCGGGTAAACGTAACAAGTTTGCATTTGTTAGGGTTAAGAAACAAAAGCCAATTATCGCACCAATCTTGAATGTGGTTAAGATCGTTCTGGAGAAGATTTTGGTCGTGAGTGTTAGTTACTGTCCGATAGATTACACAGTCATCTGCAAACATGCGGATTTTGCAGGATACGCTGAGGGGTAAGTCGTTGATGTATATCAGAAACAGGAGGGGGCCAAGAACTGAACCTTGAGGTACGCCTGATGTTACTTTGAGGTAAGCAGAAGATTTATTATTGACATGCACAAACTGAGAACGGTTAGTTAGAAATGCTTTGATCCAATTTAGTACACTTGGGTCTAAGTTTAACTGGGATAGTTTTAGCATTAGTCTTTGGTGGGGTACTGTGTCGAATGCCTTTGCGTAATCTAGAAAGATTGCGTCAGTTTGTAAGTTATTGTCAAGGTTAGCATGCAGATCGTGAAGAAATATTGCTAGTTGTGTTTCGCAGGAGAATCCTTTCCTAAAACCATGCTGGCTGGGGTGAAAAAAGTTGTTGGAATCTAGAAAGTTTACAATCTGAGAGTAGATGACATGTTCCATGATTTTGCATGGGACGCTTGTTAAAGAAATGGGACGGTAGTTCAATGGACAGTTCTTATCACCTGATTTGTAGATGGGAACGACCTTGCCCATGTTCCAGTCATCTGGAAGAATGCCTGTGGAGACCGACTGCGCATATATCAAGCACAGAAATGGGGCGATGGTGTCATGGATATTTTTTAACACTTTTGAGTTAATATCATCGACGCCACCTGATGAGGACAGTTTCATGTTTTGAATAATACTTGAAATACCACCTGCGCAAAAAACAATTGAGCCCATAGCGGATGTCAACAGCACCGGGGCAGGAGAGGAAGGTACGCTAGATTCGTTAGTAAACACTGATGAAAATGCGCTGTTAAAAGCATCAGCACATTGATCATCTGAGAGCATGTGACCCGAATCATTAGTAAGGTGGATGGTGCTGGTAGGCCGAGGGTTTACTATCTGCCAGAATTTACGTGTGTTATTGGTTAGCATGCCTGGTAAATCCTGGTTCAAAAACGTATATTTTGCGTTACTAATAGCGGTAGTATCTAACTGCCTTCTCTGGGAAACTAACTGCCTTCTCTGGGAAGCCAGTTAGTTTCCCTTAATGACCAGTGGTTATTCTTTCTACGCGCTACATGCCCGGCCCATGTCCATTTTCTCTTCTTGCTTTCAACTTTGATATCCTAACCCCCGTTTGTTCCCTAATCCACTCTGCTGTCTTCTTGTTGTTTAAGGTTATACCTACCATTTTTCTTTCCATTGCTCGCTGCGTCGTCCTCAATTTAAGCTCAACCCACTTTGTAAGCCTCCAGGTTTCTGCTCCATATGTAAATACCGGCAAGATGCAGCTGTTATACATCTACCTCTTGAGGGATGGTGGCAATCTACCTGTCAAGATATGAGAGTGCTTGCCAATTGTGCTCCATTCCATGCTTAATCGTCTAGTTACTTCAATCTCGTGGTTCGGCTCCGCGATTATTACCTGCCCTAAGTAGACATAGTCTTTTACAACCTGAGCCCCGCCACGGTGGTCTGGTGGCTAAGGTACTCGGCTGCTGACCCGCAAATCGTGGGTTCAAATCCCAGCTGTGGCGGCTGCATTTCCGATGGAGGCGGAAATGTTGTAGGCCCGTGTACTCAGATTTTGGTGCACGTTAAAGAACCCCAGGTGGTCAAAATTTCCGGAGCCCTCCACTACGGCGTCTCTCATAATCATATGGTGGTTTTGAAACGTTAAACCCCACAAATCAATCAATCAATCTTTTACAACCTGAAGTGCACGATTACCTATCTCAAAGCACTGCATTCTTCCAGGGTTGTTGTACATTACTTTCGTTTTCTGCAGATTATTTAGTACCCATCTTTCTGCTCTCCTTGTCTAACTCCGTAATCATGAGTTGCAATTCGTCCCCTGAGTTAATCAGCAATGCAATGTCATCGGCGAAGCGCAGGTTACTAAGGTACTCTTCATTGACTGTTATTTCTAACTGTTCCCATTCTAGGCTTCCGAAAACTTCCGGTAAGCACGCAGTAAATAGCATTGGATAGATTGTGTTATCCTTAATGACCAGCGGTTATCCTGAAGACAGGATAACCGCTGGTCATTAAGGGTAACTGACTGGATTCCCAGAGAAGGGAAGCGGGTTAGGGGGAGACAGAAGGTTAGGTGGGCAGATGAGATTAAGAAATTTGCGGGTATAAATTGGCAGCAGCAAGCACAGGACCGGGTTAACTGGCGGAACATGGGAGAGGCTTTTGTCCTGCAGTGGACGTAGTCAGGCTGATGATGATGATGATGATGATGATGATGATGAGATTGTGTCCCCCTGCCTTACACCCTTCTTGATTGGTAGTCTGTTGCTTTCTTTATGAAGCACTATGGTACCAGTTGATCCGCTGTAGATTCCTTCCATGATGTTTATATATACTTCATCGACGCCTTGAGTAAGGCTGTGTGTGCATGACAGCTGATATTTCTACAAAATCAAACGCCTCTTCGTAATCTATGCAGGTTATGTATAGTGTTTGGCTATATTCTGAGCATTTCTCTATTACCTGATTGATAGTCTGAATGTGTTCAATTGTTAAGTAGCCTGTTTGAAATCCTGTTTGTTTGTTTGGTTGATGGAATTCGAATCTTTTCTTAGCTCTGTTAGCAATTACCTTTGTAAATAGCTTGTGTACTCCAGAGAGCAAGCTGATCAGCCTGTAATTCCTCCAGTCCTTGTCATCTTCGTTTTTAGGCATTAAGATGATGTTAGCGTTCTTTCAAGACTCTGGTACTTTTCCCGTCAGGAGGCACCTCGTAAACAGGGTGGCTAGCTTTCTAACGCAATCTATCCTCCACCTTTCAGCAGATCTGAGGTTACCTGATCTTCTCCAGCAGCTTTACCTCTTTGCATGCTCTCCAAGAATTTTCTGACTTGTTCTATCAATACTTGTGTGGTGTCATCTGGATTACTGCTATTTGTTATAGTATTAGGGTCGGGGTTGTCCTGGCTACTGAACAGGTCTCTGTAAAACTCCTCCGCTGTTTTAACTATCTAATCCATATTGGTAGTTATTTTAAAAGTAAACATTCGACAGAAGTCTGTCTGGTTGGGTATGAAACCACCCGCCGCGCAGAGCAACAGATCATACGAAAACACCAATCAACCGCACTGGCAGCCCCCCGAAACGCGTACCTGTTCTAAACGTTCAGGGAACCAGCGAGATGTTAGCGCGGATCTTCAGGCAGGAAGATGGTAGTGGTTAGAAGATGAGAAAAGGCACCTAATTTCTGCAACCCGGTCGGGAGCATGGCGCAGTGCCTGTTTCGCATTGTGCACGTGCCTTCGTGTACGCTGGGACGCCTCCGTCCCGCCCGAAAAACCGGCCAACAATGGACAGGCACCCCGGTGTCGTTTACAAAATTCCGTGTGCGAGTGCCCCTCGTCGTATATCGGTGAGATGAAAAACCTACCGGAACGACTGAAGCGAGGCTCCAACGATGTGCGGAATTTCTACAAAGAGCGCAGCGCAGTCGCCGAGCATGCTGAGGCGTTGGATCACGAAATAAATTTTGAAGCGACGGCCATCCTTGAAAGCGAGCCGAACTGGTGGAGAAGGTTCTTACTCGAGTCGCGGCACATACAGAGGACAGCCCATAATATCATCCCCTCCCTCGAGACCCTTCCCCCAGTGTTTTCACACGGACTGCGCTCCACGGCAAAACGAGAGAGAGAGAGGGGGGGGTCATGAGCCACCCCGCGAGTGCTTTGAAGACGACGCGCCTACGTAGCATCCGCAGTCACCCCTGAGGAAGAAACCAGGTTGGTTCCTAAACGTCGGGTTTCTTCAAAACTTCCGGTTGGAGTCTAAATCATCTCCTGGTAGTTCTTTTGCCTTTTTGTCCCAAATAACCTACGTGCAAGTAACTAAGTGCATTCTGGTCTCGCATTTTTTTTTGGCTAGCAACTGAACAGATGTGCTCTGTCTTGCAGGGGACCTTTGTGTAGATATATTTACACAGTACGCCTACATAGCACCATGGCAAGATAACTGTTATTTATATATTACAACGTTCTCAATAACTACGCGGCGCTTAAGACACCCGGCTTGTCCCCTATCGACTGTAATATTCCTCATGGTGATGCTGTAGTTATTACAAGCTTGAACAAAAGCTCAAAACTAATGCAAAAGGAGCTCACGTACTAGGTGTGCAATAATATAGGCTAATAAAATAAACAAAAAATACCTTTACTAAGTTACCTAAAATCTGAGACAATGCGTCTATACATTCCGTTTGCTATCTACGTTGCGAAAATGGGGGTGTCACTGCTTCGGCAAGCCCACGATTGCGGAAGTAATCGCCTGGTTCATTGTGTAACGCACTTGTTCAGGTTTCATAGCAGCGGAGCAGTTATAAGACTACAACTTAAAACTTCACTAACACCTCCGCCATTGCTACATTAGCGCTACAGTAACCGCAGATGTCGAACTCGTTTAATACATCATATTTTTGCTGCTGACAGAACAAATTCAAAAACATTTCTATGATATAGATCCAAAAATGCTACAACATGTCTCCAGCTGGGATATTAGAGTTCACAATTGTTAATTAGTTTGTTGTGTGCGTTGTGAGAAGTATCTGTGGTGATCAATAATTTATATATGCCTCTTCCGTACTCCCCTAATTGCAATGACTAAGCCTTTAGAGTGCCCTGTGCTAAAACAACTATGAACTTATGATCCTACCAGAAGTCTTCACACTCTGCATTACAAAAAACATTTCCCCACCTTCCCAAACTTTAGAGAGGGTAGTTCCTCTATCTAGGTACCTTGTACTCCTCTCATGAGAGCGGTTAACTAAACTTTTCTTTCATTTCATGCGGCTCTCAAAATAGGGGCCAACATTTCAAGGCATCTCAAACGGCACCATAAAACGCTTTGTTGAAGTTTGTTAGCGCTTAGACTAGAGCATTATCAAACCATTCTCACCACAAATTTAGCGACACCGTATACTAAAGCCTCCACGGACAATAATATCATACCTTCCGTCTGACAAGAGAGGCGAAGCTTGTGTAATGGTGGAAACCTACTCCGAGAGGTGCCAATCCATATCACTTCCACGCATTCCACATCCACTCAGAACAACGGCCATGGTTGATGATTTATTTTGTGTTTGACGTCCCGAAACCACCATATGATTATGAGAGACGTCGTAGTGGAGGGCTCCGGATATTTCGACCACCTGGGCTTCTTTAACGTGCACCCAAATCTGAGCACACGGGCCTACAACATTTCTGCCTCCATCGAAAATGCAGCCGCCACAACCGGGATTTGAACCCGCGAAACAACAGCCAGAGTGACGTCACTATACCAGAGCTTGTCGCTCTTAGAATAGGTGGTCGGCAACGCGTTTGGCTGAGACATATAGGTCTGTAGCGATTCGCAGCCTTCTAGCCTTATAATCAATTACACAGTTTTGAGGCGCCCTCTACACCTGACACCCGGCCTAGTGTCCTTAAGGGCCACTACATGGGTAACAAAGCTTCATCACTACCACCACCACTAGAGAGCTGAAATTAGTCTGTGTATGAGCTTTCAGATTTCGTCTACCAGTCTATTGCTTTCGCAAAAATCAGATGAACCAATTCAGGGTCCCTTAAAGTGCTACTTGTTATTTCTGAAGAAACTGGGGCAAACAAGACAAGGTAAGACGAAGAAACGTTATCTATATAGACACAGTGGTAACTAGACTATGTCTGGATTCGGAACATCTTCACACAATAATATTGTTTGCCGGTGCCTAGGTGACCAAAAGCGCGTGAAGTATCAATGTGGTTTACCTTGAAGAAAATTCTACACTTGATAGGTTCGCGTAAAATGCATCTGAAGATCTCGTGAGGAGTGTATTTGTAAAACGTTGCACGAGGGAAGGGGAAATTATAGTACACGTCTTATGTCAGAATGAATGAACTTAAGGATATTACGTTTCTATTGAAATATTCTCCTCTGGGATTTTTAGAACATTCGGTGTTGTTCTTTCGATTTGTAGAGGAACTTACACGCATACTGTCGATATCCGCAAACAATGTCACTGTCATTGCAGTCTCTTTCTCATAAATATTGGCATCTCACATACAGTAAGGGGTCAATATTGTATTTGGTCACGTCTCTTCGATTTTGGTGCAACAACTTAGAAGGAACTCACCGCATTATGACGCTTTACTTTTACGGGGGCAGTAATCATGTCATGAATCACTCATTTGAAAAGAGCGAAACAATAATTATAACAAAAAAAGCTGCTCAACACCTATTAAAGTGGCTGATGGGGCTAGTTAGTTTAGCATATTTAAGGTTTAACAGCATGAAAAAAAATACACGGCAGACAGGAAAAGGACGAAACAAGCGCTGAATTTCAACTAAAATTTATTGACAAGAAGTACATGCGTAAACAAGCCAACAGTTGCACTGTCAGACAGAGGGCTATGTTTTTTTGGGGCGAGGGTCAGCGTAGCAGGCTCAGTGGTTGTTGATGATATTTCGAATCTAAATCTGTTATTTTTCACTTCTTTGTTCACTCAGGTATATTGACAGCCTTCTTGCCCATAAACGTTTAGTTGGGAGCCAGCGCTTGTCTCATTCTTTTCCTGGCCGCCTTATAGTTTTTTCGCTTTCTTAAACTTTAAGTAAACAGCTATCACTAGTCTCTTGATTTCCGCAATATGTCTTCGTTGGCATTCACGAAACATAAAAAATGATGCGGTCAGTGGCCACCTTGAAAGCTTCCAATACCATTGGTCATGTTGACGTACCACAATTTTCAAAAACTTTAGGTGACATCAAACTGCCCCGTAGGTAGGTCAGTGCTTCTTAACCGATATTTTGATGTTTTTAAACATACTCAGTTTTGCGTAAACATTTGCGAATGTAAATTCTTTGTCGTCGTATGTTTTGCTCAAGCCAGCACAAATAAATCACAGTTCTGTACGTTAACTGAGGCCTCGTCTTTTTCAACATGAATCCCGATTGGTGTAGACCTGTGAATTTCACGAGTGCGTGTTATGGCTAGGGTCATACTTGAACAACTGTTCTTACCGCAAGAGTCAAATAACCTTATTTCATTGCGGAGGGTGACTGAGAAGTGTGTTGCGAATATGCTTATGCTGACTTCACTTGAACAAATAGAATTTCTAGAGCCCTAACCATTACAGGTGACAAAGCAGACTGAATAAAAATGTTTCCACACAAAACTAATGTGCGTTCTACGACAAATTATAACTTAGGTGGTATGAAAATTTTTGTAGTGGGCAAAGACAAGATAAAAAGCATTACCCAATGATAGGAGGGCCACAGCAACGAAAAGGTTCATCATAGCTTTGGTGAAGTGACCTCCCACAGCAGTGAGTCTCGGCTATCGCTGGACAGAGGTGGATTTTCTTGCACGCACTCTCGCTTTATGTACCCAGCACCGTTAAGCTTGCCTTCATTTGAGATCAGGGCACCCAGCTTAGACCCGCGAAGCATTGTTCCTCTAACAATTCTCAAAAGCAAGAGCGTCCAGTGAACAATGAAAATGAAAAAACAAATTTCTCCATTTTAATTTTCATAGGTTTTGTAAATTTTTGAGTCAGCAACTGTGTTCAGAGTGTCAAAAGTTATTTGTTATATATTCAGCCATGCCTTTTGAGGCTATTGTATTGCTTTCTGCAAGACTTCTCAAGAAAATATATATATATATATATATATATATATATATATATATATATATATATATATATATAATTTTTTAAACAAGCAAAAAAACGTCGCTGCCCTAGGCTCAAGTTTTGTCTGAAGCACACCTGCAGTTTCATGCGAAAAACTTTGCGTAAATACTCCAATGCGGATCTGGTCACGTTATATTGCAGGACGACATGCTATTGATTACTGTGCGGTTATAACCACTGCAAATACGAACTCACTAGAAAGAACATCGCCATCTTCATGAATAAAGAACCAAGGAAACTATCTTGGAGGACTGAAAAGAGAAGAAACATATTGTTTGATTATTCTGTCATTTCTTTGTTTATCATACTACCAGCGCTTCGTTTCACTAAGCCATTAAGCTGGCTGATTCATTCACAATTGTCAAAAAAAAACGGTAGCACGAACAAATAAACGAAAGAAGCACAGTTATTACTTATTAGCACCAGATACTGACAAAACCAATTGTGGTTGATTTGAGTCGCGTGTGAAGAGTTCTAGATTGTAATGCGGAAAATTGGTTTCTCCGATCAATGAACGTATTGCTGGTGAGTGAATTAAACCTTTGCTCCGCCGTGACCGCAGCTATACCACTCATGGCTATTGTATAGCAGGCATTGCCTCGATATTTTGATGTGTTCTTATGGAAAGTTCTAGGTTTTTTGTTGAAAGTTTATTTGGTTAGTAGCAGTGACGTCATCAAGTAAATGAGACATTCATGATTGTGGCCAACGTAATTTTTCTAACGAACTTGCAAATGGCTAATTCTAGCAATTATCAGCTGGGCAAGAGAATTCTCAATCAGCAGCGCAAAATTTCGCGGTATTCACTAACGCCTTTTTCCAGCGGTTTTAGCAACAGGAAAATTCAGCGCGGCCTGTCGATTCTGAAGATTCGTACGAGCATTTAAAGAGATGAATGAAAGACCATAAAAACTAGCGTGTCCTTCATATGCAGTCATCATTGCTAAGCGCACTTAAATGTGGTTCGCACAATGGCTAATTGTTTACAAAAATTTTTACATCACACCTCCGTCATCCAGTTTTCTGCGCACAAAATATATTTTGAGTATTCTAGAAATTATACTTTAAAACTGTCGCGAAAATCAAGTGCGCTGTTTTAGGTGCACTGTGCTTACAAACCGCGCGTGAACCATGGCATGGCCACGTCGTTTTAAGAGAAACAGTCGCGGAGCTTAACCGCCGGGGCCCGTGGTGGCGGCTGGCCTTACGGCGTGTTTGTCGCTTGTAAAGACGTGGCTACATGGCGGCCGAGGCCGCGCTTTTCGGACCAAGAAATAAAGGTGGCGAGAAGTATTATGATGAAAGCGCTATGAATGCCGGAGGCGTAGATAACTACGAGTCGTCGACTACGGTTCCTCTTTTTTCGCTGCCCATGCTCTTGTGAAACCGAGCTCACAATGTATATTTCGCGCTTATCTATGAAGCAGCACACGAAGACAACCACAAAAGGAATAAAGCATACCCCGCCACACCCGCAACTAGTTTATTTAGTAGAAAAAACACGTTTAATACACAGCATGATCGTGTATCACATATTACAATGACGATAAGGCTACAGCATATTATCCAAAAACTACAATTCGCAATCACTTAAACTAACCGATGCTTAAGTAATACAGTTTTCTTTTTGCGGTGTGGAATGCTTCGATAACTTTCATGGTCAGCTGATCTCTGTGAATGTAACTTTAGTCTCAGTGAACAGCGTATCGCAGTCACACACTAAGCAGTGTCGCCTAACGAGAGAACAAGCATTACTTCATAAGGCTCTCTTGTGTTTTGAAATCCTTGTACCCTCACGCGCCGGCCAGTTTGGCCGATGTACAGTTGTGAGGTATATGAACTCGAACACGCGAGCGTGGCTCGAACAGCCTACATTGGCTGATTCGCAGTGGCCGCTGTCGGAAAAAAAACGGAAAGAGTGCCGTGCTTCCGCTAGCTATTGGCACTCGCTCCTCGATATTGTTGCTGAAAAAGGCCACTTATAGCGTGTCACTGGCTACTATCACTGATAGGAACTCACATGAACACACACAGCCACAACCAGTTGACCCAATACGCTATGCAGCTACACAGATATCGGCAGTGACGTAGCCGGCCGAGATGCACGGGCCATGCTTTTATTGCATCTAGATAGTGATCGCCGAGCATCTTGAAACGCATCCTTATTTTCTGCGAATTTTACTTTTTCTGGTGCTATAATTGCTAGCGGCTGGTGGCACGTGATAAACTGCCGTTTCAGAGTAACAATATGCGAGTATGATGATGCGGGAGTGCTAAGCGTCAGCGGAAAAGCACCCTTATTTTCCCTACAGTTTCGGCAGCGCTATCATCGCATCACGTTATCTGTATTTTGAGGCTCTTCACCACGCACTCGCGCATTCGAACTCATATTGTCTGTGGTAGTACGTTTTTCCACGTGGCAAGGTGTCATATAGACGCTCTCAACAAAGCGCCTCCAATAGGTGACCGGTAATATGGGCAATCGCAGGGAACTGCGGAATGCGACGGCTTCCGGTTCGACGTGCCACGCGGGTTAGTGGAGGCACGCGCGCTTTTTTGTACCACTCCGTTGACAAAATCACCTCTCCGTGCAATGTCAGTGCTTTAAAGCTGTTTTTTTGTTCATGCTAACCGTGACTGCGACGTTGAGAAGCTACGAAAGCCATGAACAGTAAGAGAACTTTTTTATTGCACTAAAATGATCTGCAATGTTTTTATGCTGCTCGAAGGTACTCTTACTTTGACAAGCAGATAAGCCGATTTAAAAAAAGAGTTTTCATTGTAGGATGGGTTACTGCAGATAAAAAATCACCATTTTATGGATCTCAGGCGATGGGGATGACTGTAGAAGTGTGCTCATAGTTCATTTCGGTATTGCTGCTTCGACCCACATCGTCAGTCTATCGACATGAAGAGCAGCACTTTTTGATGGTGAAGAGATATTTTTTTCTAACCTTCAGCCGGCTATAAAAAGTATCTCTTAGTCGAAGCCACTTGCTTATTCGAACGCCGATGTTGGTCAAGCTGCGGGGCACGGCGGCACATAAACAATGCAGTCAGACATAGATGGCGAAACCCTGCGCTTGTTTAACTCACTTGGTTTGTGTGCTGCCCTGGCGCACAGTTAGACCCAGATAAACGCCAATGGGCTCGCCCGGCACTCCGTGTAAACTCACTCTCAATTGAGTCAATCTTTCGCGTTTTTTTTTTTGTCATGTATACGAGTGCTATGGCTGGTGCTCTTCTCGTATGGCAGGTATATTTTGTCACGCCTTCCCATAATATATTTGCTAGGCGCCCCTGCACGACAATTTCTTTCTCGATATAATATTCGCAGCAAATTCATGCATATAATCTTTTCATTAGTGCGGAATATACACGTACTTATTATAAAATGGTCTTTGCACACTCTGGCTTCAACGTTCCGTGCTCGAAGGCTACCTGTCGCTGTGGCTCTCTTTACAGCCATGGCCCACCTCATTTTTCTCTCTTCCTTTCATTGCAATCGATTCACGCGTTTGACTTTCACGCTCGAGTTTGAGCAGCCAATGGCTGAACAACCGACCATAGTTTATCAGGATGACGATAAACGGGCGACCGCGTGCGCGAGTCCCGATAATTCTGAGGCTTGCGACGGAGCGGTTCCCCATCGTCTACTCTTTTCGAACCGGAAGCCGGCAGCAGACGGTGCAACCCACAATCCCTCGCTCTTTTCCTGGTCACCTAATTGCGACCACTACGTGAAATCGAGGCACCGGATTACGTGACAAAAGCTGACGTAAAAAAGAAATAAGCATCAGAAGACTCCTAAAGCGCACTTTCTCTCCCCCTAGAAGGTGGCGCCGCCACGCCGACCAACCTCCTCGCATATATTGCCGAGCAAACGCTAGAAACTTTCGTCTTTCTCTTTTTTTCTTTTCATATGTGACACACTATTACAAACTAAGTGCATGAATAACCAACTCGCCCGAGCCACAACACTTATGTTCTATTCTAAATGGTTTCGTGGTGCATATCAGGGGGCCGGTCGACACGTCCACCCTTGGATTCAACTCGGCGATTGTATCCCTAATTAACGGTACAGGCACCACAAGGGCACACAATAGACCACTGTAGCTGTGCAATCTGCAAACGTGGAAGCATGCTTAACGGAGAACGAAAATGCATTCCATTTTGCAACAGCTTTTGATCCAGCCCGGCACAAACTTTTTCAAGTCTGTTTAGCGCAGAACTTTTTGTGTGCATATAAAATGGAGACAGATTTCATGTTCTTTTCTTCAGAAACGCTATCTTTTCGAAGCTGTTACCCCTGCGCACAAGATGAACAAGCTTCTGCGCTCATATGCGCAGAACATGCGCAGAACAAGGAAACGCTGAGTCATATGCGCAGGTTGCGCCGTTCTTAACGGTCTAATTATGCCCGGAAGGGTTGTTAAGCAGGGGTTTTTCTGATCGCGGATTATATAGCCACCAAACATAATCTAGCTTTCGTGATAACGACAAGTCTAAGAACTAAAGTTGACCATTTCTTGGCAGTTTGCACGTAGTCTCTAGGCACCTGCTGGAAACAAAAATTGCAATAATAATATTTGTCTCATTCAAATAACTATTTATTTGCTTTCGATTTAGGTACAAAAGTGATTTTTATTTCAACCACCACATGACGCAAATTGCATCTCATAATGGACAGAAATGACTATTTTGTGAAATTCATGATACTTTTTCACGTAAAGTTTAACAGCTTGAGAGTACAAAAAATATTGTTTTTCTCAAAATATACCTTCTGTATAGTAAGTATGCACATTGATTGATTGATATAAGGGGTTTAACGTCCCAAAACCACTATATGATTATGAGAGACGCCGTAGTGGAGGGCTCCGGAAATTTAGACCACCTGGGGTACTTTAACGTGCACCCAAATCTGAGCACACGGGCCTACAACATTTCCGCCTCCATCGAAAATGCAGCCGCCGCAGCCGGGATTCGAACCCGCGCCCTGCGGGTCAGCAGCCGAGTACCTTAGCCACTAGACCACCGCGGCGGAGCTAGTAAGTATGCACAGCTCAGATATAAAGTATCGTACTGCAACAGAAAAATACAATTATTACACATATTTGCTGAATTCTAGGAGGCGTGTGAGGCCAAAAAATCTCATTAATATTATTCAACTTGAAAGACTCTACACAAGCCGCATTTTTTAACTTGTAGATTGAATTTGGCATAGAAAGGAGTAGTACTTAAAAAAAGATTCTTTCACAAAAAACACTAAAACACCAAACCGGGAAGTTTAGGAGGCAGCCACATCACCATAAATTGTCTTCTCTTAGAAATATCTATCTAGCCGCTCATTATTTTGAATGTAGTAAATGAGCAGTGATTTTTTTATACATTTAGGATGGTCGCCAAAATGGCAAGGATGTTGGGTGTAGAGTGACCCAATAGCAATTTGTCTCACTATACAATTGTGTCAATGTGTGCCACCCGAAGAACACTAGAATTATTCGCAATTAAACACGTAACTACACACTACTTAATTTTACATGTTACCTGCACTGGATACCCTATAAATGTGCTTGCCGTCTTGTATGCTCAGTGGCATTGTAATTTTGAGCAATATAGATAAAATGTTTACATGTTGTTGCGCATCACATTGCAATTCTTTTAAAAAGAAATCCTATAAATACAATGGCACATCTGCAGAAATAGACGTGTACCTGCGTTGATGCACACTTAAGCATAGCCCTCAAAATTACTTCGACTTTGTCAATGCATACAACTAATGGGACATTATCGCCTTGGAGCTGCACCTTTCAAATAACCTGAGCGGGCAATCTAGAAGGGTAAACTAAAATTTTACAGACGTAATAAAAATATGAACATTCAGCCACAGCGCGCTTTTTAGGATGGTTATTGCTCAACATACCCTTTCTTGCATTGCACAGTGCAGTGGAACCCGACGCCACTAAGTATGCTTGCTATAAACTCCGTTTAAACTTACACATAACTGCGAAAGCAGTTAGTCATGCAGGGTGTATACTGTATGTTGAACTATTTGGGAAAGATTTGGTCATTCTTCTTTGTGTATTTATTCTTTAGGGTTACGGGATGGAATTTACTGTATACTTGAAAGAACAGCCTGGGTCCAGCTCTTTCGAAAGAACCAGTCATCTCAGCAGCTGAAGGTGGTGGTACAAGCATCAGTGACAAGCTGTGCTTTTGCAATCGGAAGTGTATTAATGATGACATTTCGCTAATCCAGCATCAATCACACCACTTTGACGAATGCTTCGAATTTTTAATGTCTACATGACATATATTGGGTTGCAAATAAGTCTGTAGAAATATTACAACACTCGCTTACTTTTTTACGCGTTTGATTTTTCTGTTGTATATGTACCAATCAACGCGAAACCTCTGAATCGTTTGGCCGGCTACCGCAATTGTTTTTGAACGACGTTGTGAATATTTATTGCTTTGAAAACAATGGATTTCTATTACATTTGAGAGAAAAAAACTTTGATCACGTGGGAAATTTCGAAGTTTGGCAGAGTGCTGTCGGGGTCCTGTATGTCACACTTCTTGCAGTTTTTCTATAAATGAAGGCAGATGTGAGCATATGGGTTTCACGTTTTTACTTCGACGTTATGTTCAGTTGATTATTGCGTTACAGCTTACTGCTTGCAGAGCTGTGGTGTAGTACGTGCGTGCATGTGTGTGTGTGTGTGTGTTAAATGCCTGCCCCATCCTAATGTCATCCTCAGCCCAGTCTACCTACACAATATATACACTGGTGTTGTGCAGCTCATTCAAAACCACGGCACCCTATTGGGTCAGCTGCATAAATGCACGTATATAATTGAATTGGTGACACCAGAAAGAAGTTATTCTTGAAATGTGGGAGGATGTAGAGTGGGGTTAAGTGATGCAGTAACTGTCTCTCAGGAAAAAACACTTCAACCGCGACACTTGGGGTAGAAGAGGGAGAAAGGGTAGGGGAAGATTTAAAGGGAAGTAAGAGGAATGAGTCTTAGAGGGGGGGGGGGGGTGTAACAGGGGACAGACAGCTAACGCAGGCACGCGCACAAATAGAAGTTCTTCACCGTCAGGTTGAGTCGGCGGGGTCTAGAGGCGGTCACCCAGTCGCACAAAACGATGACGTTGAGGACAGCGCGCAGAGCGCAGATGATGGGCGTATCCTACCGGGTGAGGAATGTCATGCACTGAAGCAGACGACAGTCCCAGCTGCTTGTAGGAGAGTGCGAGCAGTTCGCGTTCACCGAAGGAGGCTGGGTAGGAGAGGAAAAGATATGCCGAGGCATATACACTCAAAAAAAATATCGAGTAAAAAAGGCGTCTTTTTGCCCCACAACAATAATCGTCAGCAGGCTTGCGCACGCTTCCTCTCTTGAAAACTCGGCGCTGGCCACTTTCCTATGGAGAATGCAATGTAACCCTCATAATGGGCATGTTCATCGTGCCCGGAATGTACCGGGCATGGGGCGATAGCGCAATGATGGAACGCAGTATAGATGACGATTATTGTTGTGGGACAAAAAGACTCCCTTTTTACTCACTCTTTTTTAGAGTGTAGAGAAGGCTATATCAAAGGTTTTTGTTTCATCACAGTCAATCCTGGAGGGCGAGGGCGCACTACGGAGTTGTTGTCGGCGATCAACAGGTCAAACGCAAACGGTCCGGAGTGCGAGGAGGAAGGAGCGCTCTTTTGTCGTTAGTGTACCCTCCGGTTGAGGGCATGGTGAAGAGCCGGCGAAAGGGAAAGGCAAAAAGTTGGAAGAACCAGGAACAAAAAATTGGCCCGAATCTACATGTTGCACTGTAAGTGTCGTCGAAAGACGATAGTCTTGCGTCTGGAGAGAGTGAACAAAACGTTTATTTTATGTTCTGCGCAAGAAAACTGGTGAATGGTATTCTGCAGGCGCGGCGTTAGAGTGCCTCGAGCATGTTGCGGAGGCGAACGAGCACATCTAGGCATGCTAGGCACAAGTTTCATCTGGCAGTTATCTTCAAAAACGAAGGCGTGCAGTGCGCGGAGAAACATGCGCGCCGGTCTCGGAGGTGATAAGGTGTAGAATGCAAAGCGACGAGCAGGTGCCACTACCGTGACGTCGTAGCAAAGCGTTGGAAACACCTTTTTGAGCATCGCGTTGCACTGTCAGCGCAGCGCGATTAAACGCTACATTCCTTAAAGTTACTTGTGTGTGCCTCTTCTGTTATAAAGCAGACATAGAAAACATCGAAGCGTTGTTGTGGCACCTCAGGTATGCGCAATAATTGATTTTTAATTGACAATTGCACAACATAGAACGCTAAACCTTGAGCAATATTGGTGGGCGCTACGGATGGGGTTGGCCGTTTAGGTGCCAGGTATCGTTAGGGTGGACAAACACACAAATGTACTGACTGAGGATCGTCTTTAAAAAAGTGGGAAGCGATCGAAGAACGAGGCTTCGTGGGAATACAGACAAGCAAAAAGGTAAGAGTGGCCACACGATGAAGTGAACCAAATATGAGAAATAAATTTAGAGGAAAAAATTATTGGGCACAAATCGGTCAACCCAAAAATTAAGATGAACGTGAACGCTGAAAGATGAATATTCGCAAAAGGAAAAAGGACGGCGCCTAGATTATTTTAGAGCCAACAAAAAGCACTAAGTAGGAAGTCTCCAAACGCAGCAGCGTATGGCCCTTGAAGGAGGAAATAAATTTGAAAGGTATGAAGCGCTATGTTAAATCCAAAATGTAACAGGAGATTCGTTTGAAAAAGTCGCCCAGAGGCTTCTCTCGAGAGGGAAGGTATGAATAATTGTGCAACGAAGAAAGACATAGTAATTGAGATTGTCAATTGTAAAAACACCGAAGGAAAAATTCCTAAGCACACTACTCCGGGCTTCGGTGGGGTGCCCATCTGCCTCATTATTGAATCCGTAAAGAAAAGTGCTTACGGGAGAAGGTAATACCAGACGCGTGGCAGAAAAGTAGAATGAACTTGATCTTTAAAGGCAAGGGAGAAAAAGATAACATTCGCTCTGCTCATTACATCTGTGCTAAACAGGTTGGCTATGCAGGTAACGAAATTAAAAATAGCAACATGGACAGATCAAAACAATATTTTTGGGAAACTTCAGGATGAATTTCGAGTCTGCAGGCGGTTAGACAACAGTGTCGTTGTTTTACTCAGTGTGAATAAACATTTAACATGGAAAACGGGCCCTTATACGTACCTTATCAGGACATCACTGGGCCGTATGACAAGGCTAATAAAGAAATTTTGTAGGACATATAGCAGGAAGTCGGAAAATGTGATGACTCCAGACAGTTTTGGAGGGACATGCACCGAGAAGTTACAGTTTCCATACAAAGGGAAAAAATAAGCAGAATTTACAGTGTTGGAATTAACAAGGAGCTGAGACAGGGATGCTTTTTGTACCTGTTGTACATGGTCCGGATGCTGTACATGGTGAGGTTAAAAAACTCTAGAAAGTACTTACGTTGGGTTTATTCTGTCACACAAACAGGCTGGCGCGATTCTTGACCAGAAACTTCTAGGCTTTCTTTATGCCGACTATATCGTCATATTTGCGGACAGTCACGACGATATACAGCGGCTGGAAGATATATGTGGAAGTCCAGGCTCTAGAACTAGGATATAGTGCAACAAATTGTTGATTCATGATATTCAATGATCACAAAGACCAGGTGATGTTAATACAGCACCAAGAAATACCGAGTGTAAGCGAGTGCCGGTACCTCAGAGTGTAGCTAAATTATGAAGATAGATATGTGGAGGTATAGAAAAAAGCATCTGTCACAAAGCTTATGAGGAATGTTGTAATAATCAAACACAGAACGTTATGTGGATACAACGGGCGTGAAGTGCTTCCAAGTCTGTGGAAAGGCGTAATGATTCCAGGGCTTACATTTGGGAACTCAGTGGTGTGCATGTGAGAGTTGCAGTAAGGAATGGATATAAATCAAACGACTGTGGGACGCCTCACGTTGGGCGCTGATGGGAAAACGACAAATGAGGCTGTAAAGGGGGGTATGGGATCGGAATACATTGAAGTAAGGAAAGCTCAGAGCAAAATGAGATTTGAAGAGAAGCTAAGAAAAATGAATGAGAGTAGATGGACAGAGAAGGTGTTCAGGTAAAATTAATGGAAGAGTGTGAACATGAAACAGAGGAAAAGAACAACGAGGCTAACCAGTAAATATACGGCTGGCTATGTGGGCAACATGGCAACAAGGAGAATGAAGCCAAAAGTCAGAGAGGCGGAAAAGATTGCTTGGATGACAGCGATAAAAAGAAGACGGCCCTCAGTAACTACCGAAAGGGCCGGAACGAAATAAGCTGCGAGAGGATTTGTGATAATTCAAGAAGAATCACTTGACTGTTTGAAGCGAGATCAAGTTGCCTTCGAACGCGTAGTCATGAAGCGATATTCAAGAAAAAAGAGGAAAAAGTACATGTTGTGTGGGAGCTAAGAAAACGTTGGAACATGTCCTGATCGAATGCGGCGATATCCACCCAGGTATACGTTGCGTACAAGCCTACATGAGGCTTTGGGTTTTAAGGACAAGCATGGAAACCTGAACACGTCCGCGATAGAAGCACGTAAGAGACGGTAAGAGTATAGGTGGCAGAAAGGTAGAGATAAAATACAAAAATAGTGGAAAAATGAGGTCATTCTGCATAAAGACGCAGAGAGATAGAACATAAATTTACATTTTTTTGCTTGTATAAGATCGATATATTCCAAGTATATAAGGCATTAGGCCGGAACAAAAAGTTTTCTTTTCATTTTTTTTCTTGCTAGGCTGGAGACACTCATGTAAGAGTCCCGTTATAAAAGGTAAGTTCATAGCATCCATCCATCCAGTCGTACTTTGGTCGGCATCTCTTTGAACAAGCTCGTACCGAAAGTTTTGGTGCGCTGAATTGTTGGAGTCTGTGCTCATCGACGTTGGAACCGCGGAGTCATACGCTGTCCTTGCCAGGTCATCAGCAGCCTTGTTTCTTGCGATGCCAACGTGAGACGGAATCCATTGAAGGACCACGTCGGAACCTTGATCGCGCAGGCTGTACAGAGACCACGCGACACGCTGTGCAAGCGGAGGTGCGCGGTCTTTTTTTTGTGAGCTGGCGGAGGGCAGATTTCGAGTCCGTAAAGATAGCCGCGCGTGTGATTTGCAGATATCCGCTGATGAGATCTGCCGCGAGGTGGATACCCACTAACTCAGTCATTGTGGATGAGTCGCGGTATATGATGAGCCAGATTTGGAGCTTCAATGCCAATCTGGTGCCATGCAGGCAGCGGCCGCAGAGGCATCTTGTAGGACAGAGGCTTCAGTGAAAAATAGTGTCCTACCGGCGAGATCCTGGTCCATTCTGGCGGCGGCTTCATGAGCGATGACGCAGTGGGAGAGGAGCATTTCGGGCATACTCCTGGGAGCTCGAAACCAATGCGGAGCGGCACTCTTTGGTTAGTTGGCGGCAACGGGTCCCAGGCAGCAGAGAGCATTCGGCCGTTGTTGTGGATAGATCAGCAGTTACTGGCTCAAGAATGGCCCAGAATAGACGACGTACTACCAATAATGGTTGAGTCAGTCTCATAAAACGATGGTGTTGGACCAGCATTCAGAACTTTCAGCAAATATCAGCTGTGTCAGCGTATTAGAACGGCCCCAGTGGGCCGAGTTGTACAAGCAGCAGACAATATGGGCGGAGCCATGCAATTAGGCAGCCGTTCTCGGCTCGTCGTTCAAACGTTATTGCTGGCGTTGGTTAAACAGTAAACATTGTTGGCAGTATTTTGAACTGGTTTGAGCCAATTTCTCGATCTGCTGCTTTTTGGCGTTGTTCTAGTCCCACTTTACGCACCGATTTTTCAAGTTTGAGAGAGTAATATGCCGGGAACATGACAAACTTATTTGGGCGTGAAATTATGCACAACTCGTTGATATGCATGAACGTTTACTTAAGTTGTGCAAGGTACGCCCGTTGTGGTGGTCTAGTGGCTAAGGTACTCGGCTGCTGACCCGCTGGTCGCACGCTCGAATCCCGGCTGCAGCGGCTGCATTTCCGATGGAGGCAATAATGTTGTAGGCCAGTGTGCTCAAATTTGGGTGCACGTAAAAGAACCCCAGGTGATAAAAACTTTCGGAGCCCTCCACTGCGGCGTCTCTCATAACCATATGGTGGTTTTGAGACGTTAAAACCCACTTATCATTCAACCAATCAAGTTGTGAAAAGTAGACTATTTAACTGAGTGCTTTCCCGGGTGAAAATCGTGCAGATCTGTAAGATGAAGCCACGACGACTACCGCTACCATACGCGACCTCATAAAGGCGCCAATACACTTCAACGCGACCCAGCGCACGCACACCAGCGTTCGATTCATCACGTCACGCCGGCAATGTCACGCCAAGCGCATTGGACGTCACGTATATCGAACGCAAACCGGATCGAATCGTGTGTCTTGTTATGCAATTCGCCGTGACCAAATTTGTTCTTTCACGTTCACACCGTTGTACCATTTATTGGCACTCAGTCAAAAAAATTTCTCCTGGCCGATAAGAAATTTCCAAATGTATTCTATTGAACCTACTGAAATTTCTAATTAGACCATAAGAAGTTTCTAATTTTGGTTTGGACACCAGTTGAAAATCTTTAATGGGCTCAATTGTCCATACTCTAAGGTTTTAATGGGTCTGACCAACATAACCTACTGGTAACACAATCAATGTGCAAATAAGTTGACCAATTAGGCTAGCAGGTGAAGTCAGTTCAGCCATTGAAAACAACATCGAGTTCCTATTGAAATAATTTTATTGACGGGTATAACCAACTGAAACAATCGGTAGCATAAAAAACTAACCCAAGTGACTTGACCAATTAGGTGAATTGGCCAGACCAATCTCGTCAATTGTAAATACCATGTAGCTCTGAATTAAGGGTTAGATCTGTTTATCTCATTAGACATGCATCAAAATTACCAAACTATGTTGCTAGATTTCATGAACGCATTAGTGAAGGCTACTGTGACTTGAAAAAAAAATTCTCCACATATGATATGTTCATCTCTAAACATAACATCACTCCACATGTCAGTAATTTAAGCTTAGTGAGTTCAGCCGGGTCCAAAGAACAATAGGGATATTTGTGGCTGACTGTAAAGCGAACAGATGAAATATATGAAACGCCCGGTATATCATAATAAAACGTTAAGATATTTTATGTAAGAAGTAATGTTGAAATTGCAAACATACATATATGAACTATTTTCTTGTCTCACAGCTTTAATCATTTCTGCGACGTCCAATTGAAACCAATCGGCAATCAGTAAATTAAATTCGAATGAATTGGTCAATTCTTTTTCGAACCAAATCTTGTATCAAGGGTCCTTAGTCCATTCCCATTTAGAAGTTGTTCTATGAAACTTTCAATTATTCATTAGACAAACATAAACCCTCGTGCATTTCTCTCCACTTACTATAAATATAATTAATATCTATTTAGTATACGTAATTAGTCCTAAACAAAGCTGTTTGATGTGAAGGACTAATTAAACCTATAACAATCTGCAGTCGGTCCAACATATCAAGATGTTAATTCGGAAAACTAATATTACATGGACATGTATAATGATATTCAAACTTTCAATCAAAATAAGAATCTTCTAATAAGAATTGACTTTATTTGCACAAGCAATTCTATTATCTAAAACTCTGATAGGGTGGCAACATAACAATTTACACCAATTTTTTAGAACCATTAATTCCTATTGCGCTTTCCAATTGAAGTTCATGTTGCCCATTGGTTTTAGCCCATTCTTTTGTGGGCAAATTGGTAGGGCCAATTGAACTAGGTTACTTTTTCTTATTATGTTAGAGGACCAATTGCAAAAGGGCTCATGGGCTAGCATTCCGATCGAACACTATGGAGCATTCTACTGAAACTTATTTGCTAACAGAACACAGCAACAGCAACAAAGGCGAATTGAGGACGATTGCATTTCGCAATAGATGTTACTGTTTTTTTTATTGGACATGCAAGTGTTTGACGTCTGGGAACGGCGGGTTATAAGTTGCGGTACAGTGATTGAATCGTCAAACACATGCAAATGCCGTAATCTGACACACACTGACGCACGCACCCTGTACATTCATGCAACGGCCACGCGAATGACCTGCAACACTGCGTCGAACGGTTGGTAAACTATAGTGGAGTGCATGGGCGTCGGCCACCTTGTCTACGTTGGTCGTCTCAAGTTGAAATTTTCTTGTGGAAAGTTTTTATATCGATTAGTTTTATATGTGTATACAACGCTCCATGTAGCCGAAATATTAGCTTGCGCAGTACGTTGGGCCCACAGTACGAAGCAAAGAAAAAAAACGTTTCTACGAGTGCATATGTGGTGATGCATACAACACATAACACGTAGGCTAAATCATTTTTCAAAACAAGACACGCACGCTTACGGAGCCATGTTGTTTTCAATAAATACAGTACCACAGACCCCCCCCCCCCTCCTTGCCTGCTATTTTTCCATGTCTGCGGAAACAAGAAGCAGTTTTGCACAGATCTGGCATGCTGGTTTCTGTAAAGTAGCAAGTTTTATTTCACACCCGCTATCCCTTATCATTTACCCGCTTAGTGAGGCTGCTAAGGCCAGCTCAGCTGGCTGTCTTTCGAGAAACCAGTAGACATACACGTTACAAACTGGAAGGTGTGTCAGAAATTGTGGTAATCTCCCGAAAAGGAGGTTGATCATTTCACAGTTGGTGTTACGACTTGTCGTCAAAACCGAAAAGCAATTTCTATAAATAAATCTGGGAAGCTACGCTTGTTAAACTTATAACAAGCAACAATTTAGAGTGAGTGACTTTTCGTTGTACTGAAGACTATTGCCTGTGCTGTCAGCAGCTGCCCATTTTGGCTCATGAGCTCTTTGATTTTTTTTCAGTGTTACTTATTCTACCTCAGTCATATCTTTATAGTTTTTTTTTGCCCAGACTCAGTGTAGAGCAGCAAACTGAATTGTTCTCGTCAGCACATAACTAGTTTATTTGTCTTAATTATCCCATATTCTGCAAGCAATTTTGTGTGGTATGCGTCTCCAGTACGTCCTATACTCAGTGGAAGAGTCAAACAGAACTATAACGAAGCGTAATTGAACAAGTCATTTGGCCAAAGTAGCTGGTACATATCACTCTTCCTGTGTTTCATATTTTTGAGACTTATACTGCTCTACACACATGATGTTCTCATTGATTTTCATAATCATGTGGGATAATAACATGTTGCCTCAATACTTTTTTAACTGCAACGACCACTGTCACTTTGGGTTTGGCATGCAGATCAAAATTCTAAGCATATCTGTATTAGTAATGGCTTAAAATGCCATTTGCACCAGAGAGGCTATAAATGGATGAGCCACTCAAGGCACAGAAGTGTAAGATGGTTGTTTTGCAGTTAATGAAGTGGTGTAGCCATGGACTTTGACACTGGGTACATGGTCCACCCCAGAATTTTTCAGCCACGGCATACCGAGCAAAAATTAAGACATACTCGACTTACCTGCACTTAAGACCAAGGACATGACTCACTTATAAGTCCACGACACACATTTCTGCCTATATCACCGGCTGTAAGTGTCCATGTTCAAGCACTTTGTCAAGTTTTATGCGAGCTAATGTTTGTTAACGGCAATCTTTTTAAGGGAACAAATATAACCTTTAGCAGCAGTGGCTTAATTTGCGTACGCAATTTGTTTATGCTATATGTTTCAAATTGTGGCCAAAATAGAACAAAATACATAGTTCGTTAGAGGAACTTAACCTTCTCCTTAACCAGTTTGTAATTACTTGACGTCAGTCTGCTGCGTACGACCATAGCTTTTGGTGAAGCAACTGCTATCGTTGAAGGGTTGCTCAAGTCGTGTTCCAGAACCAACGTTAAGTGTTTCTTCACTTCTCTCGAAATTAATGGAACGAAAACCTTACTATGCACACATCACGAGCTTATGGTTTCATTCTCTTACGTTTAAATAAACAGAACTTACAGCAGAATGATGAGGTACTTCATTTCATTGAATTCGTAATGACTTGATGAAGCTCACATAAAGGAACACATCACTTTATTTCGTAGAATGTAATATTTAGTGCTTTGTGATTGTGCTATCTGACTTTGACACATTTATCAACAGTGCATGATAATTCACACTTGAAAGGGCTAAAACCATAGCAAGTTTTAATGGCACTCTTGCCTTCTGATGTGCAGCTAACTTAAAGAAGGGGCCTTGCTTCTTGAGCTAGAAATAAATACTGAGCACATCATCCCTGCAAATAAATACAAGCCGCAACCAGGAAAGGGCATACCTGTAGTGATTAGTCACCACTTTTCAAGTTTTCTTCTGTGTCAAAAAGGCTGGCTGAGTAAGCACTGCATACAGTACGAGGAGGCAGCTACAACAAGGTCTTACTTACAAAACAGTCAACAGATGAGAGGAGAAGTACTGACAAGCTAACCATCCAAAACAGAATGCCGGACAAAAGTGTGTTGATTACTTTTACAGTGCATAAAAACCTGCGAACAGTAGAAAGTTGTAGCGCTGCTGATCTTCCAGCCAAGTAGTATCAGGGTACATTGAGAAAAGATGCTGAAGACACGCCATTAGCAAATGACAAAACAAGAACTGACAGAGATTCATCTTCATCTTATTGTTACGAAAAAGAATAGACGACGTATAGAAGAGGCTGTGGGTGAGATGTATTTAAAACCAGCGAGCAGTAACGGCGTGACCGATTGAGGAGCCATCAAGTAGAGACAAGCTCTCTTCTTTCTCGTAAGGCAAATACGCGCGTCGCCCCCTGGAATATCAATATATATGCACGTAGCATATCCCCGGCGCCAAAAGCGCCGTCTCGGCGCATCTAAATGTCGTCGTCACTAAGAAAGTAATATGGCTTCGAGCGCGCAATCTGTACAACATCGGTAGCCTGGGGGGCTCATAAAGGTGACGGGGCGACAGGACCAATGTCATATGTCGCAGGAGTAACCACACGAAGAATTCGGTGTAAACGTCAGACTCTGAAGTTTTGCACACACGCAGCGCCACCTGTCGGCGCAGTTTTCAGTAGTGCTAAGCCCGACTCCCTTGCACAGTTTGCTGTGCAACCAGGTGCCCCTACAACGCACTAAACAACGATTGAGCAAAGTATTAGTTGTATTTGCGCATTGACCACTCAGAAAAAGAGCAGCGAATTTTTCCGCGCTACTCAGACGCATCAACGAACCGCCGTGAAGTGCTTGCTTGTTCACTCACCTCAATAACGGTGAGAACAAGAGCATACGCAACAGCTCCGTGCTCTACAAAAAACAATACCCCATTCTGCGCAACTGTTGCGTTGTGAATTGCCATGGACGGAAATGAGTACAGTTTTACTGATTTCCGCCGTTTTCGCACAGCAGAATGACGGTAGCGCTAAATACAGGTCGTTGCGAACGTGTTGGGTAAGCCACTTATACGCGTGCTCCACAGCCGTTCGCCTAAGTAAGTATAATAATGTAGATCTCCAGCAATTGTTTTGAGTAGGCTTGACGAAGAACCGTTGTATCTTTTACTATAAAGGTTAACAGACCCACTTACCACGGTGCGCGACGTACAATAGTAGACAGGTGACGCCCGGCGATTTGGGCGTCGCACACGTCAGAATCACCGATAATTTGAACTTTTCCACACCACACAGAATTACGCATGTAGGGCTTTGAAGGCTCTAAGTCCCGTCTATAACTAGGAAAAGCAAACACGTCCACCATACAAGTAAATCGCAAAATGATCGTGACCACAATCAGTGTTTTTTGACGTTGGTCTCCACGATTTCCGGAGCTATCTCGGAGGCATCGGTTTTGCATTTCGTTGAAAACTGAAAAACGTGGGCACGCATGTATGACCATTTGCAGTATCCACAAACGGAAGACAACCGTCAACAGAGTGTTCGAGTATGCGTAATAAAATAGTTCAATTCACAGTAAGCGGGAAATCGATAGAGAGTGCCACTGCAAAGCGAAAAGTACCAGGGCCATTCGAGCCGGATAAAGCGAGCTGTGGACCACTGGTCGCATAGATGGTGTGTGTGTGCACTTCTTCGCTTTCGAATCATGTGTATGCCTAGTTTTAACGCATATAGGAAGTGCAAAACACACGTCAGAATGCTTGCTTCAAACTCGATGTCTTGCGAAACTCACTTGCATTTAACTTGCAGTTGCAGCACGCTGAAGTCAATGAAGCATCTTTTGCATTGCGCCCGCATTTCGTTTTGATGAGCTTCCTACTTTTATAAAGTGAGGTTAGATTGAAAGAAGCCTGTCAGGTCCTTGATATACAGAAAAGTTCACCTCAAAACCAACAAAAGAGGAGGGCCTATGCACGTTCACGTGCACACGGCTCTCTTTGCACAACCCTTTTATGGCCGGTACGGTGATGGGGGCGCTGGTGGCAGTGTTTATCGCAGCTCCACCTGGGCAGAGTCTGACGTCCATAAACCTGTGCAGCGAGTAAGCAGTTTTTTCCGACAAGCCAGCTCGTGGCTCATTGGTTATTTCATCTTCCTTGTTGTGCTGTTCTAACATCATGAATTGATACCAACTTAATCTCTCAGCCTTACTCAAGATTTCTGGCTTCTGTATTTGTACGACAAAACCATGTCTGAGTTTCGACCAGGAATACTTCTCAAAATGTTTGGAGGACCGTTTGACGTACGGCAGGGTTCACATCATTCGTTCCAATGGTTACATGAACATTGCTTTGTGCCTTTCAGGGGCACATGTAACATCTTAATCTTTCATTTTTCAAATGTGACTTTACCTTTCCTGCTTCTATGATGTGAATGAGTTTTAAAGAAAATAAGCATAACTGCGACCCCAACTTGTTGATGTACAATTGAAACAAAACTCAAGATGCAAGACCACACCGTATTTTATTCGAACTGATTGAAAATTCAGGTTTTATAATAGTGCTTGAACTTTCCTCAAGTGAGATCTGGTTTCAGAGGTGAAGCTCACAGCAAACGCAAAGTTAAACTTAATATTTCACGGCACTTAAGTATAGGTACCAGGCAATATAAAATTGAAATTACTTTCTCACTTTTTATTTGTGGCACTGGAGAACTAGCACATTCGCAAGCCCTTGCGAAGCATGGGTTTACTGAATCACAGGACAATATTACAGCTGTATTTCAATATTTTTGTAGCCATCATAACTCAGGTGTTGCAAGCTTAGTGAGGCAGTTCTTTCACCGCTAAATAATTATTCTATGATATAACAAACGCATAAACACCAAAAACATTTTTCACATTACCTGAAGAAACAATGCTGGTAAAGGCTTTATTAGATAGATTGAGTTGAAACCAGTTAACATGCAATTTTAATAATGGCATTGTCGGGAATGTTGATTGAATATATATGTAAGAGGGATATTTATGCTGTTTGAGGCCATTAGTGCAGTGATGATGACTGCTGCATAAGTTATGAATCATTTGTTTTGTTTTCATAAAAATTGAGTAAAATTCACTTGAGAGAACAATTTTTTAAAGTTGGCCGCATGACACCGATGAAGGATGGTTTGCCCATATGATTCCATTATATGTGCATGTATAGAAGTCAAGTTCACTGCCACCAAATGTGCCTTTCAATGCACTGTCACAAGATTGTTGGTAGAAGCTTCATCATGATGTCGTGTAGACGAGATGTGCAGTCACTTGCTGGGAGGTGGGCGTAGTTTCGATCAAAATAATGCAACAAGGTCACTGGGCAGACCTACAGTCACGCCTAAGACACGTAGTACAATGTTGCAACCAATGTCTGCATTGAATGTCATGCATATACGTTTTATTCTTTCTCTTGAATGTTAGGAGGTAGGGCATGGTGGAATAACATTGGTTCATATGGGCTATCTATATCTGTTTGGACCGCGGATGACACGAGTGATGCAGCCAGCAGCTACAAAAGCAGGAGAACCACTGCATAACCTAGTTATACGGAGAAAGATTATATTCCACCCAACGCTCAAGCATATAATCAACGCAAATGACAAGTTTGTCTTCGCAAAGTGGCAACATAGTAAATGGTACAATAAGATCCTCAGAAACGTCACTCAGTCATGTGGTTCGGCCTGTCAACATATCAAGCAATATCCCAATGTGACTTAAGCTTATAGCTGCAAAGCAAACGATACAGGTGCTACACCCACGTGATGCTATACACCTATGGTATCTACCTGGAGAAGCTTCTAGGTTTCCCGTGTACATGGGTGAGAAAGACTGTCTAGCACGGCCAATATGTCCAACTGTGCTCACAAGTCGCCATAAATGGCCAGTGCTTGGGTCCCAGCGTGTATTGAATATGTCTCCTGTTACTGGCAAAGGACTCTGTACCCCTGAATGTCTAGCAGCGTCGAAGTTTGCAATTCTTACAGATGGCACAATTGGTTGTCATATAACCAATTGTCATGATTGTCATGTGTGGGCTCGGCGGCAACGCTTACCCGCTCCGCCTGTTTCTTGTGCAGATGCTCAACATGGCCTATCTACAGGCCTGTTTCGCTGACCAACCATGTACCGCCGGTGAAATTATGGTGCTGCCGTCTCTATAGCGATTCCCTGCAGCTACTACAACCTCGCCACGGACCAGGTCGTTCCATAGCTCCAGGATTCCGTAGCCTTCAAGAGGCGTTACGACAAAGCGACAACCGTAATCGAGCCTTCTTATCAGCTTTGCGCGCACCACCCACTAGCTCTTGGCACCCAGCTGATTCTGACGTCACTGACCATCGCTAAATTGCCTTGCATCGACCGTGCACGCACCTGTAGGCTTGGCGGCAACGCTTCTATGGCCAACGCTTACTCGCTTTGCCTTTTTCTTATGCAGGTAAACAATTACTTTTTTTGTATGCATTGCGTATTTGTTATATCACATTGATTGTGATACCAAGCCCCACTTGTGCGAAAATTGTCTATGACAGTGCGTTCTGACGCACAGTGATAGACAATGTCTTCGAACTATTGCTTTTAGCGGGTGACAGTGAGTAAAATTCTGGTCCCCCTACTAGTTCTTCTCCTTCGGAAACAACCTCCAATGTTCTGCAAGCCTTGAAAAAACTCCAGTCAGGTCAAGCTGAGCTTTTAATCGAGATGAAGTCTCTCCGTACCAAACTGGCATAAAATGACAAATGGCTGGGTGTTATTACTAAAAGACCAGGAAAGGTTCAAACAGAGTGCGCATCCTTCGTTTCTCTTGAAATGGCATTTAAGAAAATGCACACGATCGCTTCACAGAACTCGCATAAAATCGCCACTCTTGTCGCTAGAGAAGATAATTGTGAGGATCGCACCTGCAGATGCAGTCTTGTGTTCTTTGGTCTAAAAGACAGCGCTGAAGAAAGATGGGCCCAGTCAGAACATTTAGCAATTTGCATATGCAGGGAGAACCTTGGTGTACCAATAACACCCAAAGACATCGCAAGGGCTCACATAATACGTCGTTTCAACCCTTCCAAGACCAGACCCGTTATTGTACGCTTCGCGAAAATGGATAGACAAAGAATGTGTACTCTAATAAAAAAAACCTCACTGGGTCACAATATAGCATCAGCGAATATTTATCACCGGGATCACGCCTCACACGAAAAAAATTTGCTTAGTTTGCCACAGGCAAAAATAAGCCCATAAAACTTTGTTACAACAAAATTATTATATATGGCGTCACGTATGTTTACTACGAAAACACAGAAAGTGTTATTCAATGGCCATCACCGCAAGCCTCGAGTTCAAGCCGCGATCTGCCGCGTTTCGAGTATATTTCGGTATGAGGGAAGTCGTGCACCCTTTTACGTTCTCCTACTAACACATCTGTTCAACTCAAGTCTCATACCTAAATGAGACCAAATACTACACTTATCAGAAACTACCGAATGTGATTTTGTCGTGATAACCAAAACTTGGTTAAATGAGTCAATCTCTTATGCCAAGTTGGCCATCTATTTCCCTGGTTTTTATGTCTTTAATTGAACCAAATAGGTAGGTGGGGTGGTGGTGTGCTTATAGCCGCTCGCAGCAGACTGTTATGCAAAATTATAGAAATTTCTAGTAGTTTAGTAGTACTGTTTGTATCCTGCAAAGCACTCTATCCCCCGCCATTATCGCTGTGTGTTACCGTCCACCTGACACATACCGGTCATTTGTTGCTGATTATCATGACACTTTGAACTCGCTTTATAGTTCTTATCCTTATGTTCCAAATGTGCTCCTCAAAGATTTTAACTTTCCCACCATAACTCGGTCTGATCTGTCTTTAACTTTATAGAAATTCAGCGCAGAAAGTGACTTCATCAATTCCTGCTTAACGTTACGGCTTTCAGAACTATTTTGAACCCCTACGAGAGAAACTAATCACCCATCAAGTATTCTCGATCTTTTGCTAACATCGCAACTAGAAACTGTTTTATCCGTCAGCAATTTGGCTGGGCTGCGCGACCACGCCGTAATAAATGCCACACTACAGTTTCACATGCCAAGATAAAAAAGCATAAAGAAAACAACAAGCACTTTACGATAAAGGGAGCTACGTTGCCAGTAACGAGGAAAACACGTGAATGCGATCAAGGCGTACGTGGCTATTCACCTGAAAATGTGTGAAACGTGCTTCCTGCGTTACCTCCATACAGCCACCCATGTCTTCTAATTTGAATTTATTAACTATGCCTGCGAGCGTGCTACTACTTTATCGTGCATGGCGTGTCCATTTGATCGATCGCGCCCGTTGAGTATGCAGTCAAAATCACCAAGTAATAGAAAGTTTCTTTCCAAAGTGATGTGTTTTTTTTACCTTTGGAAAAATGACTGTTCCTCGCAAATGGTCCGGGCGCAAATACACACAATGCACCAGTGACATTCAATAAATACAAGATCACAGGAAACCACTCTGCCGAATGGGCAAGAGAAAGTATCTTGTACTACCAGACCCGATAACTTCGTAATGAATAAGACACAGCCTGCAGACTTTCCTATTGCTTGACTTGGAATTGCGTAGTAACGAGCCGAAAAGCTCAGAACTATGCCCCAGGTCTCTTTAACACCGTCTACTTTGGTTTCTTGTGCAGCTAGTACACCCAGATCATGATCCACAAGAAACCTGTAGTCTTGACTCTGTTTCCGATTGGTGGCTAAACCTCGAATATTTAACGTTGCCACTCCAAGTTTCGGTGCAAAAGACATGTGTACACAGCGAAGAAGTTAGCACGGGGCATGATGCTCACCTTCAGCGTCTAGCACGGGACGAGACATCCTTGGAGCCTCCAGGTAGACCCGTGCCACTGGAGGACAATAATGGCCTGTGTTTGTCCAATATCTAGTAGGGACGCAGCCTTGTGCTACTGCATCGGAACGGAGTCGCCTTCGAAGGTGGCCCATCTTCCTGCTTATCACGGGACACCACGCTCCGTCCTGCAGACTGTTCGTGGGGTCCTTTGCTTGGCACCGCACTACTGATACTCTCGGTCGACACTGAAAGTTTTTCGGTTAAATCCACCGCCTCGGGCTCCTTCGATGGGGTACTTCTGTAGCCTTCATCAATTTGGCCGGCTGGCTTTTGAGTAACCTCTCCAGAAGCCTTGTCAGCTTGTACTGTTGGTTCATCACCGCCAGTCGGTGTGTCTGTACCTGTGGAAGCATCTGGGTTCACCACGGCACCTGCCCCTTTCACCCCGTCTTGAGACTCAGTTGTGTCCAGTCATGAGTAGGACAGGCAGCGGCACTGTGGGCGATATGCTGACCAAACCATTCGTCTTTGTGGTGGAGGTTATGGAGACCATCTATGGAACGGAAGCTGCTGAATATGAATCCGTTGTGACATACCCCCCCCATGACTGGAAGGATCTCCACGGCATCGAGATTCCGCTGCGTGGTCACCGTTGTCTTATCGAAGAAGCCGTCCTTTCCTTAGTCCCGACTCCGACGTATGCGCCAACATTGGTGACGTCAGCAACCTCGGGCCTTCCAATGGCTATAAGAAGCCACGTACCTCCGTCGAACTACAGTGGGCCAGGCAGTGGCACTCTGGGCGAAATGCTCAACAAACCATTTGTATTTGTAGTGCAGGTTAGTTCTTACTTCCCTGTGCCATGTTACCGTAGTGATAACTGCTTTTTAGTGTTGCTGCCACGCCCACTTGGTAGCTTTTTTCGTGCGTTTGTGTTTTTGGTGTGGATTCTTTAGTTTGCAGGGATATTGAAGTGAACACAGGCCCTTCGGATAAAGAAATACTGCAGCAGCTTCTTTCAGGACAAAACCACATGACTGATATGATGAATAGTGTCTTATCAAAACAAGAAAAAATCGAAAAAGAAGTTGCTAGCCTGACTGGCAGGATGAGTTCGGTCGAAATACCGACAAAACCTTTGTTTGAACTGAAAACAGATGTAAATGACTTAAAGCAAAGAGCAACACAGCTTGAGAAAGACTTAGGCCCGTATTCAGAAACGCTCCTCCACTCGACCCTTCACTCGAAACGCTCCTCAAGTGGCATTTCCCCATTCACAAACCACCATTCACTTGAAACGCTTCCTTCATTTGAGAAAATCTCGAGCGCTTCCTCAAAATTGTCCAAGGAAGCGATCGAGCTACCTTGAATCCTCCCTAGAGTGAAGTTTTTGCACCAACATCGCGTCCATGGCGGAGCCCGTCTCGCTTTGATGGCGTTTATTGATCAATTTGGCTGCCACCGCCACGTTCTTTCAACAGTGACGGTGCACGGTCACTACGGAGCTGCCTTGTAACGGTTCGACAACGGCTTTTGTGGCACCGGGACAGGCGGGCGTGGTGTCAAGCGGAGCGCTCACCAGTGCCGTGATGTGTTCTGTTTCGTGCATGAGCCAGTGAATTCTCCGCCTTCGGGCGTGCGTATACTCGTCGTGTGAGTGCTCCAAGACTTACTGCGGATGCTACTGCTTTCAAGTGTTTCGATGAAGCTTGCACACCACACCATTTCAAGTGTGGCGCGAAAGCTTGACAAACAAGCTGAGAGGAAACGTGATAGCAAACTTTCGGTGCGTTGCATTCACCATACTCCTAAGCGGCTTCCCCTCCGATGAATCTTTGCTAGCCTAGCCGAAGTATACGACAAAGCACACATTCGTTAGATGATCGTCTGTATCTACGAGACGGTAAGATCTCCTTTTTCTTTTTTTTGTTCATTTTCTCCCCTGGTCAGGTCAGACCACTATTAGAGACAGTTTAGGAAGAACAAAACACAATGTAATTGTGCCCAATGAGTGTGCTGTTGTTGCTACTACGCGTGAAACATAGCTTCAATATACAGTGTCTATGCAGCTCACAATACCAATGAACAAACACACCCTGCTTTAGGGAATCAAGCATAGGCTCGTGCTCTATAAAACGTGCTCGCACGCAAGAATGCATGAAGTGTCGTACAAAAACGCAAACATACGAAAAAGAAATACTGCAGACACATTATAAGATCGTTTTTTTATGGTTGAACCCCCCCCCCCCCCCGATGAGGTATTGCTGGCTACGCCATTGATTCGTGCAAGTAGGTTATCGAATTACATTATCATATGCCTGGTGAGCTGCCCAAGGGCGTGAGCCAAACATGTGTCAAAATAGGTAAAGCACAATAACTCCACCATATCGGTTCTTTAACGCAAGAAATATTAAGAATGAGTGCATCTCGAGAAATAAAAAATACAGCTGTGCTGTTCTAGCTATTACGTTTTTCTAATATTATGTCTTGCCTTTCTTATGCAGGGGCCAGGTGGCCGACGGAAGAACACAGTGGAAAGGTTTCCTAAAACGTGCCGTATTCGCAATGCATTGCATAGTCTGCACGACTGTATACAAATAAACAAAATCTGCAGTAATTGCGTGCAGCTGCACTGCATAAGACACGCTATGGTGTCTACTACATCGATATTATTTATGATGTCTTACAATCTCGAAATTTATTTGGGCAGTGTGTCAGCTGCATATGCTTGAATAATGTACACTTTGCAGTTGCACGCGAGTGTTCGCCACATGGATCTTCATCAGCCAAATGTAAAAAAGGTTGAATTTGCCATTCACAATTTCTACTTTGTTCATTTTTGAATACATAATTATTGTCATGTTCGTCTTTTCAGGATGAGACAGAATCACAAAAGCCTCTTTTCCGATTCTACAGGAGAGCAGTTCTACAAAAATCAAGCCTCTTTTATATATACCACCCCCACTCCCCTTTCATGAAACTGAGATGGCGTGGTTCCAGCGTGTAGACATGCTTATGTTGCAACAAAAGCGTATATTTTATTTACAGGCGTTTGGCCAGATATACCGCGACGTGTCCAATACTCTTGAGCATTTTTTACCAATTTGTTGCACTGGTCTGTGTTAAATCAGCAGAGTAAAATACTCTGCTTCTTGACAACACTTTTTCCAAGGCTAAGAGAACCACCACGGTCGTGTTTAAGACAGAACAGCGCCAAAAGTCTGAAGCGCCTTCAATTTTATCATTTCCAAAAGGATAAAACATCTCCTAATAAATTATGTACAGCCGAGGATTTAGAATTAAGCACAGAAAACACGATCATATTCAATAGCTATTCCCGGCAATAATATTCTACAAAAAAGCCAAAACATAAGTGCAAAGGTCATTCCTGCAGTACCGAATGTGCTTCTGAGCTTGCAGGTAAAGAAGACAGGACAGAAATTTCAAGACGGAGCTGCTGTGTGAACTTGGATACGGAAGCTACAGAGATTTAAAGGTTACGTCTATTCGAATCAGACATATTAGAGCATCCACGAATGCAGGGTGGAAGGAAGATGGGAAAAATAACTGCTTACTAAGGCATCCTTGGAAGGATGAAATGGCAAAATTGAAACACAAAAACACAAACACGCATTGTTAACCGCTTACATATGCCGCTAATTGAGGAAAACAACAAGTTTAAAATGATGTTTCGCCATAATTTGAAGAAAGGCACACGATTGCTTTTCTTAATTTGCATAGCAGTCTAAGTCAAACGCTCAGCCACGAGTGTACTATGCCTACTTTTTAATTCTACCCTGCGCCTCTCATAATCAAATGGTGGCTATGGGACGTTAAATCCCACATATCAATCAAATCGAAGGTACCCTGGTATAGCCTTGAATGGAAGTTGTGAGCACTGTTTTCTAAAATTTCTGTTACATGCAGAGGAACAACTACGAAAGTGCCACGTCAAAATTCGCAGTGAATGAGAAAAATGAACATAGCACAGTGCCCAGAAATGAGGAACTGTTCACCTACTCCCGCTGCGAAAACGAATTCACGTACAAGTAATCTTTGTCGGAGGTGAATTCTAAAAGCACACCAATGCATTGTGTTATAAAGTCGAAGTTATTCCACCGCGTTACACGTTCGGTGGCTACACTAGTGATCAGAAGGCTCTCAGCAAAGCGAAAGTAAACGAAGCAACAAACCATATGTTCTGCTTCCTGCCATCACTCACGTAGTTCGTTAGTCAACCCAGCGAAAGCAGGGTCTGAAACACCCACTCAGACACTACCGTAAATATAAATGGCAATTAATAGACGCACACGAGACGAAATAAACTAAGCACGTAGAAACGTTCAGCAGCAGACGAAACGCCATCAGCTGTTCGATCAGCTGCCTGAGGGCAACTGTTGCCAGACTTGAAGCGGGGGTTTCGCTAACTCTACCGGCTCAAGGCTTAGGGAAACCATGCTACTACTTTAAATGCATGTATTTTGCTGTAATATCAATTAATAAAAGAAGAATGACTAAGAAAAGCATTCATTTATTATACGGAGATAGGCATTTCTCAACCACAATTGCGAATAGTCTCGTCATCAGGCGGTTTTTTTTTGGCCCATGCAGTTCACTCAAGTGGAGGGATCATTTCCGAGGCCTCCCTTGGCGAAGGAAGTGTGCAGGAGCGTTTATAAAACGCAGCGGCTCCTTGAGTGGAGGAGCATGCTCCGCCTTGACTTCGTCAAGTCGAGGGGAGCCCTTGAGTGAAGGAGCGTTTGTGAATACAGGCCTTAGAATTTGCGGTCAAAAAAAAAAAACTTGACGAGTTAGAGAACAGAAGTTGACGAAATAACTTGATTATTTTTGACCTAGGGAAAGAAGGTAATGAAACGACTGATGACCTTACTGAAATAATAAAAAAGGAGTCATTTGAAGGAAACCTAGGAGTGAATGTCAGTGACATAGAAAGATGTCACAGATTGTGGAAAAAAGACTGGCGAAAAACGCCCGGTAATTATAAAAATTCTTGATTACCGAGACAAGTTAGGTATTCTTCAGAGGTGTTCCAACCTTAAGGGCACTGAGCGTCGATAAGTGAAGACTTTTCCGCTCATGTTCGTGATATCAGAAAAAAATTGTGGCAAAGTTCATCGCGCGAGCGTGCAAGTGGATCTAAAGTGAAGTTAGTTTTTGATAAGTTAAACGTTGATGGAAAGTTTTTTTGTTAGGATGATAATAGGAGTAGGAAATATAAGTTATCTAACCAAAATAAGGTTCGGGGAAACTAGATGAACAATGTTTAGCGGTGTTAAATGTAAATTGCCACAGTATTGTTAATAAGCCTGGGAAGTTGGAAGGCATGCTTTTAGCACATGACCCAGTTATTGCATTACTAACTGAGACATTGCTACGAGATGATGTTTTAGATGCGGAAGCATCTTATACTCGCGCCTTGTAGTGCGCCGTCCGCGCCGTCCGCACCGCTTCTCGAACATTCGACAGCTGACGCGCGCGCATGCGCCGTCGCGCCGTCGCCCCGGCGTTCAACAACGCGCCAACGGCGAGCACTGCGTTGCTACCTTCTCGAACATTCGACAGCTGACGCGCGCGCATGCGCCGTCGCGCCGTCGCCCCGGCGTTCAACAACGCGCCAATGGCGAGCACTGCGTTGCTACCGTCTGTGGCGTCGACGTCATGACGATGTACCTCGCGCCAAACCTCTCTCGTGCCGCCGTAGAAAAGAACGTCGACGAGGCCGTGCAAGATTACAGAAAACAACAACCGCAACATCGACCGTTCATGCTAGTTGGCGACTTCAACGTCGACGTCATCAAGGACGATTGGATAGTCGAATACATGGCGTCGCGACACTCGCTGAAACGCGCAACGCACGACGACTGCAAACACCACCAGCCGACCACCATTCGCGGAACCTGCATCGACCACGTCTTAGCAAATTTCGACCTACGACCGATGCAACCCGATCCACTCACTCTTTACTTTACCGACCACAAAGCCATCGTCCTCAAAGTTCGTCGCAATAAATAAAACACCGCCCTTTCGCATACGTGCCGTACGTGTTCGCTCATTTAACACCCCATTTCACAACCACGTTAACCAATTTAGCCATCGACCCAAGTAAGTCGCAATTTAACACCCGTTAACCAATTACATGCTTCCGCATCCTCCTCAGTGTTCCCCCGAGGGAAGCTGCGGGCAATTTTTTTTGATAGTGAGTTTGTGCCGAAAAATTACAGAGTGTTCCGTAAAGATCGAGATCGGTTGGAAGGGGGCGTTGCTGTTCTTTTTAGGAATAATACACGTGTTGTAAATATGCCAGACGTTCAAGACATAGAAACCATCTTCTGTAATGTGCATATTAGCAATAATAAATATCTCATTGGTGTCGTTTACAGGCCACCAAATGCTTCTCTTGATGGTATTGCAAAGCTTAAGGATGACCTTCATTTTCGTGTAAAAACCGAAGATAAATTAATCATAGCAGGAGATTTTAATAGGCCAAAAATGAAGTGGTAAACGTTTATATCAGACCCATGTCAAGCAGCGGATACTTAAATATTCGATATCATTTATCAATATGATTTGACGCAAATAGTCACCGACCCTACCAGAATAGATCAGGGGACGAAATCTATCCTAGATATAAATTTTGTAAGTGGCAATATAAAAGAAACCTTGTTGTGCAACGTCACAAATGGCATATCAGATCACAAGGCTGTGGTACTGGAGCTAAAGGGAGTTGCGCTTAGTCAGCAGAGGATGGTAAAGAAATTTCCCAATTTTTCAAAAGCAGATGATAAATCTATAATTGATGTTCTGGCCTTTGAATATGATCGTTTCAAAACAAGTAATCGTAGCGTTGAAGAACTGTTTCTTTGCTTTAAGAGAATGATTGAAGATTGTGAGCAGCATTTCATCCCTTTAATTACAAAGAAAAAAATCACAATGCCTGGATAACAAGACAGATGTTACAGCTGAAGCGAAAGTTGAAACGGTTAAAAAAGATTGAACAAGGCTAACAGTCCTAATTAAAAATAATTATTTGCAATATACGTGAAAAAATCAAAGAAAGATCTTTTCGTGACAAAGAAATGTATGTTAACGAAAAATTGCTGTCATTTATTAAAACATGTCCAAGAAAATTTCGGAAAGAGGTCACTCCGGGCACATGCTTTACCGATGTATTTCTCTTAGATGAAAAATTAAAGAGTGATGAAAAAGCTGTCTGTATGCCTTTAATAACTATTTCAACAGCGTCTATACAAAATATAATAATCATCTCCCACCTTTCGATGCAAAGCTACCACCAATATCAGATGTCACTATTTCTGAAGAGTATCTTTAATTTATTGCTAAATCTAGATGTTAAAAAATCTGTTGGACTAGATGACATACCGAATGCCTTCTTAAAACGGTACGCAGAGTGGTGCACGAAATATTTGTTTTTGTTGTATATAGGTCTTTGAACGAAGGGGTACTCCCTGAGGACTGGAAAATTGCCCGAATAAGGCCTCTACACAAAGCATGTGGTCAAACTGAAATAAAGTATTATCGACCAGTTTCGTTAACCTCTACAGCTTGTAAAATTTTCGAGCACATACTTCGCAAACACATTGTTACATTTTTTGATGAATATGAAGTACAAACAAAAGCGCCACGTGGATTTAGATGTGGATATTCTACCACTGCACAGATGGTTGAAACCATCCACGATTTTGCTACCGCACTAAATGAAGATGAACAGCTAGATGCCATTTTTATCGACTTCCAAAAAGCCTTTGATAAAGTTTCGCATAAAAAATTACTTCATAAATTGCAATATATCTTGAAAATTCCGAAACTTAAAGTATGAATATGAGCGTATCTTAAAAACAGGCAACAATTTGTTTCACTTAATGACTGCTGTTCAAGCAAACTTCCCGTGGATTCCGGCGTACCCCAGGTTTCGGTCCTCGGACCTCTTTTATTTCTATTATATAAAAATGATATAATAAATGGCCTTTCTGTGTGTGTAAAGCTTTATGCTGATGATTGTGTGTTATACACAAAAGTAACAAGAGCTGGGGATCAGAGAAGGCTCAATAATCAGTTTACCAAGGTCGTCATTTGGTGCCAGGAATGGCAAATGACAATTATTTACAACAAAACTGTTTATATGAAAATAACACTAAAAGGAAATTTTTCATGTTATCAGTACGGCACAAATAGCGCCAGTCTTACAGAAGTTACAGAGTAGCAATACCTTGGATTATGGATAACTAATGATCTAAACTGGAACAAGCACACCGACATAACTGTGTCGTGTATGCTACGCATGCGTCGCATGTAGCAGCTCCAGTGACAAACTGCGAATGTTAGCCAGCACGTGCCTGTGATATCGGCTTGTATATATACTAGGGGTGTTTCCTGAATAAACGTTGTTGATTCTTGCATTCAATCTCAACGATACATGGTGTCAGAAGTGGGATGGCTCGATGATTACGACAGGTTGTTGTTGGCGTACGTATTCAAGGCAATGGAACAACTAGTTAAGCCACCGGAGCACCTGCAACTTTTCGGCAACATTGCGAAGAATTGGGACTTGTTCCTCCAGAAGTTCGAGCTGTTTCTTCAAGCGACAGCATCAGCGAAAGAGCCAAGGTCAGAAGCTGTGAAGGCTGCGCTGCTGCTCAGTGTGGCCGGCGACGATGCACTCAAAGTGTTTAACATCTTCACCTTTCTGGAAACGAGAAGCAAGGATGTCTACGCGACGGTCGTGTGGAAGTTTAAAGAATACTGTCAAGAACAAGTAAATGAAGTCTATGAAAGTTACATATTGCGGTCAAGAACCCAGGACGAAGCCGAGTTTATTGAGCATTTCCTGCGTAATCGGCGAAAATTGTCCCGAAGCTGCAGCTTTAGTGAGTTGGCCGAGTCAATTATACGCGACCAGGCGGTGCTCGGGATAAGTCACCCAAACTTGCGGGAGAAGCTCTGAACGTTAAAAATCTTACGTTCACTAAGAAGGAACAAATTTGCGAAGCCGCGGAACTGGCGAGTCAACAGAACGAGACGTGGGATGAGACCGAGAAACATGTCTCGCTGGTAAAAAAAACGCCCGTTCAAGTGCACGAAATGCAACCGGTCGCATGAAAGAAACAGGTGCCCGGCGTTTGTAAAGACGTGTTTTGTCTGCGGAGGCACAAATCACTTTGCAGCATGCTGCAAGAAAGGGGCTACAGTAGGCAAAGTCGTCAATGACCCGGACACCGCCGACATCCTTGACGTAAAAGCTTGCAGCGTGCGAAGTTCGACGGACTGGACCATAAATGCTAAGGTGGCCGACCAAGATACGTTCTTGAAAGCAGACAAGGGCTCCCAAGCAAACTTGCTGCCATACTCGGTTTATTGAAAGTGCAAAGGTAGGCACAGCTTGAAGCCAAGCAGCTTCACTCTACGGTCCCATAGTGGTGACGCTATTAAACACTTCGCTGTTGTGACCTTGCCGGTGGCCATTAGGAATCGATCTGGTCACTTCGACTTCTTCATAGTGAAGAAAGGTAACCACGCAATACTCGGACTGCGTGCAAGCGAGGCGCTGGGATTGGTCACCAGAACGGTGGATGCAGTCGACGTCGGCGCTTATGAAGTATTGCAGGAATTTCCTCGCCTTTTCCGTGGAACTGGCTGTGTAAAACGGCAGTATCGGATGGTACTACTCACTAGATCGGTGCCTGTAGTCCATGCCCTTAACACTGCAAGAATCACTGCGGTAGGAACTCGACCGCATGGAACGGGGTGACATGATCACGAGAGTGACAGAACCAACAGACTGGGTAAGCCCGCTTGTGATCGTACGTGAAAAGGACGGCTCACTACGGGTATGCATTGATCCCATGCATATCAATGCATTCCTGAAGGTCGAACACTATCATATGTATAAACGTGACGATATGTCTAAACGTGGCGTGAGCTCACTGGCGTTAAATATTTTTCCCGCCTCGATGCTAATTCGAGGTTCCACCAAATTTCTTTGGAGGAAATCACATCAAAAATTTGTACATTTGGTACACCTTTCGGCAGCTACCGCTTTTTGAGGCTGCCCTTCGGAATCGCGTCGGCTTCGGAAGTGCTTCTTAAAACACTGAGCGATGTTTTTGATACGGCTCCTTGGGTGTGGGTGTATGTAGATGATATCCTTGTCTGGGGGTCTACGAAACAAGAACATGACACATGCCTTCGGAATGGATTGTAACTTTCGGGAAATGCTGGTTTGACATTTAACGCGAACAAGTGTAGGTTCGGGCTAACTGAAGTTGAGTTTTTGGGTGACGTCATCAGCCAAGACGGCTGCGGTACGACGATAACTTTATATCAAGTTTATAGAGTATTTCGGCGTTAAGAAACTGTTAAAGAAAGGGAGGTGTATCGTGTACGCAACGCATGCGTCGCGTGTAGCAGCTCCAGTGACAGACTGCGAAGATTAGCCAGCACGTGCCTGTGATATCGGCTTGCATATTGCTACATAGCTGACATAACAGCGGTCAGAAGACGACAACGAGGAAGTGGTCTGTCGGTAGTGCGTGCTGTCTTCCATCTTAGTCGACGCCATACGCATCAGTTTCAATATAGATTTTAAATAGACACGCCTCGTGTCATTTTTACGTAACATCTTTGTGGTGGACGTGCTGTGTACTTCCCCGTCTTCATCACGAAGCTCCGCAACGGTCGCATCATCATAGGTTCAACCATGTCACAGGTTGAACCACCATCGTCTTCACCACATGCCCCTACCGTGACTTCTACATACGTCGTTCTACCTCCTGCTCGTGATCCCGGTGTATTTTCCATACAGGATGGCGTTGACGTCGACAAATGGATCAACTGGTACGAACGGGTCAGCGCAAGCTATAGGAGAGACCCGACTCTTGTGCTTGCCAATGTGCTTTTTTACCTCAATGGCCCACCACGAGTGTGGTTCGAGACGCACGAAGCGGAGATTATAAACTGGGACTCCTTTCAGAAGAAGATCCACGACCTTTTTGCCGACACCATTGGGCGGCAGATCACAGCGCGGAATCAACTGGCAGCTCGTGCACAGACGTCAACGGAGTCGTACGTCGCGTACATTCACGACGTCATCGCCCTATGCCGCCAGATTGACGAGCACACGACTGAGTCTGAGAAAGTGGCCCATGTGCTGAAAGGCATAGCAGACGACGCATTGAATCTTCTAGTTTACAAAAACGTTGCCACCGTGGACGCAATCATTAAAGAGTGCCGGCGGTTCGAAGAAGCCAAGAGCCGCCGTATTACTCAGCGATTCACCCGGCTGCCCAACACGGCCGCAACCTCATCGTGCGAAGCCGCTCGTCAGTTTACCACGTATGACAACGTCACACGCATTGTTCGTCGGGAAATCGAAGCCGCCTGTCCGGCTCCTCTTCAGCCACCCGTTTTCGCAACGCTCGCCTCTGACCAACAACAGCCGTCAGTGGCGTTTATACAAGCTGTGGTGAGGCAGGAGTTTGCGAACCTCGGCGTTCCATCATGTCCATTGACTCGACCTGAAGTCCCGTCTTACTACCGAGGACACGCTCGCCGTTCACCTCCAACAATGGCCTTCCGTAACCCTTCGGAATGGCGAACACCCGACGACCGGCCTATTTGTTTTTCCTGCCACCAGCCTGGGCACGTTTCTCGCTATTGCCGTCGTCGTTGGTCAAATCAACCACGTCAGACTTTCTCTACCTCGGCGCTCATGCATCCGACGACCCCTCGACGTTCAGTCGCTGCACTCTTCAATTTCTATTCGTCGTCATCTTACGAGCCTTCCACTGACGCCCCTTTGTCTGATAGCCGCCGCTCTTGCTCCCCGTCGCCGCTACGTCGCCAATCCCGCTCAGCGCCACCTCGGCGCTATTCCTCGCCGAGCTTCTCTGCACGACTGAATCGGGAAAACCAGATATTGCAGCTTATAGAGGTGAAGCTGCAATACCAATGACGGCCGAAAATCCTCTGCTGACGCTTCTCACGCACCATAGCCTGCTTGAAGTACAAGTCGACCATGTTCCTATGACTGCCCTCATTGACACAGGTGCACACCTCCCTATTATGAGCGCTTCTCTACGCTGCCGCTTACAAAAGATTATGACGCCATCTACGACGCAGGCAATACGTGTTGCCGATGGCGGTACTGTACCAGTAATCGGAATGTGCACTGCTCGTTTCAGCATTGCCGGTCGTCACGCAATGGTCCTTTTTGCCGTGCTAGCCTGCTGCCCTCATGACCTCATACTTGGCGTTAATTTCCTTTCGGCACACTCGGCCTTAATTTATTGTTCGTCTGGTACCCTTAGCCTTGATCTACCAATCTTTGCCGACTACTCTGCAAAGCCCACCAGCCGCTTGAGCTCAACCACTTTCGTTCGCCTGCCACCTCGAGCCGTCACGTACGTGTCATTGTCAACGACCCCTTCCGTTCCTGACGGTGATTATATCGTTACGCCAATTACTGACGTTCGGCTGACGCGCAGTGTTACTGTGCCCCATACCATCGCGACCATAGCGGATAACTGTATGTTACTTCCGCTCCTTAACTTTGGTTTCACCCCTCAAGTGTTGCCGTGCCAGATGTCTCTAGCCCAGCTAACTGCCATAACAGAGGACGATATCAGTGTTGTCGCTGTATCTGCTCTTGATCGAAGCGCAGTCTCACGGTCACCCAGCTCATACGATGGTATTTTTGGAAACATGATTGGATCGGAGCTGTCACCTCACCAGGCTGACGCTCTCTGCCAAGTTTTGGCCTCATACAGTGACATTTTCGACACCGACGATTGTCCGTTGGGCCAGACTGAAATTGTCACTCACCGAATCAACACTGGTGACTCTGCGCCCATTCACCGTCGGCCGTACCGTGTGTCAGCGTCTGAGCGAGAAGTGATTCAGAAAGAAATGGTCAAAATGCTTACAAAAAACGTAATCGAATCATCAACAAGCCCTTGGGCATCTCCCTTGGTATTATTAAAGAAGAAAGACGGCTCATGGCGTTTCTGCATTGATTATCGCCACCTCAACAAAATTACCAAAAAATACGTGTACCCTTTACCACGCATTGACAATGCCCTTGATTGCCTCCATGGCGCCACCTTCTTTTCATCTTTCGACCTCCGATGTGGCTACTGGCAAATTGCTGTAGATGACATGGACCGAGAAAATACCGCCTTCGTTACTCCTGAGGCTCTTTACCAATTCAAGGTCATGCCATTCGGGCTCTGCAACGCTCCAGCGACCTTCGAGAGAATGATGGACACGCTCCTACAAGGATTTAAATGGTTGACTTGTTTGTGTTACCTGGACGACGATCATTTTCTCACCTACCTTAGCAACCCACCTTGAACGCCTTTCGACCATTCTATCCATATTTTGACGAGCCGGCCTGCAGCTGAATTCCTCCAAGTGCCACTTCGGTCTTCGTCAGATTACCGTATTGGGTTACCTTGTTGACGCTGGCGGCGTATGGCCAGACCCGGCGAAAGTACGCGCTGTAACAAAGTTACCTGTCCCAGGCTCTGTCCATAATGTTCGCAGTTTTGTGGGCCTCTGCTCCTACTTTCGCCGGTTCGTGAAAAACTTTGCGGCACTCGCACGGCCACTCACCGACCTTCTCAAACAAGACGTCCCATTTTGTTGGGGCCCTGCTCAAGCTGGCGCCTTCTCTCAGCTAATCATCGCTCTAACGACACCTCCTATTCTTGCACATTTCGACCTCGATGCTCCTACAGAAGTGCGAACAGACGCGAGTGGTCACGGAATTGGTGCAGTTTTGGCGCAAATTCGGCGGGGCAACGACCGTGTAATTGCGTACGCAAGCCGTCTGCTTTCTAAGTCTGAACGCAATTATTCTATAACAGAACACGAATGTCTCGCTCTTGTTTGATCGGTTTCGAAATTTTGTCCTTACTTGTATGGCCGCCCTTTCCGTGTCATCACAGATTATCACGCGCTGTGTTGGCTTTCTTCTCTGAAGGACCCCACTGGACGACTTGGTCGTTGAGCATTACGCCTACAGGAGTATTTCTACTCGGTTGCTCATAAGTCTGGACGTCTCCATCTGGACGCCGATTGCTTATCCCGCTACCCTGTTGATCAGCCCGACGAACCAGACATCGGGCCTAGCCTCAGCATCATGTAAATGTCCCGGTTTTTTCAGATTTGTGATGAACAACGTCATGATGCTTCTCTGCGGCAACTTGTCGACCGTCTCGAATCTGCTCCAAACAACACGTCACTTCGCATGTACGTCCTCCTGAATAACACGCTGTACCGTCGTAGCCTCCATCCAGATAGCCCTGAGCTCCTTCTTGTCGTGCCGAAAAATTTGCGTTCAACCATGCTGCACGAGCTTCACGATGAACCAACTGCTGGTCATCTGGGTGTATCTCGGACGTACGACCACGTGCGTAGCCGCTTCTTTTGCCGTGGTCTCGCCCGGTCCGTTCGCAGTTACGTGTCCTCCTGCGATAAATGCCAACGTAGAAAGTGACCTACTGCGCCCTCAGCTGGACTTCTTCAACCGATCTGATCCCAACCGAACCTTTCTTCCGTGTTGGTATAGATCTTCTTGGTCCTTTTCCCGAGTCAAAACTGGGCAACAAGTGGGTCGCCGTTGCTATAGACTACGCGACTAGGTATGCCATCACTCGAGCTCTCCCCACCTGCACCGCTACTGACGTCGCGGACTTCTTGCTCCACGACTTCATCCTACACCATGGCGCTCCTCGCCATGGTGTACTGAAGGATCGCGGCCGCGCATTTTCGTCCCGTGTAATCGACGATCTTCTGCGCTCTTCCTTGACGCACCACAAGCTGACCACTTTCTACCATTCCCAAACAAATAGCCTTACCGAACGGCTAAATCAGACCCTCACGGACATGCTCGTGATGTATGTGTCTTCCGACCACCATGACTGGGACCTGGCGCTACCTCACGTGACCTTCGCGTACAATTCTTTTTGCCACGTCACTACTGGTATTTCACCCTTTCATTTGCTTTATGGCCGTGATCCAAAGTTACCACTCGACACCCTACTTCAACCACTACAACGCCGTCAACCGAATATGCACGCGACGCTATTACTCGTGCCGACCACGCACGTCAGATCGCCCGCTCTGGACTTTCGGCTTCGCAAGACACCCAGAAAACCATCTACGACAGATGGCATGTTGGCGTTCGCCTCTCACCCGGTTCTCTAGTTCTCCTGTGGTGCCCAGTTCCTCGAGTTGGCTTATCAGAGAAGTTGTTGTCTCGCTACATGGGTCCTTACCGTATCATCCGCCAGGTAACCGACGTCATCTATGAGATCATTCCTGCATCTGAGACCACAAGCCTGCCTGCAACCACACCCAGTGATGTTGTGCACGTCAGCAGGCTAAAACCTTACCACCTGCCTACTGAAGACCGAGCTAATGTGCACCGAGACGGCGCTTTTTATCGCCGGGGGGGGGGGGGTAATGCTACGCAGCTGACATATCAGCGGTCAGAAGACGACAACGAGGAGGTGGTCTGTCGGTTGTGCGTGCTGTCTTCCATCTTAGTCGACGCCATACGCATCAGTTTGAACATAGATATTAAATAGACACGCCTCGTGTCATTTTTACGTAACAATATATACTAGGGGTGTTGCCGGAATAAACGTTGTTGATTCTTGCATTCAATCTGAACGATATAATAGCTACAGCTAAATGTCTACGTAAACTTTTTTTGAAGCGATCCTTAAAATATTCTATCCCGTCTGTATGTATGTTCGCATATAAAACAATCATTCATCCAATGTTGGAATATGCTGTAATAATAGGGGATCCATTCACTAAACGTAATACTAATCAATTAGAAAAAGTGCAGAACAAAGGCTTACGTTTTATTTACAGCTGCTACGGTAGAACATCCGTATCTGAATTAATGCTAAAAAGTGGTCTGCAACCCGTTGTGGACAGACACTGCACTTGCCGGCTTAATTTTTTCTATCAATAATTAAACAGTCACATAAATGTTGACACTGCTAGCATCCTTCAGCATTCTTCCGGTTACGCAACTCGCAAGCGACATAGTAAAACGATAACTCTTTTATCTTCACGGATTAACTGCTACAGGTATTTGTTCTTCCCTAGAACTAATAATGACTGGAATAACCTGCAGATGATGTCGTTTTACACAACTGTCATTGTTTGAAAACAGCATCGCCTAAACCATCACTACACATTGTATTGTATCATTTGTTTTATTGTATTCAATGTGTTAGTCTGTAGCCCGTATCTATGAGTTACGTTATTATGTCTTATGTTACTAAAAATTTGTTGAAAGAAGCGTTTTTGAAGTTTCGCCTTGTATACTCACTTCGTAAGATTATTGTGTCTTCATTATTTCTGTGTATGTAAAGTTTCTCGAACATTTTTCCCACCTTGCCATGATTTTTAAACTGAAGGATCGCAGTAGGTATAAATAAATAAATAAATAAATAAATAAATAAATAAATAAATAAATAAATAAATAAATAACTATGCTGTGTGTTCATCTAGCTTAAGCTGATTTGATAGCCGATGCATACGTACGACAAGAAATGAACGAAGGAGCTTGAAGGGCTTATCAGCATCTAGTATTCGGTGATGGTAAGCTCTCGACACATGTGTCTGCTTGGGTAAAGTTGAATACTGGATGCTGAGATGACAGGGATAGGAAAGGTAAACTTTTGGACGTCAAATGCAAATCTGCCTATGCTGACAAGTTGCCTTGTTGGGTGTGGTTCACAAAATGCAGATGCGAAGTGTGCTCATCTGATTAATTGCTCGTGGCGAGTAGGTCTTTGAGGCAAGCATGACCGCATTCTAGGCTGGGGAAAACGCTGAAATGTCCGTCTGGAATTTCTCATGCCACATAGAATATGTAGAGGACCAGGCAATGAAAGGTGTGACCATCAGCAAGTTATTTGAAATCTACACGTTTTCTGGAAGGATCTCATGGTTGGACCGCAAGAGGTCAATTACGGAGAAAAATGGTGCATCATATATCTGTGACATCATATACGAACATGATGTGCTGGGTGTATTGATCAGGTGCGGTTGCTACGTTGAAGCAGCTAGGCTCAGTTGACTGTTGCCGCTGTGCCGTCAGCCTCCCGATTCAGACTTAAGCACCATTCGCAGAACACGGTAACACCAATATACAGCACACATTGGGCTGTGTGAAGCCAGCAAGCTTTTTAAATCTACATGTAATTTGATATGGCTGCCTCAAAAAATTTTTTGAATTGTAGCCAAATGAGGTAGTGCTTCTAATATAATTTATGTAGCACACGAATTCTGTGCCTGAGTAAACTGTCACATGAAAAATTAATTCCTATTTGTTTCTCCGTCATCTGAGCCCTCATACTATTTCTGTATGAACCATGATATAATGATGTGGTGGATTCGTGGTTTATTAGATGAAACAGTGATGATGCAGTGTGGAATATTATCGTTCACAGGAAAAGAAGCAGGTACGTTGCTATGACTCAAAAACACAAGTAATTATCTAACCGATCGCTTTGAACCGATGCAGAGCTTTTTTTAGCCGTTAAGCTATCAAAATTTTGAAACTTACCGCCCGTGTAGTGGGCACTCTTCCTTAATTCTCGTCCCTTTTGCAATGATTTCGTTATACTGCCACGGGGTCGTGACGTGGCTGAAGGCGGGAGACTGGATGGAAAGATCAAACTGTTCATTCGGGTGAACCTGTGCCCGGTAAACGGAAATTCGGGTTACAGTAGCAGACCTGCACTGATAGCGGAGAACGGAGCGTCGGTCGTCGATCAACTGACAAGTGGCAAAGCAAGTCGGCATTTATATACTCCCAATCGAATATTCCGGCATTATCGCTAGCGGCGACGTAGGTTCCAGACTAATCTATAATGTTCGCGAAGATAACGAAATGATTTACCAGAGTCGCGAAGCTTGTTGAGCAGTGCGGGCGCGGTTTGCGCAAAGAAATACGCACAGTGCAAAGGGGTGATATCAAAACTTGAAGCAATGTGGCACTGCTGCCCTCCAAAAAAGGCATCGTCCTGGTGCTTCAACAGAAAATTAAAGTACAAAAATTATGGAAGAAAGTACAAACAATAATTTACAATGCAGCACTAACTACAACAACACAGAACACTTGATTGATTGATATGTGGGGTTTAACGTCCCAAAACCACCATATGATTACGAGTGACGCCGTAGTGGAGGGCTCCGGAAATTTAGACCACCTGGGGTTCTTTAACGTGCTCCCAAAAGCACACGGGCCTACAACATTTTCGCCACCAAACAAAGAACACTTGCAGTTCGTTAACGCGCATGACACGGCTTGAGACGCGTGACATGGACGACTTCAGGTCGCGATAGGCAGCGTTGAGAGTTTGCGATGCCGCCGGGAACAAACCTTTCACCGAGTGGGCCGAGACGTCGAACAACTCTATCGTTCGAAATACCGCCGCACAAGTTTTTCACTGAGCCTACGTCGGCAAATCGGCATCTATACCCAGACACGCTCCCCGACTGGTACTCCACAAATCTTCGTCGAAGGTTGTAACGGCGGCTGTCAGTCGCCTAGTGATTCTTGATGCGCAGGCGTGAAGCTGACGTGCTCATACCGCGCGCTGAAAGAAGGCGGTTACGCCGAGGTTCTCTTCGTCAGCCGTGTTCGGAAGCATAAGGTTGAATGTCGTTTCTGGGCTCTTTCTATAGAACAGTTTGTAAGGTTTCATTTCCGTCGTTTCTTGAATTGCCACATTGTACACGAAGGTTACATACGAAAGCATTTATTGCCACGTCTTGTGCTCGACATCGACGCACATGGCCAGCATATCGGCGATCATATTATTAAGACGCTCAGTGAGGCCATTGGTCTGGGTATGGTAGGTGTAGGTCAGGCGGTGACTTGTGTGGCTGTACCTCAGGACAGGCTGAGTAAGGTCCGCTGTAAAAGCCGTACCTCGGTCAGTAATGAGGACTTATGGAACTCCGTTCCACAGGACGATGTTCTCGATAAAGAACGTTGCTACCTCGACGGCACTGCTTCTGGGGAGGGCTCTTGTCTTGGCGTAGCGTGTGAGGTAGTCGGCAACTACGACAATTCACTTATTCCCGGCATTTAGCGCCGAAAACGGCCCAAGCAAGCTCATGCTGATTTGTAGGAACGGCTGGTTAGGTGGCTCGATGGGCTGGAGAAGTTCGGCAGACCTAGTCGGTGGTGTCTTTCGTCGTTGGCAGTCCCGGCATGTCTTCACATAACGAGTGGCGTCAGTGGAAAGGCGTGGCAAGTAGTACTTTTTCTGTATTCATGCGAGCGTACGGAAAACACCATGCTTTCCAGCCATTGGGTTGTCAAGTAGAGCATTCAAAACTTCTGAACGTAACGCTGAGGGTACCACGGCGAGGTAGTTGTCAAGAAGTGGCGAAAAGCTGTTTTTTTTTCAGAAGAACGCTGTTTCGCAAGAAAAACGATTCAACTACTCGTTTAAATAGTTTTGAAGCAACTGTGGCCTTGCCCTCGACGTATTCTACGCGGCTATTGAGCTCCGGGTCTGCTCGTCGCTCGGTGAAGTCGTTAGCACTTACAGTTCCCAAGAAGGGTTCATCGTCTGCGTCGTCCTTCGGTTGGAGTTCGGTGGGGGCACGAGACAGGCAGTCGGCGTTAGTGTTTTCTATCTGACTTGTAAGTGGCGGTAACGTCGATTTCCTGAAGTATCAGGCTCCACTGTGCGAGGCGACCTGAAGGGTATTTAATGTTAGGTAACCAACACAAGGCGTGATGGTCGCTCACAACTTTCAAGGGCCTGCCGTAAAGGTAGGGGTGGCACTTCGATGTAGCCCAGATGATAGCAAGGCACTCCTTTACTGTTGTAGAATAGTTGAATTCTGCCTTTGATAGCGACCGTCTAGCATAACTGAATACTCTGTTTAGTCCGTTTGCTCTCGGTATAAGAACAGCGGCGAGTCTTACACTGCTTGCGTCAGTGTGCATTTATGTCTCAGCGAATGAATTCGTCAAAATGCTCATAGCGGAGGCGTCTGCAGGCGACGTTTCAGTTCCTTAGCTTCCTCCCTCCTACGGCATCCCTCACTTAAACTCTACGTCGGTATCGGTGAAGTTGCTGAGCGGCTCTGCAATTTGGGCGAACTTTCTGATGAATAGCCTGCAATAGACGCAGAGGTAAAGAGATCAACGCACGGCCTTCTTGTCGGTGGGCAGTGGAAAGACGGCGATGAAAGCTGTTTTCGGTGGGTCGGGGCAAACGCTGGACTTCCTGATGACGCGGCCCAGGAACAAGAGTTCCTTGTGCGCGAAGCGGCACTATTTTGCTTCAGGGTGAGTCTGGAGTTCCTGGTTGCATGTGTTACAGCTTCAATGCGCCGGAGGTGTTCGTCTAACTTTGAGGAAAACCCCCGACGTCGTCCAGCTATACAAGGCAAGTCTGCCATTTGAAGACGCCAAGTAATGAACGCGTTGGAAAGTCGCAGGTCCCGAGCAAAGACCAAAGACCATGACGTTGAACTCGGACAGGCCATCTGGTGTTATGAATGCAGTTTTTCCTCGGTTTCTCTCGTCGACTTCAACCTGCCAATAGCTGGTTTTGAGATTCACTGATGAAAAGTACCTCGCATTGTGAAGTCGATCGAATACATGGTCTATCTGAGGTAGAGAGTACGAGTGTTAGTTTGTGATCTTGTTCAGTTGGCGATAGTCGACACAGAAGCGCAGGGTTTCGTCCTTCTTCATCACTAACACCACCTGTGACGCCCATGGGCTCTTTGAAGGCTAAATAATGTCGTCGCAGAGCATTTTGTCGACTTGCATCTTTAAGACCTAGCGTCCTCGCGTCGTCACTCTGTACGGGCACTGACGGAGCACCCCGACACCCTCTTCTGTTAAAATGTGATGTTCAGCGACAGGGGTCTGTCGAATTTTTGGCGACGATGATAAACACACCTTTTATTTTCGGAGCAGAGTTCTCAGCTGTTCATGCTTAAGCGTCGGAAGGCTTGCGTTGAACTCGAAATCCAGTTGACAAATGGTTTGTCGCGGGAGCTTCGGTAGACTCGGAGAGGGCGAAAGGGTTGCTGGCTTCCACTATGTCTTTGGTGGAAGCAACTGTGGCGGATTTGCTCACGTGCTTGTAATGCGACGGTTTAGTTCGGAAGCTGCGTCCGTCTTTTCAGCAAAAAAGTGGCCCTCTTTTTCTCGAGCAACGCTCGTGAACGTTTCAAGGAATGCGCTGCGAAAGAGGTTGAAGGTTTGTAGTGACGACTCATGGTTCTCGAACCAGGTCCTCGCCGCGTCTTCCAAGTAGAAGTAGACGCGACGTAGCTTTTCTTCCGAGCCCCGCTTGGTCAAGGTGGCCACTCGGTCATAAGTCTCCAGCCAGGTCTCCGCTCCTTCACGCGATCATCCGTGAAGGTCGGTGGCTCTCTCGGCTGCTGCATTACGAATGTCACAAGCGTTGGCACAGGGGCGGTTATAGTGGTCGCTGTAGTGGTCATGGCCTTGTGCTTGCAAATGTTATTGGGTAGAGTACCATACTCTGGATGTAGTCCTCGTTGCCTAAGGCTAGCTCGCCGATCGAGGTTGGCTTCAACGTCCTCTTTACCGTGTGGGCTTGGCTCACGGCTGGAGGGGGGGCAATCGGTACATCAAAGAAGCAGCATTTCCGCCAGAAGTCACCGGGTCATGCCGTTGCTGACGCCAGGAGACTGGATGGTGAGATCAAACTGTTTATTTGGGTGAACCTGTGCCCGGTAAACAGAAAATAGCGTTACAGTAGCAGGCCTGCACTGATAGCGGCGAACAGAGCGTCGGCCGTCAATCAATAGGTGACCAGTAAAAGAGCGAGGGATTGTGGGATACACCGTCTGCTACCGGCTTCCGGTTCGAGAAAAGTATACGACGGCAAACCGCTTGGCCGCAAGCCTCAAATTATCCGGGATTCGCGCGTTTGGTCAACCGTTTATCTTCTTCCTGATAAACCATGGTTGGTTGTTCAGCCGTTGGCTGCTCCAACTCGAGCGTGCAAGGCAAACACAGGTATCAATTCTTATGTAATGAGGACAAAAACGAAGTGGGCCGCAACTGTGAAGAGAGCCACAGCGACAGTTAGCCTTTGAGTACGGAACTTTGAAGCCGGAGTGTGTGAAAATCAGTTTATCACAGGTATGTGTGTATTCCACACTAAAAAAATCTTACGCATGAATTTGCTGCGAATATTATATTGAGAAACAAGTTATCATGCAGGCGCGTCTAGCAAAGATAATATGGGTACGAGTGCGCAAAATCTACCTGCCATGCGAGATTAGAGCCGGCCATTGCACTCATATACATGACAAAAAACGCGAAATCTTCACTCAAGAGTAAGTTTAGACGAAGCACTGGACGAGTTAATTTGCGTTTATATTTATTTATTCATTTTAATTTTACATACTGCAGCCCGAATTGGGATATCGCAGGAGATCGCATTGGCCAAGCTATCGCATTGGTCAAACTGTGCGCCATGACGGCACCCAAACGAACAAGTGCGTTAAACAAGAGCAGGATTTCAATTATTCGGCGCCGTCTATGTCTGACTGTATTGTTTCAGTGCCGCCGTGCCGTGCAGCTTGGCCAAGATCAGCGTTCAAATAAGGATCTGGCTTCGCCTAAGAAAAATCTCAACGTGCTCAATAAGTGTTGCACTTCATGCCGATCGATTGACGATGTCGGCCGAAGTAGCGATCCTGAAGTGAACTCTTAGCACACTGCTACAGTCATTTCCATCCGCTGAAGTCTTTATTATGGTGACTTTGTATCTGCATTACTGTATTATACAAGGAAAACTGTTTTATAAATCGCCTGATCTGCTAGCCAAACTGACAGCAATCCCGAGCAGCATAAAAGCATTGCAGATCAATTCAGAGTGACAAAAACGCTCCCGGACCGTTCATGACTTTCGTAGCTTGTCATCGTCACAGTCGCGGTTGGCAAAAAAAAACTTCTAAAGCACTGACATTGCATGGCCAGGCGCTTTTTTTTCAACGGAGCAGTACAGAAGTGCGAAGTGGCTATTAAAAGAGAGAAAAGAAGAGAAAAGTGAGCCCCGTTATTGTCTGCTTCAATGAGCGACACCGCCACAGTAGCTCACAAGGGATGGGGGTGAGGAGGGATAAAAAGGATTGGAGTAAAGATGTGGGAAAGCCGAAGAAGGAGAAGAGAAGAGACGTGTGGTGGTAAGCCACAGCGAGCGAGGACAAACCGAGGGGATAGAAGAGATAGGAAAGATGGAGCACGGTCACTGGAGTCCGAGGACGGGGCGCACCTGCGAGAGCTCCTTTCGGCGTCGGTGGATGGCGTAGAACAAGTCCAGTGAGTTAGAGCTGCACTGTCGTCGGAGGTGGAAGGTCGTCGGCGGCAGGAAATGACGTAGGGCGAGCCCAGTCGGCCAGAGCCACGCTGACGCGGGAGATCGCAAGCGCGCTGAGCGCGCGAGCGCACGACCGGTCGGCCCGAAATCCAGCAAGCGAGATTTACAGAAGTGCGTGCGTGCCGCTGCTGACCCGCGTGGTGCATTGAACCGGAAGCCGTCGTATCCCACATTTCCCTGCAATTTTCCATTTTACCGGTCACCTATTGACAAGCGGCAAATCGTATCGGCGTTTATACACTTGTCGTCGATTAATCTCGCCTCATAACAAGTGCCAACGTAGGTTCCAGACTAATCTGTAATGTTGGTGAAGTGGGCGTTACCTTAACAAAATGATCTACTAGAGTCCCGCAGCTTGTCGAACACTGCGGGCGAGTTTCGCGCTGAGAATTATACGCACAGTGTATTGGGGCGGTAACAAAACTTGAGGAAAGAAATGGGGCTTAATGATTGATATGTGGGGTTTAACGTCCCAAAACCACCATATGATTATGAGAGACGCCGTAGTGGAGGGCTCCGGAAATTTTGACCACCTGGGGTTCTACATACAGCGTGCACCCAAATTTAAGCGCACGGGCCTACATTTCTGCCTCCATTGTAAATGCAGCCGCTGCAGCCGGGATTCGATCCCGCGACCTGCGGGTGAGCAGCCGAGTACCCTAGCCACTAGACTACTGCGGTGGGGCGAATGGGGCGTAATGCTCGCTGGTAACATAATCTCGTACCTTTCCAGAGTATATGCATGTAATGTTGTTAGGACTAAGTTAATAGCGGATGGGCGTTGCTAGACTCTTATGGATTTGCCCATTTTTTGGTCGTTTACAAGCTTCCGCGTTAGGTTCACGTAGTCTGGTGTATATTGCATTCAGAGCGAGGTGTATCTGAAATTAAAAGTAAACACACATGCGACCATGCTGGGTCACCTTTTCAGGGGCGTAGCCGGTGTTTACTTCTTTGATGAAGTGTTGAACCAATGGCGTGAATGAACCGGTATTATGTGTTGAATCCAAATTTAGAATGCAACTGTTTGGCAACGCATTGCACCTTATACAACGACCTAATTTAATTAGGACGAAAAGTGCGCTTCGTCGCCTCTTTACGGCTGTCATTCTGCCTTCGTATTTTCTCGTCATTCTCGCACGTACAACCATGAATCTTCGCGCGTATTGTGCTGAAGACAACTGCATCTGCATACCATCCGGAGCTTCGGCATGATGAAACAAAATATATGCCGCAATAGGGTCAGCTGATGCTGGTTTTCGCGATTTTGCAAGGATCGCCTAAATTTTCGTGCAGATTCGTTCTAACGTTGTCTATGGGTCGTTATCAGGCCACTCAGATTGTGTCTGGCGCAGAATCACGCAAACATTTGGCGCAAACGACAGCAAAATGACGGCCTGAAAGTCGAAAGTTGTGATGTGCATATTGCGACGGTCTTAGTGCCATCGCTATGTCGCTATGATAGGTGTCCATGTAACACGCAATGCAAGCTTAACACAGTTGTAAGAAGCAGTTCGCTTGTTATTTGGTTCTATAGTCAGCTGGTTTTGCGAAAAAAAACTAAAAAAATGCGTACTTCGTTAATAAAGACAATTAAGTCAGAGTACTTTGCGCCAACCAGGAATTCATTCGTGATACCAACTTTTCAAGCTAAGCGACAATGGATTTTGTCATTTGCTGGTTGACTACTTCATCGCTTGCTTTCTGAGTGCTAAATAGCACTTTTGTTAAGGAGGATTGAAAGCATTTTTATTTTTGTTATCAATGAATACCTCCCTGGCCACATTTTGAGCAATTTCGTCTGATTTCTTCGATGCTCTCTTACGAAGACCTGGCAATCCTGATTTTGTCGTCCGGGTGATTGGTCCAAGAATTTCAGCTGCCTCAAGAATGTCAGTGACAAAGCAGTATAGATATTTGAGTATAAATTACTGTTCTTCTGTACGAGTGTTTTTTTTTTGTTCATGCCTGTTACGTGCATCCTAATCAACCGCTCGCCGTAGTGTGCGAGTATTCGGCGAGTGAGTAGGACGAACAGGTGTGGCTAGTCGCGTACGTGCAACCCGAGTGACCGATCTTTTTTTTTTCTTTCAACGGAAGGGTACATAGAAAAGTACAGGTAATCTCCTGTATTCGGGATTTCTATGTGCAACCTGTGTTAGCGCACCACAACAAGACGGGAGCCTACATCGTCTGCCTGTCTCAGGTATTCTTTAACTAAGTGCCTGTCTGTCACCAAGGCTAATTTTATGTGCATGCATGCCAAACTTGTGCAGTGCATCGGTGACGTGAGCTAAATGGTGCATATACGTAGCACATGTCGGACCAGCTTGCATAACCGCGTCTTTACGGTGCACGTAAAACAAGACCAACTGCTGCAGTCTGTCGTAGGTTCAGAGAGGCCAAAATGATTTGGAGCATGGCCCATTGTAGCTAGTGGAAGTTCTCTGTGTGGGAGGTTAGTACGCTGGATAAGGTTTACGTAACTTGCTAGCTGCATTAGATAGAATATGCAGCCACGTTTGAAAGCTTCCTGACATCAATGCGGGTAAATAAAAATTGCATCAATTTTTATGCAAATTACGTCACAGCAAAGAAGGTTGTGGTGGTGACCGTGTTGTTACTGGCGAAGATATCTTGGCAGACAACAAAAGGAGGTGCGAGTTACATTTTCGTTTTTTCTTGCTTTTTAAGCCCGACAATACCTTTGAGTTTATTTTTAAAATTCACTCGTGGTGAGTCACAAACAAAATATAAAATTTCCAATTAAATTTTTCTGAATTCCTGTTTGCCTTGTTTATTAGCTGCTCGTGATTTTGAGCCTCGCCGCGGTGGTCTAGTGACTAAGGTGCTTGGCTGCTGACCAGCAGGTCGCGGGATCAAATCCTGGCTACGGTGGCTGCATCTCTGATGGAGGCGGAAATGATGTAGGCCCGTGTGCTCAGATTTGGGTCCACGTAAAAGAACCCCAGGTGGTCGAAATTTCCGGAGCCCTCCAAACGGCGTCTCTCACATTCATATGTTGGTTTTGGGACGGTAAATCCCACTTATCAAGCAATGAAATAATCAATCATGTAGTTTTAATAATAGAAACGCCCCCTACTTCTCAACGAGGGATGCTCCTTCTGCGCACAGATGCGCCAAACTAGGTTTTTCGTGCCATTTTAATAAAATCAATGAACATTATGCCTACTGCATTACACTGCCACGAGAGTATGTATCACTGGCAATAGTATTGCTGCACAAGACAGGTGCCGCTTGTTTTGATGCCACCAATCTCACGGCTATACACAAAGGATTATTAAAGACGATAGACTTTCTTGGGGACCTTGGACGCAAAAATTTTGGTCTGTCTGTCTGTCGGTCCTTTTGTCTGTTTTTCTGCCCTTAGCGGTACCCTAAACGGCATCGAAGTGGCCAAACAATGCTCCAAACGGCCGACCCCATCTGCAATGCCTAAAAATATTGCTCAATATTCAGCGTTCATACTTGTGCGATTGTCAATTAAAAGCAACTATGGCGCATATCTGAGACACCATAACAACACGTCAATATTCTGTATGCGTATCTCTTACTAGAAAAGGCATACATAAGTAATTATAAGGACCGTAGCGTTTATCACGTTGCGCTCACCAGGCAACGCTTGCACGAAAAGGAAAGTGTTTCTAAAGCTTCGCTAAGACGGCACGGTGGTGGCACCTACCCGTCACCTTGCATACTACATCTTATCACCTCCACGACAGGCGCACAGGGCGAGTGCACTTCGTCTTCCAAGATATCTGCCAGATAGCGCTCGTGTCTCTCGTGTGACGTGGCTTGATGCGCTCGTTCGTCTCCGCTGCGCGCTCGAGGCACTCTAACACAGCACCTCCAGTATACCATTTATCGATTTTCTTGCGCAGAACATCAAATAGATGTTTGGTTCACTCTATCCAAAGGCAAAACACTGTAAATGTCGTCTTTGGAGGACATTTACAGTGCAACATGCAGATAGGGTGCCAATTTTTTTCAATAACTGAACTGTGTTCGCACGCAATATTTACTATTCCTCATGCAGCCAGAAACCAGATGCAATATTTATTCATCCAGAGGTGAAAATTTAGTTGTGGTTAGGAAGTTGTGCGCGAGTGCACAACGACCATGAAGCCGTGATTTTTTTTTGAAACAGTGTGGTGTAATAGCGGAGTTAAACGCATTTGATTATCTGAGCATGGTGATCATTCAATTCGTTTTTCTTTTCACTACCCTCTACCCTCCGTTGGTACCCCTCCCGAATCTGCTTTGCCCTCTTGCCGAGCAGCTCTCCCAATCTTGCGCGGCATACGTCATTGATGACATGCTGCCCCGAACACTGTCTTGTTCTGGTTGCCCCGACTCCACCCTCTGTCAACTGTATGCTTGTTGGCGAACCACTCTTGCCGTGCCAGCCCATGCTTATACGAATTGTGCCGGTATAAACCCAGTGCTACAAGCCACAATACCTGATTTGCAAGCATGAGCATGCATCAGGGCCTCCCGACAAACGACAAGTGGCGTGGACAGCTTCTTCCAGACTAACCGGATGCCATAGGTGCTTGCTTGACCAATCGCAGAATGGTTATTCTGCACGTCAGTAGATTCAGCTTCTTGATGTCACGTGCCAGCGTGAAAGGCATGGAGGGATTGTTTCTTGGAATTCGTGATGCACCGGCGGCGTGTTGCGCTGCCACGTGGAGAATTGTTGATCAAGCAGCATTTTGCATACGATGCGCGTGTTTACTTGAAACGTTTATATATATATATATATATATATATATATATATATATATATATATATATATATATATATATATATATATATATATATATATATATATATATATATATGTAGGGGGTTGGTTTCAGGGTCCTTTAAATGGAATGGAGCTGTCACTGTATTCTAAAACAGGCATCGCTCTAGTTATTTGCTAATCATGAGGAATAATACAGGGCGATTGAAAAGAGCCTGTAGCGTCACAAATCTGGGGTAAGGAAGCTTTGTTACAGTATTTGACAGCGTAGTTTGCTAGGAACGACCCATGTTGTCGTGGGGATCAATTTGTAAGCGTTCTATTCAGAATCCGAAGGAGATGGAATGAAAAACAAAAGAAAAGGGAGCAAACAACGCATAGGCAAACGAAAAAAATTCAGAAATGCTTTCAACAGATGAAGCAATATAAAATTATTGCAGCTTGACATCAATATTTGCACATGTTGCTTTTTCAAAGCTTGAGATTGCAGAGCGAGATAACTTTAGCCATTTATTTCTGTCTTGATTAGACGCTAGGTGGTGTCGCAATTCAGAGAAGTCGTTTCATTGTAATTTTTTCATCAGGTTTATGGTAATCCAGGTGCAAAGCAGACTAATTCAATTTTTGAGGGGCTGAAGTGCTTCATTTTAATCGAATCCGTGTTGTTCGGATGCCGTTTTGCCTGCATATAACATTGACACAATGCGGCCTACATGCGTTCTATGCACATTCCTTGGCTATTCTCATGTCTTGACCTTGAGAATAGCTTCGACGAATTCAGTGTGGTTCTCTTTCATTCTTCCGTTGGATCTCTACCCTAATGTAGATAGAATGCTTACAAAATAGCCCCTCCGATTTATTGCTGATCTAACTTGAAATGAAACTTTTTACACTTTCTTTATATTTCAAATAAATAATGCTTTGCTGCTGTAGTCATCAACGTACGCTATATACAGCATTAAAACACAAATATATTTTTAAAACTTTTAGTCTTCTGTGCGTGAAAAAGAAAAATGAAAAGCGTATCTATAATGTAGGTGCTGATTAGCTGGTCTTTCATTGAATACCCTTTTTTATGGGGGGGGGGGAGAGGGGCATGTGCTCGTAAACAGCACTGTAGGCCTAAAATATTTGCGTTCACGTCATCGCCTTCGGGGCTTATTTGCACCTTACAATTTCACGCCGTTTGCAGCAGGGCAGTTGTGTATCGCCTACAGAACATTTTCGAAACCACCTTTGTTCGTAAGTAGCCCCGCCGCGGTAGTTTAGTGGCTAAGGTACTCGGCTGCTGACCCGCAGGTCACGGGATCGAATCCCGGCTGCGGCGGCTGCATTTCCGATGGAGGCGGAAATGTTGTAGGCCCGTGTGCTCAGATTTGGGTGCACGTTAAAGAAACCCAAATGGTCGCAATTTCCGGAGCCCTCCACTACGGCGTCTCTCATAACCATATAGTGGTTTTGGGACGTTAAACTCCACAAATCAATCAATCAATTGTTCGTAAGTAGTGGGAGCCCACCCGCAGTTAAGGTTGACAAATTTGCCAGAACAGAATTTTTTCCGTTTTGAACAGTGTTCACACTTGAGACATCTATTGACATTTTACGGCACAGAAAGATAGATACAAGATTTTTTATGAATGAGGATCACCATTTGGACAAAAATATTTGCTCTTCTTGGGGTATAAAAATAATAACAGAGGTAGGGTCATGGCATTCGGGCCGCCCTTCTGAAGTTGGCCACACCTATCAAAGAGCACATGGAATGGTTGAAAAGTACACATAGTGAAGCAATAAGTGTGCAAACCACACCACCGAATGTTACCTTATTAAACGCCACAATAAAACAGCAACTATAATCAACATATTCGAGCACAACTAGTGTTTAATGAGAATTGATGGCATGCTGGAGCTACGTGGGTAATATTTATTGTTATCATAATGAAATCGACGAAGTAATCCTGTCAACAACAGCAGAGGCAAGCATGAGTAGCCGCGATGCAGCTTTTAAGCTCGCACACAAGGCCGGTTTCCGGTGCCTGGAACCACACGGTGCAACAACAGTTTTATTCTGGCATGACATGAAAAAGCGTGCTGTGATATCTCCCTATGCTGTGCCTTATGTGTCGTACAGCGAACATAAACACGCATTCATTGTAAGCAGCAAAATGAGCAACCGATCTGGGCCTTCACGTCAGCCAGCAGAAGTAAAAAAAACATGGAGTGAGTGAGTGAGTGAAACAACTTTATTCGGTCCACAATAGACGCGAGTAAACTCAGCGTCACCTGGCTAGGCCCACTCGGGGACCATCAGGTTAAACCTGACGGCCCTCGCGCGGGCCCTCTGGACGGCCAGCATTTGAGAGGTCTGGTCCTGGGCCTTAATGAGTCGCTTCATTCCCTCTTGGGTGAAACGGGGACCGGCAGAGGCGCAGCCCCACAGTACATGCTCGAAGTCCGCATAACCACGACACAAGGGGCAGTCCGGGCTTGGAAACCGTTCAGGGTACATTGTGTGCAGTGCCGCAGGGCTCGGGTAAGTGTTTGTTTGTAGCAGTCGGAGAGTAACAGCTTGGGCCCTGCATAGCGAGGAGTGTGGTAGAGGCAGGAGTCTTCTTGACAGATAGTGGGGCTTGCATATCTCGTTGTACGAGCAGAGAGGCTCAGGTCGCCCAGGAGATGACGCGTTACCGGGCACATGGTCAGTCAAACCTCGTGCAGCCGAGTGCGCCTCCTCGTTGGGATTGAGCGAGACACCCTCAATGGTTCCAAGGTGCGCAGAAAACCAGACCAATGAGTGATTTTTGAGGTCTTTGAATTTTTGAATAATCTGTAGGACCTGGGGAGCCACCATGCCCATCTGGAAGGCCTTGATAGTGGCCTTGGAGTCTGAATAAATTGTGTCATGTACACCGTCCGTCAATGCAAGAGCAATGGCAACCTGCTCTGCAACGCTGGAACTAGAAGTGCGGATGGTAGCGCAGCTGATGACTCTGCAATCACAGTCGACGACCACTGAGGAGAAGGCTTCTTCTTGAATGTACGAAGCAGCATCGACGAAGCAGGCTCGATCCTTGTCCAAGCGGGCACTGGCGAGCAGAGATTTACCCCTGGCTCGTCTTCGTGCTTCGTTGTAGGTAGGATGCATATTGCGCGGCATCCGCGCAATCTGGATCTTGGATCTTACGTCGTTGGGCAGCTTCACAGCGTCAGGACCGACCACCGTGGGGTTTCGTCCCAGCATGCCGAGCATGGCTCTACCCGCTGGGGTGCCAGACAGTCTGACAAACTGTGCAAACTCTTGGGCTTCGACAATTTCTTCGAACGTGTTGTGGATTCCCAACTACAGGAGGTCTTCCGTGTGCGTTCGAACGGGAATGCCAAGGGCCAGCTTGAAGACTCTTCTGATTAGGGCATTGATTTTGTTGCGCTCCGACACGAGCCAGTTGTGCATAGCCGCCGAATAAGCGAGGTGGCATAGCACATGGAGAATAATTTCCTGCAAATATTTTTAGCATCTCAGTTTCCTCAGTCTGAGTAATATGGCAGACTAAAATATGTTGGCACTGCCGCCCCAACCAGCCACTACACTTTGATATGGACACTCCATGGCTGCACAGGTGCAGCCTACCTAGCCTTCAACGTGGCAGGAATGCACTCGGCGTCTGCTAGATGGTAGCAGATTGTACACAAGGTCTATACAGCGCTGTTGGGTGTTTCAAAAACACATCAGTTTCACAGTGTCTTTTTCTTTAGCATAGCAAGTGCGGTCATCCTGCAATGATAACAAAAATTCCTTTTTTATTGTGCTGTTGACCCGTGGTCTGCATTCCAAAGCTTGTTCAGGGCAGTGCGTCGGCTTTCGCTTGGACACCAGTGCTTGTTGAGAGTGGTTTGTTTCATTTTGTCTCATAAGTGGTATCTATTCATAGAAACCAGAAAAACTGAAGTTTCAAAGTGACGCTTCCCTTAAAAGTTAAGATCATGGTCTTCACATGCTCTTTAAAGCACGGCTTTTTTTTAGAACTAAGGCACCTTAACTATATCTGTCTGTCTCCGGGTGGGTCTGTGTGCGTATCTATCTGATCGATTGATTTTTTCTAGCCTTTTAAATTGGGTGCTCTGTGGTCATCTCCTTAACTTGACACCTAAGGTCGACAACTTACTTCGGCTTAGTGGAGACTTGCTCATACTCAAATTAAGCGATGTGCCTGAGTGAGCAAGGGTAATTAATACTCTAGCGAGCTTGAGCCCGAGCCAGTCTGATTTAACAGAGTTATCATGAGTCAGAATGAGCACCAGGCGCGATGTATGTTTAAGTGAGCTTGAGTGAGCTCTAATTTTTTGCCAACGGATGTTTGACATGAACCAAAGTTTGCACGACAGAACAGAGTATGGTATAAAAGGGTTTGATTTAACAGTTCACTGACATTTCCCTTCGATGCTATACAAGATGTTTATTTACACTATTTTCAACTACGTTAGAGAGCCAAGAATCTATGGGTGACAGTTTTTAAAATGTCACTTGTCACTGTCTCTTCGACTACTGAGTCACCCCCACCGGTCACTCTATCTCCCTTTATCGCTTGCTGCGCCATCCAGTTTACCAAGGGTCGGTGATCTAGTTCCCCAAACATATTGGGCGTGAGGCCCACTATCGGAGGCATGAGCACTGCAATCACTGTGGCCTGCAGGCTTAGGTCACGTGATCTCGCTTCGCTTTGGCAAAGAAAAGCTGATGGTTGCATGTGTGTTTTTACTAGGACTTCACGTTATTTTCATTTTCAAAGAGCGTTATTTTTTTCAGGCTTCGTGTGGGCAGACTTCTGAACACAGGTATTGGCGACTTCGATAAGTTCATTACATTCACCACATGCGTGGAATTAACTTTTACTTCATGGCATCACTTCCATAATTTCATGAAACTTGCAGCAAAAAAGCAAAAAAAGAGTTTTCGGCAGGAGATAAATATATAAGGCAATGCTTGCTATACAATAGCCATGAGTTGTATTATTGCAGTCATGGTAAAACAAGCATAATCAAAGGGTTTATTTCAGTCGTCATCAATACGCCTAAAAATCGAAAAACGAAAATTTTAGCATTATATTCTTGAATTCCTCACAAGCGCAGCGAAATATTCGGAAGTCATTTTGTCAGTATCTGGTGCTCATAACTCTGCCTTGTTTCTTGCATTTCTTCATGCTGCCATTTTTTCTCACAATTTTGAATGAATCGGCAAGCTTAAGGGTTTGGTGAAACAAAACGCGGGTAGTATGCTAAGCGAATGAATCACAGAATATTCTAACAATATGCTTGTTCTCTTTTCAGTTAATGAAGATTGTTTTTTGGCTCTATATTGTTGAAGATGGCAATGTTCTTCCTAGTAAATCCGCTTTTGCAGTGGTTATAGCCGCAGAGTGATAAATAGCATCTCGTCCTGAAATGAATAGGGAAGCAACTATTAGCTGTGAGGCTCCAAAAGGCGTGGGTTTGTTCATTCCTTGCATACATGTAACTGTCTATAGTTCCACCTTTGCAAACTGCCCACTACTTCGTCCTTGCAAACATCCTACTACGCCCTATCACGGATCTACCACTTTAGCTACCATGGGCGCTATGCAGGATCAGCCAAGTTTCGCGAAATTCGGGAACTTCCGGAGTTTCGACACCTCCGCTGTTTGGCTGGTGCACGTCGTTTGGCTGGTGCACGTCGTCTTTGTTGTCATTGAAAGCAAGCACCCGAGCACGCGTGGCCGGCTAATTAGCTATATTAAGGGTGAAGCTCCTAAAGCCGTGGGTCTCTCCCTCATAGCTCGTTTGATGTGACAGCATAGTGAATGACTCACGCAGCAGGTGTTGATGGACGGACAAACGGACCGACAGACAGAAAAACAGACAGACAGAGAGAGGCAGATATATACATACATACATACATACATACATACATACATACATACATACATACATACATACATACATACATACATACATACATACATACATACATACATACATACATACATACATACATACATACATACATCAGACAGACAGACAAACGATTCACACTTTGAATCGATAAACCAACGAAAGCTTTACTCCCTGTATGTGTTGTGGTTTTTTTTTGCTGTACGTTATATTTAAATAGTTTTGTCAGGACATGCTATGACCAAGCTGATTATGCAAGGTCATGGTAAGGCTGAGGTAGTTGCGCCACATTTTAAGAAGATCTTGCTGTTGAGGTATTGTAAAGCTAGAACTGAGCTAACTAAAGCACGCTAGTTGATGAGCTAACTCATCTGTGCTAATTAACGCGACGTTAATTATGAAGATGCTAAGTGTAAGCAGGTAAATTAGCCCTTTTTAATATTCTTACAATTATTATCCTGCTAATTAGGATTACGGTTAATAGTTTGATACTGACCATGGCCTCCCTAAGTGCGCCCGAATAATTTACTTTTACTTAAACCCTTACCAATGAAGGCAATACAGCTTAGCGGAATGGTTGTTAAGCCTCAGCGAATTAGTACAATCAACTGATGTGGTCTTCACTATGAAGCTGACAACGCACATGAGTAGACAGCCAACCTAAAAATGTGCGAGAAAATAGGTTATCACAAACTCCGCTATGGCTTCAGCGTTGCACAAGTAGTGTAATCTCACCAAATTATTAAGTGTGAAGACACTTTATAAGCGACCCCAAACCATCCACCGCCGTCGGCGGCGTCCACAGTCTTCTCTCTATCTTTAAAAGAAAGAGGACTTGGCGGGCCGCAGCGCGACGCTCTACCGAATAAGCCACGGACGCGACGCTGATATCGGTGTCAGCAACGCGCTTTATATCTTTAACGCCGCTGCGCGCGTCCCCCTCCCCCTTCACTCGCTCCTCCACTCTCCTCGCTCGCTGCAGCAGCGCAGCGAGCGAGGAGAGCGGAGGAGCGACTCCTCTCTCTCGCGCGCCCGCCTTCTCTCTCAGTCTCCCGTCGAGAGCGGGTCGTGCGATGGATGTCCAGGAGGCAACGCTACCATCAACAACGAATGCAGTACAACCGAATGCCAGCGCTGCACCCGTCGTTGGAGGTGATGGTACTGCGGTGGTTTCGCCGACGTTGGAAGACAAGGCGGCGCTGCGAAGGGCTCGTGAGACCGAAGGTAAGCGGGCGAAGCGTGCAGCGGATGCCGAACTGTGTGCTCGCGAGGCCGAGTGCAAGCGGGCGAAGCGTGCAGCGGATGCCGAACTGCACGCTCGCGAGGCCGAGGACAAGCGGGCGAAGCGTGCAGAGGATGCCAAACTTCGCGCTCGAGAGGCCAAGGACAAGCGGGCGAAGCGTGCAGCGGATGCCGAACTGCGTGCTCGCGAGGCCGAGTGCAAGCGGGCGAAGCGTGCAGCGGATGCCGAACTGCGCGCTCGCGAGGCCGAGGACCAGCGGGTGAAGCGTGCAGAGGATGCCGAACTTCGCGCTCGCGAGGCCGAGGACAAGCGGGCGAACCGTGCAGCGGATGGTGCACTGCGCGCTCGCGAGGCCGAGATCGGGCGTCAGCATCGAGCCGCGAACGCGGCCCACGAAGCGGAACGACAACGCAAGCGTCAGGCGGAGAAGGGCGATGAAGGCCGGCGTCAAGACGCCACTCGCAATCGTGAACGAGTTTCCGACCACGATCAACGGTGGCTTCATAGATTTGGCGTTCAGTAGGAACTGTACGGTCCGCTCCGTCTTGCCGGATCCGCTCACCGTACATTTCTCGGATCACAAAGCGCTGGTACTAACCGTGAGCTACAACGATAACACGAATAGGTGCTAATCTGTAGTGTAGTTTGTGTGTGTATGTGTGACGCGCTCGCGATGTGTGCATTTAATGCATCGTACGAAAATCGTGAAGTGTACATAAATAATACTTCGTATATAATGTATCTGTGTACAAATGCTTCAAGACAAACAACACTTGAATTCATTAATTACACTTTAATCATCATCAGTAATAAAACTCCCAAGCATTTCCCCGAAATGCATGAGGTGGTGCTATGAGGGGTATTTAATAATTCGCACTATTATAGTTATTAATCAGACTATGGTGCCTTTATGGTGTAAAGGTTCCTGGGAATCGCAATTTGATCACACGGGGGAGTTTACGTTAACTCACTGGCGAATGCCAATGGATTTCAACTTTACTTCGTCTCATAGCATCACCCCGTGCATTCGCACTTAACCATGTTCACCCTCGGGGAAATGCTTGTTTTTTTATATAGGCAAAAAAGCCGCCGCTTAGCGTTCACCGCATTGAACGCTTGACAGTCACAAGAGCATTATCACAGTCCCGAGTTGAACTCGGGCCTTCTCAGAATGAACGAGTTTGCAAACGAGTTCACGCGTCCATCACTTGGATTGACAGACGACGGCGGCGAAGATCAGGTATGGCCACCACGTTTGCTCATGCCGGGGAGCTGTACACACGTCAAGCGGAATGATTAATCTCATACAGCTTTATCGCGCAGACTATGCACACACGCTAGCAGAAGTAAAAGTGATATCACCTCGTGGCTACGACATGTCGCATTCAATTTCACCGCTCTCAGGACTTATTCAGTCACAGCCACATTGCCGATAAAATTGGAGTGCTCGTGGTGACCACCTGTCTTTATATATTATCTGCAATACTTGATAGAAGCAAAATGAGCCGCAATATTGTGCTGCATGTGCACCTTTCCTGCCTTCGAGAGAAGAAATTATCATGCTGCAGGTGGAACAACCGAACCTGAGCGAAAAAGGAGATACGCTTATGAACACGCCTGGAGGAGGCGCATGTTGAGTTGGCGAAAAGACAGCACAACAATCATGCTTGTATACGTCGCTGCACTGCTGGAATGTTGAGTTGGTGGTGGCGCTGACGTGTTCGCACGCGGTGTTTGTTTGGTAATCACCCCAAATGTCCCACATGCGTTTCTAGCACCACCCACGTTCGTGTAATCATTTTTATCAGCGCTGCTATCACGCACTCAGCACTGTCTTCATGCCACAGCCATCTCAAGCGAGCTCGAAACAAACTCGGCTGCCCCAGAAGCTCGAGCCATCCTGCATTGCACCGCGTAAAGCAAATACTGTTGAGAAGTGCCCACCCAGTAAGAAAGCAAGATGGTCGTGTACTTGTATTCAGGTGCGTGGTAAAAAGCCATAGATTGTCCTACTGTGTCAATTCTTTGTTTGTACGTAACCACCTGTTGTTCCACCTTTACAAACTGTTCACAACTTCGTCCTTGCAAGCATCCTACTACGCCCTTTCACCAATCTACCACTTTACCATCCATAAAAAATACTGTTGAAAGTGGCCAATAAGAAATGCAAGATGATCGTGTACTTGTGTCGAGATGCGCGTTAAAAAGCTGTAGCGACGAGAGAAGAGAGACGTGAGATGACGTCGAAGGCGGCCGATGGGGCCGTGCCGATCTCGCCACTTTATTGCAGGCCTGAAGCGGAGCCACGTCGGCTACCAGCGTCCGCCACGCCAGGCGTGTCAGCTCGTTCTCATTCTCGCGCAGCTCGAGCTCGCGCCAGCTGCGCGAGAGACGCGGCGCGGTGATGGAAAAAATGATGATGGTGATGATGGCACTACAGGGCTCCCCCCCTAGCGCTTTGCGCGATTTGAAGGCATATGAAAAAAAGAAAGAGGGCGACTAATGCTATGTACATGAACGGCAGTCCATAAAGTGTTCCTTTGGCAAGTCCAGTTTGTCAACGTTTAAGGGCCATCAGTAGGGAGCGGTCTCTGGCGGGCGACACTGGGAGTTGCGCTTGCGTGCGTACCTTGCTCTGCGACACCGGGGAAACCTGCCTGGTGCGGCTAAACGGAAGCGGACGGTATGTGTTGCCGCTGCGGGCGAGCACTGCAGTGCAGAGGGCATCGTAAGGCTGCGGGCTGGTGCTTGAAGTGGCAGCGAGATGGCGCAACTCTACCGGTAGGGCGTCGAGAAGAATGGCGTGCATCAGCAGCTGGTCCGTGATGCCATTCACCGCAAGAACGGCATCGAGCTGCATAAACCATACCTTGGGGTAAGTTGATTGGTACGGCGGCACTGGTGGGCAGAGTTGCGGGAACATGGCCGCGGGCCGCTCGGCGAAGGGCGCCGCCTTGGACGCCGTCTCACGTCTCCCCTCCTCTCGCCGCTACAAAGCCATAGATTGAACCACTGTGTCCATCCCTTGCTTGTACGTGACCGCCCATAGTTCCACGTTTCTAAACTGCCCACTACTCCGTCCTTGCAAACATTCCACTACGCCCCTCCATCGATCTACCACTTCACCAACCATAAACCCGTTATAATGAAGGGGGAATGGAAGCAACGTATAGCTAGTACTTAAGAATAATAAATTATTTTGTGGAAATATATACAGTGTTTGTCACGTTTCAGATGATAGTGGGCGATATTTGCAGATAGTTAACGGTTAAGCTATGAAATCCTCCAGCGTTTCGCTCGACTCGTGATCATCCACTCCTTGGGTATTTATTTTTTTATTTAGTACCGGCCTCGCCTTTGTAGGTCTCGCAGCAGGGGGGTTTTACATCACCTGATAAAACTGCCTTTCATTTCTACACTTAAATCGTGGAAAAATCCCCATTACATTGAATTTCTCCAATACTTGACGAAAAAGCATTGCACTCGCTAGAAGTCCTACAAAAAATTAATAGCTTATTGTCACTTTTAAAGAAGCACTGTCATCAGATTTACTCATGCCTATATTTTTGCGTCAGAGAGTAGCTATAGAGCCCGTAGCAGCGATTCACGACCTAAAATGCAACTGAGAGATGAATAACCATCACTTTTAATCATTTATATCACTGGTATTTGCACAATTCAAAACGGACGGCAATACCGCCAATTTTAGCGCTGGGATCACCAGCAGTGGCGCTACCTCGTGGTCACCTCCAGATCACGCCACAGCTGACCACCTCCAAACAGAAAAGAGTGACATCAGGCTCAGCTGCTCCGCAAACATTTCGCCTGCTAGGCGGACACATTCAGTCATGCCATGTCACCTGCAATGCTGTCATCGCCGTGCAACGTGCCGATTCGGGTTCAATACGATAGTCTGGAGCTTGGAATCACTGCGATTCGCGGCGTCGCAAATTATTTTTGCTTCGATCTACTTTTTGCAGAACAGTGATTCCAAAATGAACGCCATTCCAAGCACCACTGCAGAGTTGCCCGAGGATGAACGCTTCAGCCATGTTCACCCGTGTGTCTCAGTTAGCTATATTAGTGTGTTTTGGCGTGTAAAACATTCAGGTATACGCAGAGGGGTCAATGCAGTATAGCTATCGCGAATGAGCATCAGCTTAGAATTAGAACACGTTTCCTGCTTGCCAGGTTATTTTTCGCGCCTCCAGATGGCCCTACCCATTCACCCTCTCGCGGTCAACACGGTATTGGCGCTTTTACGTGAACGCAAAGTCTACAGATGAGCTATATTTCAACAATACCAGCATGTTACTTGTTATTGAAGATATCTGGCTATACGCTGTTCCACTTCTGATAGCTTGTGGCCGTGTTGAAGTGTAACACATGCGTGATATGAAAAGACTCCGTCATTTTGCTTTTTCCGTGCTTCGAACAAGACGACTGTAACTCGCCTGCAACTCACCGTAATTTCCCGACATGCTAACCGACAAGCACATGTTTAATCAGGCTCTTTTCTTTCACCAATCTTTAGAGGTGGTTTTTATCTTCATAATTTCACGAAATCATTCAAACCGGCGCGACAAACATCAGACGCGACGAGCGAGGGCATATCTGCGCTTCAGTGCCAGTCGGCGCCACGATAAGAACACTCGGATCATACACGTCATCACTACGAGGGCATAGTCACTCAGGATGGCATTTGTGGAATGTATCACACAGAACACGTAGCATAGTGTCGATGTCAGGGGCATCCATTTTCCGTTTTTTCTTCTTGGCATTTCTACGCCGTTTGATATCGAATTAAACTAACTTCCACGTGACGGATGCCGTTCAAATTTGGCCAAGAAGACCTATGCATAATAAGTGATCGAATGATGTGCATATCTCAATCTTGAAATTTGATGTGAGTGCTTCTTTATAAAAATTGAACAACTTTCAAAGCATGGTTCCTTCTACGAGATATGTAAGATACTATGCGATATATTTTTTTGTCATTGCCAGTGCTTTAATGGTAAATGCCGTGAAAAAATTTGAGTCCTATAGTGCTTTTCGTCTGTCCTTTAAGTCCTGCCAATGAAGCGCACGCTTACTTTCAGAAACACTAAGGTATTTGTCATGATTCCCCAAAACAAGTCGAACAGCCCTGTTCTAAACTTTTTCTAGTAAGTTGACTAACTGTTTATTGGGAGGATCTCAGCTGACACATGCGTACTCAAGTATGGAGCGTACGTGAGTAAAATACAGCCGTTATTTCGAATGACCAGAGAAATTTTTCAATAGTTCGACATAGCACAGCTAATTTGCATGCTGCCTTTCTTATTTACTGTACCTGCCTATTCTACTTTAACTACCAAGTAAAACGACCTCTAAGTATTTATATTGTCACAAGAGGAAACGATAGGCAGGAACTCGAAATGGAGGACTGTTTACTCAGCCACAGCTGCCATTCACTTCTTCGCTCTCGTCTTCTGCCACCAAAAGAGCGTGGCATTATCCTCTCCCCAAAGAAAGAAAAAAGAAGAAGCATCGCATGAATGCTAGGGCTCCGAAAAACAACGAAGGGTAGTCAGAAATGTCTGTGTCCTTTCAAAAGAAAAAGGACGAGATGAAAAATAAAGAAGCAAGAAAATAATGCCCAATTGTCTTGAAGGCTATTGCCACATCACAAAGTTCTTGACTTGCAGTCAACGCGAATAGTACGGCTTCATCCTGGAGACGTGAACCACATCCGAGGAGCGTGGTCTGCAAAAACGGTGTGACGTGTCTGCTGGGACAACTTCGTAGTTCACTTCGCCGAGGCGATGAAGAACTTGGTAGGGTCCGAAGTACCGACATAACAATTTTTCTGAGCGTCCCTGTTGACGTATAGGAGTCCAAACCCAGACTAGGTCACCGGGTTCGTATTACTGCTCTGTGGTGGGTGTTGTATCGGCGAGCATCTTGATTTTGCCGCGATTAAATGCGAAAGCGCGCCAGCTGCCGAGGGTATTCGGCACGCTGAACAAATACATCTGTGTCCGGGGTAATCGTGTCCGGCAGAGTTGGTTGCAGCATGGTGTCAAGCATTGCGGTGACGTCGCGGCCATAAACCAGACGAAAAGAAGCAAAGCCGGTGGTTTCCTGCAAAGCCGTATTGTAGGCAAATGTTATATACGGGATGATTTCATCCCAATTCTTCTGATCCTTGGCGACATATATCGTAAGCATATCTGCAATCGTTTTGTTAAGGCGTTCGGTTAACCCGTTAGTCCTCGGGTGGTACGCAGTTGCTGTTCGGTGTGTCGTGTCGCTCAACAACAGGATCTGTCGGAGCAACTGTGCCGTAAAAGCAGTACCACGATCTGTGATGACGACAGTGGGAGCACCATGGCGGAGAACGATGTTCTTCATGAAAAAGACAGCCACCTCGGAAGCAGTTGCTCGCTAGGCGGCTTGTGTTTCGCAGTATCTGGTCAAGTAGTCGGTGGCAACCACAATCCAGCGGTTACCAGCCGTAGACTTCGGAAATGGGCCGAATAAATTTATCCCGGCCTTTTCAAAAGGTTTGTGAGGGGGTCGCAAAGGCTGAAGCAGACCGGCTGACTTCGTCGTTGGATTTTTGCGGCGCTGACAGGCTGTGCACGTCTTGACGTACTGCCAGACGGTTTTCGTAAGTTTCTGCCAGTAGTATTTGTCTTTGATCCACACCAGAGTACGCGCGAAGCCAAGATGCCCTGACGATGGCTTGTCGTCATAAGCAAGCAAAATATCATCGCGGAGAGCAGCAAGAATGGCGAGGAGGTGAACAGTTTTCGTTTAATGAAAGTTGCGCTTGTAGAGGATGCCTTGGCGTAGACAGAAAGATGACAAATCACGCATGAACTGACACGGGGTTGTGGCCGACGTCCCTCAAGGTATTCGATCAGTGGTTGTAATTGTAAGTCTTCGCGTAGCTGCTCGGGCACGTTTAATGATGCGAGGATAGCAAGGAAGCAGAAGTCTTCATCCTTGTCCTCTGCAGCAACCTCGATGGGTGTGCGGGAAAGACAGTCAATGTCGGTGTGTTTCTGACCAGACTTGTAAAACATCGTTATATCGAATTCTTGTAACGGAAGGCTCCATCTTGCGAGACAGCCCGAAGAATCTTTCAGATTCGCTAGCCAGCAGAGAGAGTGGTGGTCACTGACGATTCGGAAGGGGCGTCCGTACAAATAGGGTCTTAATTTCGTTATAGCCCATACAACCACCAGACACTCTTTTTCAGTCGTCGAGTAGTTCTTCTCCGCAGATGAAAACGTGCGGCTGGTGTAGGCGATGACGCGTTCCACGCCATCTTGATATTGCGCGAGAATAGCTTCGAGGCCAAGGTTGCTCGCGTCAGCGCGGACTTCTGTGTCTGCTTCGGTGTCGAAGTGACCTAGGATCGGTGGCGTTTGTAGGCGTTGTCGAAGGTCGCAGAAAGCGCCGGACTGTTTGGGGCCCCAGACGAAGGCGACGTCATCCTTGACGAGTTGTTGTAGAGGGTCGGCGATTTTCGAAAAGTTCGGCACGAAGCGGCGGTAATAAACACAAAGGCCCAGAAAGCGGCGTACATCATGCTTTGTTTTCGGTATCGGGAACTCAGCAACTGCCATAGCCTTGTCAGGATCGGGGCGAACACCACTGCTGCTGACAATGTGGCCAAGGAATTTCAGTTCCTCATATCCAAAATAACACTTTTCCGGTTTCAGAGAGAGGTCAGCAGTGCGAATAGCTAGAAGAACCGGCTCAAGCCGCTCAATGTGCTGTTCAAAAGTCGTAGAAGAAACGACTACGTCGTCTAAATACACTAAACAAGAGTACCACTTCAAGCCACATAAAACTGTGTCCATTATTAGTTGGAACGTCGCTGGAGCGGAGCACAGGCCAAAAGGAAGAACTTTAAACTCATAGTGACCATCCGGTGTAATAAACGCTGTTTTTTCTAGGTCCCGTTCATCTATTCAATATGCCAATATCCGCTACGGAGATCCATGGAAGAGAAGTAACGGGTGTGTCGCAGGCGATCCAAGAAGTCATCAATACGAGGAAGAGAATATACGTCTTTTTTCGTTATTTTGTTCAGTTTGCGGTAGTCGACGCATAATCGTAATGAACCATCTCTCTTTTTAACCAGAATCACTGGTGACGCCCAAGGACTAGTCGATGGTTGAATATCGTCGTCATCGAGCATTTGTTTCAGTTGATGACGGATAGCATCTTGCTCCTTCTGCGACACACGGTAAGCATGTTGGCACACGGGTTGCGCGTTAGGCTCAGTGATAATTCTGTGCTTCATTAGAGGAGTCTGCTGGACTTTCGAAGTAGTGGCAAAACAGTCACTAAAGGATGAGAGGAGACTGAGGAGCCTGCCCTCTTAGGTTCTTCCAACTTGCGATTGACGTTGAGGCGACTAGTCACGTCAGTATCGCAGCTGTTCTCAGTCGAGATCGTCGTAATGAAAGGGAAGGCGTCCAAATCATCCGATGCCTCCAAGTAAGCTATGGTTGCGCGTTTCGCAAAATGCCTGTGTTTGCCACCGAAGTTCGTAACTAAAACCGTAGTCTGACCATTTCGCGTTTGAACGGGACTTCGAGCAATGCCCACTTCCCGACCAAGCAATAACGTCAGGTTACATTCGGCGATGCCCGTAATCGACTGCTCCCATGGACACTCAACAAGCACGAAGATACTACTGCGAGGTGGCAACGTGACGTGACGCAATCATCGACTACGCGTAAGGCCACGCCACGGTGTTCGTTCTCGATGTCGAAATCTGGGGAAACACAGTTAACAAAACTGACGAACAAATCACGCAGATTAATTGTCGCTCCATACTCTTGCAAAAAATCTATGCCCAAAATGACCGGCCGAGAACAATTTGGCAGTACAATGAATGATGCTACAAAAGCCGACGCACAAATCTCAAGCCTGGCGGTGCACCTGCCTATAGGGGATATGAGGTGTCCTCCAGCGGTGATTAGTTGAGGGCCGTCCCACGTTGTCAGCACCTTGTGTAGATGGGTGGACAATGAAGCACTCATCACCGAGTAATGAGCTCCCGTGTCGACAAGCACAGTCACCGGATAACAGTCGACGGAAACGGTAATGGCAGCGGACGTTCTAGTGGCGGTTTCACAAGTAGGCTTTATCGGCACGTCGTAAGGCAGCGGCGGAGGGTATTTGTCGGTTCGCGTGACAGCGGCCTCACCTTCGGAGGTCGCCGTTTTCAGTTTCCCCGGCGTGGGCTTGCGCCACTGACACCAGGGGACCCAAAGGCTGCTCGGGCGCGGTGCGTTGATGTGAACGGGCGGGGTGACGGTGACCGTGACTGTCGTCGTGGTGGAGCAGGAGCGTGATGACTACCTTCCAAGTAATCCGCAATTTCTTGTAGGCGCTCACCATAGCATGGACAACGTGCATCTGGGTGGAATCCGCGTTGGCCTATTCGTCGGTAGTAACAGTCGCGGTACATGTGTCCAATTTCGCCACAATGGTAGCACAAAGGACGATTGTCGGATGCACGCCAGACGGTGGACTTCCGCGGGCCAGGACGAAAATCAGCCTGAGAAGCCAGGCGATGGGCTGGACTTAGAAAGCGTCTGGGGGTCCCAGTGGGTGGATGAGCAAAATGTGCCGTTGACGGTGTAGAGACGCGTAGGGCATCGGCGTAGGAAAGCGTGAGAGGTTCGACTTGCGATGGTGGTGAGGAGTGAACGAACTGCCTGATTTCGTTACGAACGACGTCCATAAGAGCAGCGCTACTGGGAGGGCATGCTGCATGAAATTTCCAAAGTTCTTCGCGTACAACTTGCCGTATGAGTTCTGTGAGGACCTCCCAGTTATCACCTTCTGGTACAAGCGAGAGCGCAGCGGACATGGCCATGTGAAGCTCATACTGCGACACCCGCTGCCGAAGCATGCGCTCCATCATTGTGGCCTCACGTATGAACTCGGACACAGTTGTAGGAGGGTTGCGCGCAAGGCCCGCGAAACGTTGCTCCTTCACGCCTCGCATTAGCAGGCGCACTTTCTTGCTTTCTGGCATGTGGGGGTAAGCCCGTCGAAACAATCGCGACATCTCTTCTAAAAACATGGCGACGCTCTCGTTTGGCATTTGAAATTGCGAAAAAAGTGCCTGCTTCGCTCTTTCTTTCCGTTCGGGGTTACTGAATGCTTCGCGAAGCCACCGATGGAATTGCTGCCAACATGTGAATGAAGTTTCGTGGTTCTCATACCACACTCTTGCCCTGTCTAAGAGGGAGATATACACGTTCTTCCACTTACGGCGATTGTTTCAGTCATTGATGGCAGCGACCCGGTCGAAATGGTCAAACCAGTCTTCGACATCCTCACCGGAATCACCATGGAATGGGTTCGGTGTGCGAGGTGCATTGATGACACAGGGTACGCTAGCGAGTGGGTCATGCTCAGTTTGGGTTGTGCATGTGGCAAACATTGTCCTCACGGAACTTGCCAAGGGGCCGTACTGTGGTGGTAGCCCTTGAAGGCGGCGGCTGCTTTGATAGATATCAGCAGACCTTGGTGCACTGGCGGTGGTTGCTTCTGGTAGAGGACCAGCAGGCATAAGAGACGTTGCAGTACAGTACCCAGCACGTCCACCAGTCTGTCGCGAGAGGAAACGATAGGCAGGAACTCGAAGTTGGTTGGTTGGTTGGTTCCTCAACACCTTGGCGCGACCACCTAGGGGTATAGGCCATGAATGAGACGGTGCCTTGCTTTTTAAATAATTCACTTCTTGAAAGAGAGGGTTGGATGATTAGGTAATATAGGTAATAATATAAAATTTTATATTTCTAAAAAACCTTGAAAAGAAAACATAATAAAGATACAAAAATAACAAAAATTTATACATAAAACAACTGAAGTTACTTATTTTTAGCATTATATTCTTTTAGATTCTCGTAAGAAATTTGTAACAGCGGTAAAAACGCTCCCGCAGCTGAATCCAACTGCGACTGCGCCAAATGATACAACCACCGGAAGTGTCAAGTTTAAGCCCAACTTTCGTAAGGGGTTTTTCTAGTAGGTTTTCTCCTTGAGTTTTGAATTTTCGGCATGACAAAAAGAAGTGCTCCAAAGATTCCCTCTCATTACAATGAAGGCACAATGGCAACTGTGCCAGACCCGACCTGTGAAGGTAAAAGTTCAATGAGGGGACTCGACAACGCAGCCTGGTAATCACTATTTCTTCCTTTCTTGATGAACACCACTTGTTCTTCCAAGGGCACTTTAGCTGTGCGAAGTCTGATATAAACAAAGGGGATTTTTCAAAGTTATTGGCCATTATGTTGTGCGTTTTTCAAAGCGTGCATCTGTGATATATTCTGAAGTAGGCAAAATGGGTAAAACAGGACAATCAAGGGAAGATACAGCTAGTGCATCTGCATGCTCATTCGGAGCTAAACCTCTATGGCCTGGTACCCAAACTAGTCGGACGAGTCGCGCATGTGTAGGAATGAGCGAGTAGAAAGTTTCTAAGGTACGCGAAAACGTTGGTGAGCTTAAGGGAGTACAGACCGAGAGACAGTCTGTTAGAACAATCACCACTGATAGATCTTGCGGCACTTTACGCAATGCAAAGACTATTGCCAGTAGTTCAGCTTGGTAAATAGGTGTAGAGTCGGGTAATCGAATTGAGAAAGCCCAATCTAGAGAGGATGATACGACTCCTACGCCAGCCTTCTCTTCATAAACTGAAGCGTCAGTCGCTATCACAATGGATGTTTCTAGATTGGCCAAATGATCTTATAAAATGTCATTTATATACTGATATGGTAAACTTTTTGCATTCTTGGGATATATATTGTCAAATTCTATCCTAATTGCATTTAAAGTGTTGAGCACAAGTGTTTCCCAAAGGTTAACTCTTAAGAGCTCCGAAAGTTTCTGAGTGAATATTACTTGAGGACACCTTAATTTAGGCCATTGGTGGTTGAAGAATGAGGTCTGCTGGTTAATGAACACATACTGTGACCTCCGCTGAGGTGATGCATAAATTTTAAGGATTGTACGTACTGTTAGAATATGAAATCTTTTGATAAGAGAAGGCAGGCGGGATTCTACGTATAGAATATTGTTGGCAACATATTTGGGTAGCCCTAGGCATAAGCGTAAAGATTCGCGTTCTATCAGAATCAGTGGTCGAACTTTGTAGGCCGGAGCGCCAGAAAACAAAACACAGCCGAATTCTAATATCGGTGGAATGTACATGCAATATATCATAACGAGCACGTCTCTACGCAAACCGGCATGATAATTACTGAGCCTGCGCAGCATCCCTACGGCACGTGCTCCTTTAGCAGCCATGTTTTCTATGTAGGGACTCCAGTTAAGTGTTTCGGTGTAGGTTACCCCCAAGTATCTAACTGACTCGACCTGAGGTATGGCATCCTGTCGGTACATTAGTGAAATTCGCCGTGAGGCATTTTGTGCGAAAATTATGATTGTACTTTTGTTTGTATTGAGGCATAGGTTGATATCCTCCAGCCACGTTTCCAGACTATTCATGTATGTTTGCAGAATCAGGTACAGTGTGTGAATGTCCGCCGCCGCAGCAAAGAATGCAATATCATCGGCATAAACATAGACCTGTACATCTTGCTGTACAGGAATGGTACATAGTAGTACATTAAATAATAATGGTGATAGTACTGACCCTGGCGGTATACCTCTCGTTTGCCTGTATATTGAAGAGTTGCCACTAGATTGAGAGTAGTAAAAATCTCTATCACCTAAGAAATCATGGATCAAGGCCACAAAGTATTGAGGCAGTCTTAAATTATGAAGTGAATCTAGCAGTTTAACATGCTCCACGCTATCATAGGCTTTTGTGATATCTAAGGTTACCAAAGCGGAGTATTGTTTCTGATATCGAGCAAGTTGAATTCTGCTTTCGAGATCCACGTGCGCACACCAAATGGAGCAACCACGCCTGAATCCAATCTGACATGGGCTCAGTGTCAGTTTTTCTGATATCCATCAATCTATACGTCTATATAAAATTCTTTCAACGAATTTTACTAAGTTCGATGTAAGTGAAATGGGCCTGATATTATCTAAGGTAAACCCAGCGCCTTGCTTTTTTATTACTGGATTCACTTTTGTCATTCTCCAATCAGGTGGCATACAAGAGCTTCCAAGTGAGTGATTAATAATTTCGAGTAGGCCAAGTGGGTATATTTTATGTACTGATTTTATTACCGACGTCGTCATGCCATCGGGACCAGGAGGCGAATGGGGTACTGTTCAGCCTACGTTTGCTAATTCTGCAGGCATAACCTCTTCAAAATCCTCAGCGCTTTGGGGGGACTGGACTTGGTATGAGAAAAGTGTCGTAAAGCGACTTTCTAGGCCCTAAGCAATATCTTCTAGAAGGGCCTTCAGTTCAACTGGTGATAATACTACATATTCTATATTTCTTCGTACCGGAAGAACTTTCTTATATCTCAGAAAGCGAAAAATCAGTTTTCTGTTGACCGGCTTCGACAAGAACTCTCATCGGTCGTTGTTAAATTTGTCCTTCGCATTAGCGATGGTTCTCTCAAACATAGCGGCGGCATACTTATAATCACTCCAGTTCCTGGGACACTGGTTGGAGAATAATTTTTTTCCATGCAGCCTTTCTTAGTCTATAAGCCCGCGAACAGTTCGAATTCCACCAAGGGTTGGTAGACGGTTTAGAGCTTTCAATGGTGAATTTCGATTTATATAACGACTCTTTTAAAATGTCGCTAATTCTGATGGCGTCTTGTTCTGCATCATTCGTTTAGTTAGATAAAGCACCTCGTAACGATTTCTCGAAAGTATTAAAGTTTACATGTGTTATAGAAGATCTGCTTATTGGAGGTTATTGGACATACCACCTCGAACAATATTGGCATATGGTCACTACTTGTTCTCGAGTTAATCGCAGGCCATGATAAGATGGAGAGATTAGCGTTAGAAAAGGTTAGATCGAGTATCGAGAAGAACTAATTACACGTAAAAGTAGGATTTTTTGTGTTTATGCATATAAAACTATTATTGTTCACCCAATCCCATAAACGTTTGCAATTCAGATCAGTTTTAAAACACCAAGAAATGTGATGAGAATTGAAGTCACCTACTAATACAATATCTTCTTGCAAATAGTGAACTGCAGTATCTAGGATGGAAGAATTTAGAACACCCGCAGGAAAATAAGCATTAATAAATGAGAATGGGGGGGACCTAGGAATAGTAATGCTTAATGCTAAAATCTCGCTTTCTGAAGCCAATGACTGATATATAGATTTAGCTCTATGGGCAATTTTAGATGAGATAAATATTACCAAACCTCCACCCCGAGTTAGGCGGTCTACACGAAATGTGCGGTAATTTTTAATCCTAAAATACTTACTTTCTGCAAGCCAAGTTTCTTGTAAAGCAACGATATCAGGAGAATAATTATCGCAAAATTGAATTAAGTCTGTAGCTGCTGAAAAAATGGAGCGGCAATTTGACTGTACTTTTAAATTTCCTTGTTTGAAGAGATACAAGCAGTACTCACTGCTTTCTCTAAGATGCTATCCTTTAAAAAATACTTTTTTGATGGGTTTTCCTTCTGATATCTCTTAGTTCTTGATTTAGGACTAATTGAGGACCATTGTGCCTCAGGGGAAGCACGTCGTTTCATATTTCTTGAGTTAGAGTCCATTTGTTCCGGTTGTGAGACATGAAAATCGGAGTCCGAGCTCCAATCTAGGTCCTGTTAAAGAGGCATAGTTATTCTACGGCCAGTGTTCGGCGTGTCTGGCTTTGACTTCGAAGGGCCTGGTTCCGATTGAATATCAGTAACCTAACTGGTGAAGGTAGAGAAGGGGGCACGGTAGGTTGGTTACCTCCCTGCAATATTTGATTCAACTGAGTGCTCACTGTTTGTGCCAATGACTCCGTTAGGCTCACGAATAGAGATTCTATGAGCTTCGTGATGGCCTTTTCCACCGTTGATGTTATTAAATCAGGCAACGACGACTCAAGCATCTGGTTTGCCCGGTTGGCGACGGAGGCATAGGCACGTGAGCGATCACAAAGAATAGATCGGGCCTCACGCCGGGAGCATCGTTGTAGTTCGAAGATCTCTAGAAGTTGCAACTCACATGTCTTCATGGGGCAACTTTCATCGTCAGCCGCGTGATTTCCTCTGCATAGACAGCATCTCACCTCTTGGGTTGAAGATTTGTCGGGTTTATGTTGGTCAGTACATTTGCGACACCTCAAATCCGATCTACATTCCTCGATGGTATGCCCATACCTCCAGCATTTTTTGCACTGCAGTGGACGAGGGGATAGTGCATCTACACGATGAATTAGTGGCCGTAACTTAATTTTGGTTTGTTCGAGCCGTGCCGGGAAAAGTCACGATCACTGATTCTGTGGGGACATTTTTGTTCTCAACGTTTCGCGAGCATCGAAATACAGAGACTGCTCCTGCGGCCGAAAACATTTCAAGTATTTCGAGTGGTGTAAGGCTCAAGTCCACTCCTCGAACCAATCCCTTCACACAGGCCAAATAGACAGGTACGAAACAGCTCACCGGGTTTGAGGCAAACGTTGTGCAATTTAGAAGATCTGTGATGCAGGCCTGGTCCGGCGAGCAGCACAGGATGCCTCCACGCCCAAATTCACGCACCTCAGTAATCATTTGAATATAATCGGAAATCTTCTGGACTTCTTCCTGAATTAGTTTCGGATTTTTCATGCGAATAGACTCGCCGTTGGTTGGAACCAGGGCCACAGAAACGCTCTTCAGACCACTGCGCGAAAATAGATCGATTGGCAAATCACTGTGAGGAAGGGAAGCCGACCAGGCAGAATAGGCCTGGCCGGGAGAGGAAAGAGACATCAGGTTAATAGGTTTAACAGCACCGGCCGATCCGGCCGCTCCCCAACAGGAGGAATCACGAAGGTGCCCTTGAAGTAGCAGCGGGGGTAGATCCCGAATTGAAACCGGACGCTCAGGCCTCAGGAAGCACCGGAGGAAGCACCGTTCGATCCGCTTATTCTAGTGAAAGCGGAATTCATCCATAGCAGCCGCTTCACTCCGCAACACGGCAATCGACAAGCTTCTCGAAGTAAAGGACTGTTTACTCAGCCAAAGCTGCCATTCACTTCTTCGCTCTCGTCTTCTGCCACCAACACAGCGTGGCAATATTCCGTGGCCCTGCGTAACATAACGTTATTAACTTTTACTGATATACCCCATCTGAGTGTTTCCTTGTAAACGCGATGATTGAACATTTCAACAATTAGAGACTTCTCCCACTTCATACATCACGCTGAAACTTTGTCTAAATCACTCTGAAGGTCATAGAAGTCAGAATGACAATCAGTAAATTTATACACCACAAAGTCGTCCGCCAACATCCTGATGAATGACCTGATTCTACTAGTGATGTCACTTATGTACAATAAAAATTATTAAGACCCCAAAAGAGCAGCGATTTTTTTATTATTTTTGAGAAATGACAGATATGTATACTTTTTGTCATAAGAAGTCCTGCCGCAGTAAAAAAGCCTAAAGGACATAGCTAAATAGATAACAAACAATTTCTCACACTCTGAGCGCAGCTGCTGACGTCAGAAAGCATGGAGCTTATGGAAATGAAATTGGAGAAATTTGTATTTTTCCTTCTTCCCCGCAGGCTCTTGATTCTGCAAATTGTTGGAGAAACAATGCCGCATATAACCTGCCAGGCCTACAAGCCAGCATACCTGAGAGGCAACTGCAGAACGATACTAAAAGCAATTCAAAATGAATAGGTACCGACATGACGGTGCCTCATTTTCAATATCATGAGGCAGTTGCGTGCAGTTAGGTTGCGCACCAAACCCCCCCCCCCCTACTAGGATCATTTCAATAAAAGCTCTATCTAATTTCAATGCCTCATTGGTTCCCGTATAGAGGTTTTACTGAGAAATTTTCCGATTTTGCGCTCCTAGCACACATTTGACAACATCTCGTTCAAAGAGTACCAAGTAATAAAGGTAAACAGTGCTGGCGGCAAGTGCGTTCCCCTTACATCTCACACTATAGCGGTAAAATGAATAACGTTGGACAAGGCCATGAAAAGAGGCGCTGTCGTTCCGTTTCATTTCAGTTATATTGAACATGTGCGCACTCTTTAGATGCTGCAGAAAAAAACAAAATAAAACGAACACTTGTCTTGCACGCCCATCCATAAAGCTCTCAGATAAAACCGGAAAAGCATGCTGACACATTCGTCTCCGGTACCAGCTATCACCGAGTTACTTACACAATAAAGATGATAGCCTTTCTTGGGAACGTAAATATCTTGGTTGTCGGTTGGTGTTTGTTCAATAATTGGGTCACCTGGCGATCGATCATTTTATGCCTTGCTCAACGCCCACCCATCTTGATCTGCTGACTGCTTCTATACTGGTCAACAGTGTCAATAAAAAAACAAATACTACGCATATATTAGGTGCAACAACAACACTTAGGTGTTAGCCAGTGTATGTTTTTTATTTAGAAAAGGCATAGATACGTAATTTCAGAAACCAGTGTTTATTACACTGCGTTGGCAACGCAAGACTATGAACGAAAAAGTGGGCGTTACCTGCGCTTCGCTAACACAATTCAGGGGCTTCAGAAGATTTGGGTCTGTCTGATGCCCCACTCTACGCAAAACGGTTATCGAAGACTGGTTAAGTGCGCATGTGCGCACCTCACGCGTGTTTACCGGACATGCTCGAACGCCCAGACGCCTAACATGCAGTCTTGTACTCACAAGGTGACCGTTCGGCTTTCTACGTTGCGCATACGCAGATTCGGCAGCAACTGCTACGTGGGCGTTGTCAATTTGCTTAATCAATGGGGTTAATTTTGTTGCAATATAATATAGAAAATGCGTAAAAAATATTTGGACTCAAAGTGGCTTGTGAAGGGTCCAATACACAAAATTTGTAACAACACATATTAGCAGCCCTTTAGAAAAAAGTTAAGCAATTGTGAAACATCATGCTTCAGCAATCTAGTGATATACAGAAGAGGGGGGAGAAGCAACAGTCACATAATGCTGCAAGTGCACATGAGAACAATAATAACAATGCCTAATATCTCAAGAAAATATCTGGTTAGCAACAAAGCTAGTATGGTTTACATAACATGGGAAAGCTTTTGGGCATTTTCTTTCCAAAGGCAAATTGCTTGCAAAGCTTACCACCAGGAAATTGAATTAGTCTTTCACCGTATACATTTGATCGTGAAGGAAGGTTAATATTACCAATGCTAGCGGGCCATGTTTAAGCGATAGAAACGGAAAAGTGGTGTTGGGAAGAGGCTCGTTTGTGTTTATTATTTTATTTACTAAACACGAAATCTTGTAGCTGCGTCCGATTATAAATGGCAGTATACGCAGTTTCGGAAATAGAGTACTGGAACAATAACGCTAAGGGGACAAACTAATCAGACGCACGGCTCGTTTTGTAATCGGATTAGGGGAGTGAGGTATCTTACGTTTGGCCCCACGACTCACAAGAATAGCTGAGGTGGCAATGAAATAGACTGAAATATAAGCAAACTAACGTCAAAGTATTGACGTGCTCGTATGAGAGTATAGCAACTGTAAGACAACTTTTTGCGCAGTGTTGATTTGCCCTCTCCAGTTAAGGATATACGTCCTAAAAGCTCGTTACAACGACACATAATGTGACACCCTCCGGCATCCTTATACATCAGGCACGGTGGTGCAGACTTCTAACCCGCTGTCCTCCTTCGTGCAGCTAGCTCTCAGCGCCTTCCTTGTCAGTGGAGGTACATGCAATGTGCAGCTGCCTGTGATTATCAACATTACGAACGTCAACAGCACCAATTTCCACACACTCGATGGCCTACCCTATGTGAAATGGGACGACTGGCCGCATGGTGCGGTTACCGACACGTGCTGCTAGATTCATGACGAGCATCCAGCACCACATATTCAACCGGCTCTATACGGTGGATTATCACACCTAGGAACTATTGGGCATGGTGGTACCACGAGGATGCAGACGTCTAACCCTCTTCCCTTCTTCATGCAGGTGAGGAGGCGACAAGATAAATGCTTTAGGTCTTGTAACCCATTCTTGTTTATTGTGTTGTGCCCATAGCTTTTTGAAGCAAGTGTTTCTGCTGTTTTGAATTTATGGAGACTTCTTTGAGTGGCTGGCGACGTAGAGGAAAATCCAGGCCACGATAACAGCCATATTTTGTAAACAGTTAAAAGATGTTGCCACTGATATAAAAAAAATCGAATTTCCACTCCATGGAGTAGAAAAAAAGATTGATGCCCTTTCGAAACATGAAGAAAAAGTGGTCGCCTGTGAAAATCACGTATTGGTGTTGTAAAGGACCTTTGAGAAATTGGAAACTACGGTTGACGACTTGAAAAACTAGAGCAGACGGTCAAATCCCATTGTTCAGGAATTGCCTGATGTTGAGGATAAAAACTACGAAACACTGGGACATAGAGTTAATCAAACAATCATGAAGAACACGCTTGGTTTAGAGCTAGTTACCTCCAAAATAATACATCACCAAGGCAGGCCCAATAAAGATAATAAGAGGCTGGTCATTCTCAAGCTACTCGACTAGCGAAACAAATCAATAACACCAAGAAAAGGCTACAAGCTTAGGAACACTAACTACACTATAGGTGAATATTTTAGTCGTAGGGTGGGGGAAAAGAAAAGGAAACTATATGAATAGTACCAACATTTCAATATCAGCGGGTGAAAATTATAAGCGATAATAAACATACCTTACTTCTTTCAAATTACAATACCTAGCGCAGACACGCATGCATAAGGACCTCTTAAGCAAGCCTAAGAAAACAAGTAACAGATGCAAATGCAATATCTCAAACATTCACGTGCAACATTCACACCAGCCATCAGCGTGACGCGAAGCCACGTCAGGCCGAATGGCCTTTAGCTTCGCTTCGTTTTTCTGTATCTCTCCAGAAATAAAATCTGTTCATTCTGTCCATTCAACATCGCGGTGTGTTTTGAAAACTTGTCTTGGCGGCTTCACACACAAATGTCGCAGTTCATTTGTCTTTGCGAAGAGATTGCGCAGAATATAATACACATCTTATGATTCAGACTCACCTAAATGATTTTAAATCGTTCAGTTATTCGAAGAATTCTAATATAATTTCTTGTCTAAATGAATCACCCTACGTTATCACTTTATTTAAGAGAGCAACTTGCATGCAGTAACTTTATGACCAAGCTATATGTAGTTCTCTCATTTGTACATTTATTTATATTTTATGAACCCAATTCCTCGCAGTTATAATCAAGTATTATTCACAGAGAACTGTGAAGAAAAAGCGTCCACTTCGTCGCTCGGTAGAGGGCATGAGCCAGTGACGAAGAAGTAGAGCACAACCATGAAAATAAAAGACTTCAAGTTTGACCGCTACTCGAGGTGGATCTACCTGCACCAGTGCGTCGCCATGGTAATGGGTATGGGGAGCCTGTGGCGTTTCCCGACGCTTGTATACGAACATGGTCGCGGTGAGTAGCAGCTTTTCATGACACAGTGTAAAGCTAATGCTATGCGCTTCCGAGCACTTCACAGTCATGCACTTGAAAGTCAATAGTCATTGGTGTACTAATTTCTTTAGGCAAAAGGTTACCAAATCTCTAGCAGCTCTTTGTTCTAGCAGCTATATTGTTTGCTAAAGCCCTGCTGCGCACCCGTGTGACCCGTTGAATTCCGGTGATTTTGCGTTGCCGAGGACGATGCTCGCACGCCTGCCCGGGAGGAAGTCACACGTATGGATATAATTCTTTCGCCTAATCTCAGTGATCGAGCACGGCCGAGAATCGCCGCATGCTCGGCGCTGTCAAAAGCTTTCTTTCAGACCAAGGCCGATAACTACTTAGGTGCAATTAGATGTGTTGTCTAGTCTTTCATTTTTTAGCTGCAGCATCACGTCCTGAGCCGAAAGGTTGTGACTAAATTTTATCATCGTATGGAGAAATTGTTGGCATCTTCAAAGTAATCAGTCGGGCGAGTCAGGACAGCGTGTTCCAAAACCTTTCCCACGCAGGACGTGAGCTATGTTAGTCTTAGGTTATCGATCATCACCTGATTGCCCAGTTTGGGAGTCATAACCACGCGGGCCATTTTGCACGCGTCGGAGAGGAAGCCCTTTTACCAGCAGTCGTTCATGTAAGCCGCCAGTGCCGTAACTGACTCATCGTTCATGTTGCGTAAACTCTTGTTGGTCACCTGATCCATGCCGGAAGCAGGCCTGGTGTTGAGATTGCTTAAGGCTGCCCTGATTTCGGCTTCGCTAAACACGACGTCTTGCTTCTCAGTGTCGTCTCTGTCGTACATTGCGTGCTGTATTATCTCACTTATTCTAAAATGGCACTGGCACATGGCCTCAAGAAATTCATGCTGAAGGTGCCAAAGGAGGCGCAAAGTGTTCACACAGTGCAACTGTCTCTCTAGGCCATTGCACGTCTCCTCCCTTTGCGTGCGGTGTACCTGAAAGGGGCGTTCTTCTGTCTCCGTGTCAAGTTTACCTATGCGCTTGCGTAACGTCCTATTGCGTATTTAACGTTTCCATCTCTTCAGCGAACACTGCTTGGCCGCCCACATGTACAGGAGCCTAATACAAATCACGTGAAGATTTGCCTCAGGAGGAACCTTAAGCGTTGCTGCCTCCATGTCTGCCCTCATCGTCTCAATATATTCTTTAATGTTCATTATGGGTTGGTCACCTCTCTCGCGATCTTTGCGTGTCTTAGGGAATGCATCCCAATTCACGAGACGGGCGCTTACGTCTTCTGGCCCTTCCTTCACTCTCGAAGTGACATCCGCTAGCACGCAGTCCTCTATCTAGTTTGATCCTTATTAAGGAATTATCAATTTGGAGATCACCCTGCATGTTGTGTCACTGCCTGTTGGCTAAGTTCACCACGAATTCATGGTCTGGTAGCGTGTCAACGCATGCACTATTGTCCCTACTCGTGGGATCAGCCGAGTTCGCGATTAGTCCTAGTCCTTGATCTGCCAAGTCCTCCAACAAAAACCTGCCCTTGGATGTTTCTTGTGGCTATTTCCAGGACGCATAAGGTGCGTTAAAGTCTGCCGCAACGACTTCGGCCAATCCCGGCGACTGCATGCATTTTGCGAAACCATGCCCCAAATTTGTACGGAAGAGAGGGCTTGCTCTGTACGTTCAATACAAACAGTCTTCGAACTCTCTTCAGAATAAGCTCTATGACGACATGCAGAATCTTCACCCCTTGAAGCTGACGCTCCACCTCTCTGAGGTTGCGATGAAAGCGCACAGCAGCGGCCGGTGGCGTCGCCTCAGTGCCGGTCGACGGAACTCGGCGTCTTCTTTTCCATTGTTCTTGGCTAGACACGGCGAACCTCTGGCTCTGTAACATGCTAGTTTGACCAGGTCATTTATTTCCTGCAACAGGACTACGTCCGGTTTCCTCTCCCATTTGTATAGCAACTGCTGCTGATTGCCCTGCTTCCTTCTGTTGTTACGGCAGTTCCACTGCCATATCGTTTATTGTTGTGGATGTTGTATAGTGTCTGTGTGTGTGTGTTGTGATGTGTGTACGTGTAGTTTGTCGTGTATAGCCGTCGTGACGCGTGTGTTAATGGTATTCTCAAGAAAGTCATTACTACACGCTAGTATCATGGTCCGCTTGTAGTTGATTCACTAGCTTTACAAGAATTGAACTTGGTAATAGGGGATGTGAATGGATGACGAAGGCATATCACTGGTGCAAACATGATAATGATGAGATGCGTGTCATGTAAGATCACTACATGCCACAATCATTATGCGCTCGTGGCCATCGCGCAATGTTCACATATACCAAATTTGGCATTACGTGAGGCCAAGCATGGCGAAGCTAAGTCACACGTCCAAACATGAAAATCATGGTATGCGTGTCATATAAAACAAGATTACATGCTACTCTAACAGTGCACTCGCGGTCACTTCACTGGCTTCACACATACCGAATTTCACGTTACGTGACGTTAAAGGATGAAAAAAGTATATGACCAGTGCAAACCGGATAATCATGACAAGCGTGTCATGTGAAAACATGACAACATGCCACGCTTATTAGGCGCTCGCAGCCGTTTCGCTAGCTTCACATATACCAAAGTTGGTATTACGTGACGTGAATAGACGACGAAGGTAAATGACACGTTCAAACGCGATAATCATAGCGTGCTCGTGGCTGTTTCGCTAGCTCGACATATACAAAATTTGGTAGTACGTGACATGAATGGACGAGAAAAAAGTATATGGGCGTCCAAACATGATAAGCATGATATGCGTATCATTTAAAACATAACTACATGCTACGCTCATAGCGTGCTCGTGGCCCTTTCGCTTGCTCCACATATACCAAATTTTGTATCGCGAGACTTGAGAATAGACGGCGAAAGTAAATAACACGCCCAAACATGATAATCATGTTATGCGTGTTCGCGGTCGTTTCTCTTGCTCCACATATACTAAATTAGGCATCATCTGACTCGAATAGACGACGAAAGTAAGTGCCATGTCCAAGCATGATAATCTAGGCATAAAAGTCTTATACGGCATAATTTACGTCAGCCTCAGAATAGTGAGCTAATTTTAAAGTGGCATATCAGCCTTCCTCATCGGTGCTTCGCATATAATTGATTAACTTTGTAGGTGGGATCTGTCACTTTCTTTAACTCTGTAAATATTTTCAATGTGAATGGTTCTTCAAGTAAAGGAAGAAAGAGCTAAGTTTTCTCTGCCCAATGTGGCGACATGGCTAAGCTCCTTGTTTAGGGGAAGGAGAGAGGATAAAAACGGGAAGACGAGGAAGCACTGGCCGCATAGAAGTGAGATGAAAAAAGAAGGCTTATGACAGAGAGGAAACATGGTCAGAGGAATCCGAGCGCAGGGCACCGATTGGTGACAGCTACACGGCACCATAAAATGCGCAAGGCTAGCGCTAAGCTTAACATTTACGGAGCATGTCTCCTCGAGTAGAGTGAGGAAAAATCTTCGATACACGTATGCAAATACTGCGTTATCCTGCGCACCCCTCCCACCATATTCCTTGTCTTGAGCCTGTGAAGTATCTAAAAACCCTATGTTTTGTTCTGGTTAACAGCCTTTTGGTTTGTTCTCGGTAATCCTTTGTTCTGTCCCATGAGTTGATTGATGCGTGACTAAATTTCACTTTTTTCATGTGCTGTGGCCTATTTTGTTTGCTGTGGCTAACAGTCTCTTGATAACTTCTTTGCTGTTCAGAGATGTTGTGGGTTTCTACATCTGCTGTTGATGCCATGCGGTGGTTATGTATTGAGAGACGTTGCGGTCTTATGGTGATTCACCCCAAAAGTAATGGGCACAAAGCAAGAAAAGGCGATGGGCGACAGGTATCGGATAATTCGTTTCATTCAATTCAAAACGACATTTAGGTGAAATAATGACCTGGTGTAGATTAACGACCTGGTGTAGATTGTATGTGTGTGTATAAGTGTGTATGTATGTGTGTATGTATGTGTGTATGTATATGTATGTGTGTATGTATGTATGAATGTATGTGTGCTCGTATGTATGTATGTATGTATGTATGTATGTATGTATGTATGTATGTATGTATGTATGTATGTATGTATGTATGTATGTATGTATGCACGCATGTATGTATGTACGCATGCATGCATGCATATGTGTATGTATGTATGTATGTACGTATGTATGTATGTATGTATGTATGTATGTATGTATGTATGTATGTATGTATGCAGGTAGGTAGGTAATGTATGTATGTAGGTATGCATGTATGTATGTATGTGAGTGTGTCTATTTGTGTGTATGTCTGTGTGTGTATGTATGTATGCGTGTGCATGCATGTGTATGTATGTGCGTGTGTATGTGTGTATGTATATATGTGTGTGTATGTGTTTATATGTGTATGTGTGTGTATGTATGTGTGTGTATGTGTGTATGTATGTATGTATGTATGTATGCATGTATGTATGTATGTATGTATGTATGTATGTATGTATGTATGTATGTATGTATGTATGTATGTATGTATGTATGTGCGTGTATGTATGTATGTGTGTATGTGTGTGGTCACTACTCGTGGTGAAAATCAACATTGAAAGTCTATTCGAAATCTCGCGCTTGATTTTCCATGCATGATGTCAGAAATTCTAAAATATATCTTGATGTTTGGGGACATTAGTTTTCGGTAATATTTTCTCATACTTTGTATGCTAAGCCTAGAGCACGCACAGATGACAATGTACTTCATTTTTATCGACTACAAGCTACGCAGGACACAGTACACCCGCCAAATTATATTACGTCATTTAGTTTGACGCGAGAATCTAAAGGTAGCGTTCCCACCCGTATTTTCTTTTCACATCTTTTCTTGCTTAGAAAACATTGTCTCACTGTAAGAGTGGCGTATTCAGGATTGCGACATCGCGTGCTTCATTATTCGACATTATTGCGACATTGTACTTCATCGTTTTGCTCATTGGTGTGTCTTTACCTTAAAACGTGTGCTTTCACCTGTTGTTAACGTCTGCTCAGGAAGGAAGCCCATCATTTCACTTTGAAGCAGCTTGTGATTTTTGTACCTAAGAAGCAAGTTCCCCAGAACATATTGATACACGACAGCCGGCACTGCCTTGGTGCATGAAAGAGAAAGACGACGTCGCTTGCTGGTGGTTGATGAATTGCCGCCATCTTGTTCGCCGAGCACGGTCCATCGTATATAATTTAATAAATAAGTTACTCGTAACAATATTGGTGGAAGTGGACAACTCCCCTACCTCGATGGAGACGTACAGCGGTCACAACACCGGGTATTCTTCAGCTACTTCAATGGCAAGCGCCTCATCACCACCGGCCTCTCCAGCCGAGTCGACAACATACGTCATCCTGCCACCCCTGCGGGATTCTGGCACTTTCTCCGCTTACAGTACCATCGACGTTGACTCCTGGCTGCACCGGTACGAACGTGTCAGTGCTACCCACCACAAGGATCGCGCACTCATGCTTGCCAATGTTGTGTTCTACATCGACGGCACGCGCGGACATGGTTCGAAACCAATGAAGCCGAAACCACAAGCTGGGATCTCTTGAAAATGAAGATCCGTGACCTTTTCGGCGATTCTTCTGGTTGTCAGCTTGCTGCCAAGAAGACTCTCGCCACTCGCGCGCAGACGTCAACTGAATTGTACGTCGCATACATTCTTGACGTCTTGGCGCTTTGTAGCAAGGTCGACCAGCGCATGTCAGAAGACGAAAAAGTTAATCACGTCCTCTAAGGAATTGCTGACGATGCCTTCAACCTGCTGGTTTTTAATGTTGTCAAGAGCACCTACACGATCCTGACAGAATGCCGTCGTCTAAAACAGGCTAAAGCCCGCCGCGTCATCCACGGCATCACGCGCCTGCCGACTGCCGAACACAGTGGCTAATTCCTCTTGCGATGACACCGTCCGCCAAGTTCCTCGATGTGACAACCTCACCCGCATCATTCATCGCGAGGTCGAGGCAGCTCAATCAGTAGTCACTCCATCTCCAACGCCTGATACTTCACCGACCACGATCTCACCGATACAGGCCGTCGTTCGTAAAGAATTATCGAAAGTCGGCCTACAGCCCGTTCAACCAGTCTACTCTGCCGAGCCCTTTTATCGTCGTTCTTCCGCTTCTCGCTTGGGTTTCAACTCCTCTCGACAGCACCATTTGTCCGAATGGCGTACACTGGACGACAGGCCTATATGCTTCAAACGCCGAGGCGTCGGTCATATTGCTCGCCACTGTTGTAATCACTGCGCTCCGCTGGCACACTATGGGCCTCCTGCCCAGCCACTTCTGTCCACCAGTCGTCCTCAGCATTTGATTTTGATTCCCATATGCCGAACACATCCTCTCATTCTGCTGAACCTCTGACGAGACCTCGCTAAGCCCGCTCACCATTCCCTGCTCGCCGTCAATCTCGTTCGCCCCCACAACGCCGTCCTGCCTCTCCGACCTATTTGAAGCACCCCCGACCAGAAAACTAGGCAGTGCAGCTTCTGGAAGGTGGAGCTGCATTGACGACAACCTCTGCAAGAAATCCTCATGTAACATTACCGACCACCCGGAATCTGTTGAACGTTATTTTAGACAATGTACCTGTGCGCGCGTTGATCGATACCGGCGCGCATGTGTCCATAATGAGTGCTGCTCTTTGTCGCCCCCTAAAGAAAGTTATCACACCCACCTTTAACCGAGCCGTTTGAGTCGCCGACAGGGGTACTGCTGCCATTATTGGCATGTGCTCTGCCCGTGTGACTATTGTCGATAGAAGCACTACTGTTCTTTTCACCGTTATAGAAAATTGCCCTTATGATGTAATTCTAGGTATAGATTTTCTAACCGCTCACTCGGCCCTTATAGATTGTTCATCCAGCTGTCTTGACCTTGAGATGCCTCTACTTTCCTATCTGACCAACCCACTCCAATGCCGTCTTTGATGCATTGATTTTGTATGCCTTCCGCCTAATTGTGTTACACGCATCCACCTCTTCGCTACGCCACCTGTGCCTGACGGCGATTACATGGTGGCACCGATTCATGCCATGATACTTTCGCATGATGTCGGTGTTCCGCACATTTGGACAGTTGTTGAAAACCACACATGCCTTCCTATTGTAAATTTTGCCCTTACTCCTCAAATTCTTCTCCAAGGTATCTCCCCGGCCGAAATTACTGCGTTACGAGACCATGGGGTTGAGCCCTTCAGAGTGGATGATTGCTGCACCTCAGACCATGAACCAACCCTATCACGTTCATCTGGCGTCGACGTTGACCACATAGTACCATCGGACCTCGCTCCTGATCAAGCGGAAGCCCTCTGTCACGTCCTGGAGTCCTATAGTGACCTTTTCGACTTCGCCAGCATGGTCTTAAGTCGAACGAGTGTTGTTACTCTTCTCATCAATACTGGTAACGCAGGTCTCATTCACCGCCGTCCATACCGTGTTTTTGCGTACGAGCGTACAGTCATACAACAGGAAGTCGAGCCTCCGTGTAGCCCCTGGGTGTCTCCTGTCGTTCTTATCCCAAAGAAGGATGGAACATGGTGTTTTTGTGTAGATTATCGGCATCTCAACAAAAATACGAAGAAAGATGCTTACACGTTGCCAAGAGTCGACGATGCCTTAGACTGCCTTTACGATGCTACGTATTTTTCCACTATCGGCCTTCGATCTGGCTACTGGCAGATTGCTGTAGACCGGATAGATCTTGAGAAGACCGCATTCGTCACTTCTGACGGTCTTTGTCACTTCAAAGTTATACCCTTCGGTCTCTGTAATGCGCTGGCCACATTCGTAAGAGTGATGGACTCTTTGCTCTAAGTGTTTAAATGGTCCACCTGCTTATGTTATTTAGTCGACGTTATCGTTTTCTCGCCCACATTCGACTCCCATCTCGATCGTTTATTGCTGATTCTTGAAGTTTTTCGTCAAGCTAGACTTCAATTGAACTCTTCAAAATGCCACTTCACTCGTCGTCAAATAACCATACTTGGCCAACTCGTTGATGCCGCCGGAGTCCGCCCTGAACCCGAGAAAGTTCGCGTAGTCGCTGACTTTCCTGTTCCAAAGTCAAGAAAGGACGTTCGCAGTTTTATGGGCTTGTGCTCCTACTTACAACGCTTTGTTAAGGACTTCGCGATCATTTCACGCCCACTTACAAACCTACTCAAGAAGGACGCCGCGTTTTTCTGGGGCGATAATCAAGCCTCATTTTTTCCCTGCTTACGACCCTCCTTACAACACCGCCGATTTCAGCTCATTTCAATCTATCCGCTTCAACCGAAGTTCGCACTGACGCTAGTGGGCATGGCATAGAAACAAACTACTGCAACACCAACGCGGACATGACCGTGTTATAGCATATGCTAGCCGACTGCTATCTACCACCGAGCGCAACTATTCAATCACGGAGCGTGAGTGCCTCGCTCTTGTGCGGGCAGTCGCTAGGTTTCGCCCATACTTAAACGGGCGTCCATTCCGAGTAGTCACTGATCACCACGCGCTCTGCTGGTTGGCCTCACTGAAGGATCCCACAGAACGCCTCGCTCGTTGGTCTTTACGTTTACAAGAATACACGTTCACCGTAACATAGAAAACAAGGCGGTTGCATCAGGATGCGGATTGTTTATCACCCTACCCTGTAGAAGAAGCTGCCTATGCTGACACCTTTCCAGACCTTCTGTCTGTGACGCAGCTACACAACCTTTGCCACGAACAACGCCAGGATGCTTTCCTGCGAACCATCATTGACAAGCTTGAGCCAATGCCTCACGACGTATCTCGACAAATGTTCTTGGCCAAAGACGGGATCCTGTATCGCCGTAACCTCGATCTATATGGCCATGACTTACTCCCTGTTATATCAGCACATCTTCGTGCGACTGTCCTCAACCAACTTTATGACTTTCCTTTGACGGGCCATTTAGGCGTCTCTCGCACATACGACCGCGTGCGTCGTCGTTTCTTTTGGCCTGGTTTTGCCCGTTTTGTTCGACGCTACGTCGCCGCTTGTGAGCCCTGCCAGCACCGCAAAAAGCCATCCTCCCTACCTGCTGGATTCCTTTAGCCGGTCGACATTCCCACTGAACTTTCTTTTCGAGTTGGCCTCGACCTGCTTGTCCAATTCCTGATCTCCAGCTCAGGCAACAAATGGATTGCTGTCGCCACTGACTATGCAACACGGTACGCTATCACACGTGCACTTTCGACGAGTTGCGCCACCGATGTGGCGGACTTTCTGGTATATGATATTATTTTAGTACATGGAGATCCACGCCAATGTCTCACTGACCTGGGCCGGACCTTCCTATCAGCTGTCGTTGATTCAATCCTGCGCTCTTGCTCTGCCCAGCACAAGTTTGCCACTTCGTACCATCCGCAAACGAATGGTCTTACGGAGCACCTCAACCGCACCATAACCGACATGATTTCTAAATACGTAGTGGACTGGGACGTTATTTACCATTTGTGACGTTCTCATATAATTCCTCACGTCACGACACTGCCGGCTATTCGCCATTCTATTTTCTATACGGCTAAGAACCCACCCTAACCTTTGACACCTTGCTGCCCTCGGTCACTGAGTATGCCGGCGAAGCCACAGCGCGGACTGACCACGAACGTCAACTCGTCCGCAGCCGTCTGCACGCCTCACAGGAGCACCAAAGACAGCTCTGCAATCCCCATCATCGAAACGTGCATTTTTCACTGGGTTCTCTTGTCCTTTTCAGGTCTCCCACTCGGCGTGTAGGTCTTTCTGTAAAACTGCTGTCACGCTACACTTGACCATACCGCGTCACTCGCCAGCTTACTGGCGTTACATACGAGATCGTTCCAGCCAATCCAACGTCACCATCGTCAGTTTCAAGCTACATTGTGCACATAGCTCGACTCAAGCCTTATCTTCCTCCTTCTACCGCATCCGAGAAGCTTGAGCACCGAGAGTGTGCTTCTACCGCTGGGGGGTTATGATACACAACAGCTGGCACAGCCTTGCTACATGAAAGAGAAAGACGACGTCGCTTGCTGGTTGTTGATGAACTGTCGCCATCTTGTTCGCCGAGCACGGTTCATCGTATATAATTTAATAAATAAGTTATACGTAAAAATACTACAGAGACGTCTTACATGTAAATCACTTCAGTACACAAGCTGCCAAAATATATTATCGATTGTGGTAAAACACACAGAAATAAACGGAAAAATGCAAAAGCAGACCAATTGTATTACTCTCGTCATAAATCCTTCAATCTTAAGGCGAGTAGGGCAGAGTTAGCCGTGAACATACTCTTCTTGAAGGCGGAGTAAGAGCGACTGTGAACGCTCCGCTACTTGGGTGAGGTTCCCCATCTTTGCAACTTTCGCGCCATTGAGGCGTGAACGGGGTCTGGCACTCGATCCTTGCAGAAGGAGTAAAACCTAGCGCCTGCAACTCACCACCAACTCTGCAAAGAAATATAATCGCCAAATTATTCACGTAGACGCCCTGGATGTTGGTTCAATGCGTCAAGTTATATTACAAGTGAGTTAAAATGGGGTGGCACACTGGGCCTGTGTCACCTCCTGTTCCCCCCTCCACTTTGTTTTTCCACCAAGACATGGAGTGTGGAAAGTAACCATTATGATGGAGTACCTCCACCTTTACGAAGCAGGCGCACCCCCTCTCCCGATAAATATATGGCTGTGGTAACAAGACAAAGTTTAGTGGTAACAAAACTATGGTTTTGTGATCATGAACGTTTCGTTCTGGAAAGGCGAACAGCAACACCTTGTGCTACATTATGATTTACAGCAAGCACCAGCAAGCCAAAGAACAAGTACTTCTGCAGCAACCACCTTCAAAACACGGCGTAGGAGTAAGGCAGATGCTGGAGACACGAGGAAAAGAGCAGTGATTAAAAAAACTCACCCAGTAACATTCTAACTCACCACTTTCAGATAAACATGCGAATATTTGACCAGTACGCCAGATCCTTTTTTTTGTTGTCTATATAAATGTAGAATTCGCAAACGAACTTACACCAAACCAAGGACAAACAGGAAGAAAAGGAAAACGTAAATGGCGCAAAAATGTGCAGCATATTCACGAAGTGAATGATGATGAGTAGGGTGCAGTTTCGGAGAGTTTTATTGGTGAACTGAGAATTTTCCATCCGTCCGTCTGCCTGTATCTTCCCCCCTAAAACCACTAACGCCATCTTGTGATATCTTCAAGAACATATACACACAGCGCCACGTATTGAAAAATTCATAAGCTAGAGGTGGATGCATACATACCAACGGAAGAGGGAAGGACCCACATCCTGACAAGCTTCACCCTTAAAAAACAATGTCAGATTTCGCCACGCCGTCAGGGTGATAAAAAACAGGTAAAAAGAAGTATGCTTCAGTAGAGTGTGAAGTTGGGTGAGTTGGTGCATAGCTTAATAAGATATTTGTGGTGCAACTGATACTAGCAAGAAAAAGTTTTGGCAGATCCCACGTACAGTGGGAATTGATGATATGTGAAGCACGAATGAGAAAGGTTGGTGTGTCATTTGAAAATCAGCACAACGTTGCGAGGTGGAGGTAAATGATGCCGTACATGACTTTCGTGTCAAGATTATCGTGTTTGGATGTGTCGTTTACTTTCGTCATCTATTCACGTCATGTGATATCGAATTTAGTATATGTAGAGCTAGCGAAATGGCTACGAGCACGAGAAATTCTCTCATGTTCTTACATGAAACGCGTGTCAGGATTACCATGTTTGCATCAGTCATAGACTTTCGTCGCCCATTGGCATTACGTAATACCAAATTTGGCATATTTGGAGCTAGCAAAACGGCTGCAAGCGCATCATCAAGGGCCCAATATACTCCGATGTAGCGTTGACGCGCGCGCACGCTGGACACAGCGACGCTACATGAGCAAAACACAAGCACTCTATAGCCTGATGCCAGGCGCCACCGGCGTGACCAGCGTCAGTCGACGCGACCCGATGAAAGCCAACGCGAAATGTGACATGCTGCTTTTCACACCCACTACGTTACCCAGACCACACTGCGTCTGCCTCTTTTTTGACGGAGGAACGCCAAACGGGCTCAAACACGGATGCGTCAAAAGCAATGCAGCGTGGGCCCCGCCACGGTGGTCTAGTGGCTAAGGTACTCGGCTGCTGACCCGCAGGTCGCGGGATCAAATCCCGGCTGTGGCGGCTGCATTTCCGATGGAGGTGGAAATGTTGTAGGCCCGTGTACTCAGATTTGGGTGCACGTTAAAAAACCCCAGGTGGTCAAAATTTCCGGAGTGCTCAACTACGGCGTTTCTCATAATCAAATAGTAGTTTTGGGACGTTAAACCCCGCAAAGCAATCAATATATGCAGCGTGGCATGCGCCTGCGAGTATATGACAGGACCGGCGACCTGCGTGGCAACGCCAGCGTTACGCGACAAAACAAATGCCGGCGCACACGCGCGCATTGTTACGTGGAAGTGTATTAGTGTCTTGACTGTGGCATGTAGTCATGTTCTCACATGGCACGCATCTCATAAATATCATGTTTGCACAAGTCAAATACCTTCGTCATCCATTGAAGTCACGTAATACCAAATTTGGCATAGTATAAGCTAGCAAAACGGCCGCGATCGCATCATGAGTGTGGCATGTAGTGAAGTTGCTACGTGGCACGCATGTCGTAATAAACATGTATGGATGTGTCATTTACCTGTGTCGTCCATTCAGATAGCATTATAATGCCAAATTTTGTAAATGTGACGTTAATGAAATGACCACAAACGCATCATGAGCGTGGCATGTAGTCAGGTTGTGACATGACACGCCTGTCATGTTTTTCATGTTAGCACCAGTATCGTATACCTTCCTTATCGATTTATGTCCCGTTATACCAAAGTTGTTACAACTGAGGCTAGTAAAACGGCCGGCAGCGCGTCATGCACGTGGCATGTAGTCATGTTGGTATATGGCACACACCTCATGTTTTTCATGTTTGCACCAGCCACATACCTTCCTCATCCGTTCACGTACCGCAATACCAAATTTTGTATATGTGACACTAACTAATTGGCCATGAGCACATCATGAGTGTGGCATGTAGTCACGTTGTTACATGACACGCATGTCATGATTTTCATGTGGGGGTCTTTACATGTGTTCGCCATGCAATCATGTTGTACCATACCAGTTTTGCAACATGTATTGTGTACAAAACCGTCGGAAGAGCCACAGGACCTTGAAATGTAAATCATGACATTCATGACAAACATGTCCAGTTATGCCGTGCCAAGTTTGGTACCAATATCATTATCGAAACGGCCAGGACAGCTAAAGTCGTAGGCGGTTATATAGATAGATAGATAGATAGATAGATAGATAGATAGATAGATAGATAGATAGATAGATAGATAGATACGCTCAAAGTAACCGAAGTTCGCTAAGAAATGCTTCGCATTTAAAATAAGGAGACAAGATAGGACGCATGACTTTCAACTCGTTTATTTTCCCCACATCATTCAAATATATATGCTTCCAATATGCGCACATAGAGGGGGCGCAGCACAAGCGACTTTCACATTGCACCTATGAAAGCCCAAACAGAAGAAAGCTATCACACAGAGCTATCTAGAAACAAGTATTCCTGCCAGTATAAAGTGATCGACTAAGTGATTCTGAAAGGGGGAAAAGAAAAGTGAGCCCCCTAACACTCTGCATCACGGTGCGACACCTCAACAGTAACTCACAGGGGTTGGGGGTGAGGAGGGATTAAAATGATAGAACTAAAGATATAGAGAAAAAGAGATGCGCTAGGCCAGCGAGCGAGGACCTATCGAGGGTATAGGAGAGATAGGAAAGATGGAAACACGGTCACAGGAGTCCGAGAATGAGGCACCACTTGCGAGAGCTTTTGTCGGCGACAGGAGGTGACGTAAAGTAAGTCCAGTGGGTCAGAGCTACGCTCTCGTCGGAGATCGGTGTCAGCAGATGACGTAGGGCCAGCCCAGCTGGCCAGAGGGACACTGACGTCGGAGATCGCGAGGGCACAACAGGTCGGCACAGAATCCAGCGAGCGAGTGATCGACGCGACACTGACGCATTCGTTCCCGTTCCTTTGTAACTATTGTCCTCAAGTACTTCACGTGCTAGCATGTCCCCACTTCATCCTAACACGAGTGTTTCTCGGAACAAATGTGTGCGGCTGCACGCAGTACAATGTAATGGCAGGTGTGAACCCACGTCCCTTCTAATTGATAGTATATGCTCCCTAAGACGATCATTACCACAGCGTTCTGTTTGGCCTAAGTACACCTTCGCACAGCTCAACGGAGTTTCATAAATAACACCGACAATGCAACGCATAACTGGCCGGGCGTGCTTGTTTTCACATGAAGACTTAGACTTTTGCGAACAAACGCGGGCACGAAGCTTCGACAGCTTGTTGGGTGCCGAGAAGACCACTATAACGGCATGCCTGTTTGCAACTTTCCCCATATTGTGGGCAATTTTGTGCATGTAAGGTAGAATGAGTGGTTCTTTTTTTTGTCGCGTAAGTTCAATTTTTGACGCGTAAGTTCGATGTTTTATTATTTTGTTGTTCGACTTGTGCTGAGCCATTTATTTTCTCTTGCCTTCTTTTTTGTTGATCATTTTAGGTTGGTGTAGTTGAAGTAAAAGGGATGTGTTGAAATAGAAGTGTAGTTGTGAGTACAGTGCCTGATACAGTGTGCCGGTGGGACATGTGTTATTGACGCGTTGACAACAGCTCAAACCGCATAGATGAAGGAGGTTGAAATCAAGGTGTCAATCGTTTCCAATTAGAATGCTTGCGGAACCACAAGGAGAGCCCCAGACACGTCTCACATGCTTGGACAATTGAGTGCTGTGTGATGTATTTTGTTTCGGTGCAATTTTTGATTATAAGACAGTGGTTCGCGATGCTGTAACCTTGCTGGTTAGTCGTGAACGAGCAGGTGTTTGGAGTTCAAGAGTTTACTCTTGCATTTATTTTTTTGCCTTGATTTGTTTTTTCATGTTTCGTTGTATGTACTCGTTTTACTTTTTGTTTGGCCCCGCCGCGGTGGTCTAGTGGCTAAGGTACTCGACTGCTGACCCGCAGGGTGCGGGTTCGAATCCCGGCTTCGGCGGCTGCATTTCCAATGGAGGCGGAAATGTTGTAGGCCCGTGTGCTCAGATTTGGGTGCACGTTAAAGAACCCCAGGTGGTCTAAATTTCCGGAGCCCTCCACTACGGCGTCTCTCATAATCATATAGTGGTTTTGGGACAAAAACCCCACATATCAATCCTTTTTGTTTGGTTGAAGGAAGGAAAGCGTATAATTTTTTTCACGTTTCATGGACGAGTGTCCAGCAACATTCTTGAGGGGGGAGGGTCAGTCTCATTGGGTGTAAGTTTCTGTGAATGTGCTAGCGGGCTGCATCTTGCTATAGTTTCGAAATGGTAGGCCACAGCAAAATATTGGCCGCAGCGGAGGCGAATTCGCGGATCCAACGCCACAAGGGGTCCTCGAAAGAGGCGGCTGGTAAGCGGTGACAGTTTTCCCGGAATTATTAATGCTTCGAGAGCTGGTGTCCAGGAAGTGAACCACCGCAGCGGATGTCTTGATGGTCAGGTGAGCGTTGAGGTCCGGACCATGTTGGTCCCAACCAGAGAGCAAAAACGGGACATCGGGTTACCTTCGTCGGCGATAATGGTCAACGAGTATGGTGCTGCTGAAGGAGAGCGTCCCGCGAATTCCTTTTTTCCAGGCCGGGAACAAGGAAGGGGGGAGCGTAAACGCCATTTTTCAAGACGATAGTCTTTCTGTCTTTCTTGGGGTACTTCGACGCAAGAATATTGGTCTCTCTGTCTGTACAGTTGCCTGTTTGTCTGTCAGACAGTGCTGCCGACCTGTGGAGCCACTTTTTCTCTCTGGAGGAGAAAAATTCTCTAGATTTCTTTGGATTATCATGGAAAGCGGTCTTTTGAAGACTAATGTGTTTTTACTGTGGAAAACGATTTCCAAGTTCGCTTTTATGATATAGTGGTGCATTAGTTTGGAAATATTCACTAAAACCACCGTGCTAAAAGTGAAAAAATATCTCAGCACAAATTGAAAGCTTTAAATACATTTTACTTCATGAAATCACAAAGATAACTGGTCATTACACGAGAGTAGGGGAAGACATGCAGTATTGCAGTATATCATACAAATCAACAAAAAACAGGTCATAAATATAAGCAGAAGAAAATATAAAATATCAAAATAAAACTTAAGAACACATTTTAATGCATGATGTGATGTTGGCTGCGAATGGCATGGCTTCGCAACGGCTGCTATTTTGTGCAACATGTACCGGTGTTGTGTTCCTTGGTGCCGCGGAATCTACGACAATGGGCCAAAAGTGTGCGTGCATTGATTCTAAAGTGATGACAAGCAGAAAAAAAGTGAGGCTTCAAGCTATCGTACGGATGGTTTTCACGCCGAGAATGCATTCGAAAGTGAAGAATTGTAACGTTGCTTTATCAAGTGTGTGAATATTTGTTCTTTGCGGCAACAGCTGTTCTCCTTTCGTGCACAGTGAAAATACTTCAACACAACAATGAAGAAGCATGTTTTCCTCGTAAATATTTACTGCACAGTGGGTTTATTTGTAAATGAATAGTGCTATGAAAACATAATTCCCCTATAATAGATAAAGTAACTTCTATTTTGCTCTCACTGCCATAAGGTTCGCCTGCTTTAGTCTCTGTGTTTTTTGTTTTCTGTATGTTGATGTGTGAAACTCCCCTGTGATACCAAGCGTGTGATGCCACAAAAAGTATGACAATAAATATGGCATTCTCATGATGCGATGCGAGAAATAAATCTTAAGAAAAAGGAAAATGCAATTTTCTTTCATTGCAACTGTGAAAACCGCCTCCGAGGGAGCTTATATTGTTACGTTTTTTGCTCTCTTTGTTGTTTTAAATGAACAATCGTAGCCGCAGTATTTGCCCGCTTCATGAATCTCAAACTTCGTATTGTCGTGTTAACAAAAAGGAACATTTCATTGCTACCCAGCGTGTCTTAATGAAACATTTTTTCTCTTTCTTTGTTTGAATGACTTCGCGTGTTATTAAATAGTTATTAAATATGAAGGAACAACTACTGGCAGGTTATATCTATGCATAGTATGTTTCTTGTTATGTCTAGCGCATTTATAACCACTGTCCTCTTTGTTTTTTTGTGCGCACGCAGGTTTAAAGCTTATGTGCTATCATATGGTTTCTTCTTATGAGAGTGAAATTATGTGCAGAATGTTTCAATTATTCCAGAGAAAGCATCTCAAAGACACGACGCAGTATTCTGCGCAAATCACCGACTCTTAGAGCACCAGTGGGTGCGAGTGCGACGCGCCAGAATACCGGAACGCAGTGCCTGCGCACACTTAAAGTGACGCCACACAACCATCGGAAATGCCTTGGAGCTTTAGGAGGTGTGGCCTGTAAGCACGAGAGAAAACCAAATGATATTCGGAACCCAGTCATGTATGCGTGGCATCCCAATTCAAAAGCAAACTGACAAGCTGAAGAATGAACACAATGTTTGCTAGCTGACGCTGTTCGTCTGTAATATCACTGGTGGTGTGTTTACTGTTAAGGTAAAAGCTTTGGATGCCTCATGAAAACAAGAAACGTGACTGTCAGCGTCCCCCATTAAAGGCACCTTGCATTGTCGAGAGAATGTGGTGCGACATCACGAGATGACGTCACCATTTGACGCCATGACTACCTCGCACGTCAGAAAATTTCTGGTGTCAACAGAGCCGCCACGTGACCTTACCTACGCCACGTGACATTACCGCTCATTTAAGCTATGTAGAGGTGATGGCTTTTTCACAATTTTTTCTTCATTCAGTGCTTGCGGATGTCTTTTTCTAGCACCGGATCGTGTTGTGTCAATATTTTCAGTTGATTGCCCCCTCACCTTCAATAAAAACAAGACCCTCATTTGATGACCAGTGTCACCAGTGCCACTAGGATTTACTATTATGTTCACCTAATTTTTTCTCTATTCAAGTTCAACGGATGTGAACAATCACGAGAAGCGCGATCAGAAAGCTGCATCATTCATAACAGGCGATTGTTGACGGTGGAAAGCAGCATCTGTAGTTCTAAGCTGGGAGGTGTAGCAGCTGCAAAGAAAATACATCACCCACTCTTTGTGATCATGACCACTTGTAAAGGCGAAGCATTTGTTAGCGAACTTCGGCGTTTTTGAGCGTATCTATCTATCTAGCCGCCATTGGCTTCTAGTTCTCCTGGCCGTTTCGATAACGGTATCGATACCAAACTTGGTACGGCATAACATGACTGTAGGACGACCATTTTGAATAGTCATACCATGAAAGTCATGACACATATGTCATGAATGTCATGATTTACATTTCATTGTCCGGCTGGTCTTGCGGTGGTTTCGTTTACATGCCATATTGCAAAACTGGTATGCTATCACATGATTGCATGGCGAACGCAAGCGACAGACCCTAACATAAAAATCATGACTTGCGTGTCAAGTACCAACATGACTACATGCCACGCTCATCATGCGCTCGCAGTTGTTTTGCTAGCGTCACAAATACCAAATTTCGTATTACGGTACGTGAATGGATGACGAAGATATGTGACTGATGCAGACATGATAATCATGAGATACGTTTCATGTGACAACATGACTACATGCCATGCTCATGAAGCGCTGGTGGTCGTTCCACTAGCTTCACTTATACTAAATTTTCTATTACGGGACGAGAATGGATGACGAAGGTATGAGATTGGTGCAAGCTTGAGAAACATGAGATACATGTCATGTAACAACATGACGACATGCTACGCTCGTGATGCGCTCGTGGCCGCTTCACTAGCTTCATGTGTACAAAATTTGGTATTACGTGACGCGAACAGACGACATAGGTAAATTAAACATCCAAACCTGATGATCACATCATGCGTGCCATGCCATGTAACAACATGACTACTTGCCATACTTATCATCCGCTCGCGGCCGTTTCGCTAGCTTCACATATGCTTAATTTGGTATTACGTGACGTCAATGTATAACGAAGGTATACGATTTGTGCAAGCATGATAATCATGACATGCGTTTCATGTGACAACTTGGCTACTTGCCACAGTCAAGGCGACAATACAATTCGACGTGACCCGGTGCACGTGTGCGCTGGCGTTTATTTCGTCGCGTCACGCTGGGGTCGCATCACGCCGGCGTTGCCACGCCAGACACAGGTCCTGCCATATACTCGCAGTTGCGCGCCGCGCTACGTTGCTTTGACGCATGCGTGTTTCAGCACGTGCGGCAGCCCTCCGTCACGAAAATACGCAGACGCAGTGCTTTTTGGGTAACGTATCAGCGTGAAGTGCACCATGTTGTATATCGCGCCCCTTGCCGTCGGGCCATGCCGACGGATGCTGGTCACGTCGGTCACGCCTGACGCCAGACTATAAAGTGCTCGAGTTTCGCTAACATAGTGTCGCTGTGGCCAACGTGTGCGCGCGTCTGCGTTACGTTCGAATAAATTGGGTCCTCATGAAGCGTTCGCAGACATTTTGCATATACCAACTTTGGTTTTACGTGATGTCAATGGATGACGAATATATGACTGGTGCAAACATGATAATCTTGAAACGCATGTGATCTAAGAACATGACAACATACCAGGCTCATAGCCTGCTCGCGGTTGTTTCGATAGCTCCACATATACTAAATTTGGTATCAAGTCACGTCAGTAGATGACGAAGGTAAACTATATATCCAAACATAACAAATGGCAGCACATCCACGTGGTGAATGATGGAGAGTGGGGCGAAGCATTAGTCCGTCCATTCGTTCTTGCTTCCGGCCGTCCATGCATTCGTCTGTGTGACACATGCATCCATCCTGCCATCCGTGCGTGCGTATGTTCGTGCGTCCACACGTCCATCCATACATCCGTCCCTGCGTTCGTCCATGCATCTGTTCCTGCGTCCGTTCATGCATCCATCCGTCCGCGCAGCCATCCGTGCGTCCGTCCATGCATCAGCCTGTGTGTCCATTCGTCCATCTAGTCAACATTCCATGTACCGCAATCTCGCATCTTTTCATCATACATTCCGCAAATAGAAACACCGCCATCCAGGCGCTGGCCAACAGAAGAGTTCACCGTTTCTTCAGCGGGCTTAGACGTCACACCATTTCTACCGGTGTGTTTCACTGCACAGACATGCCTACGGTTGCTCTCGTTGCTTGACAGACAGCGATTTTCAAGCCTGACCGAACATTTTTGTGGCGTGCTGGTGCACTTGTTGGCGACGCAAGAATACCGTTTTTTGTGTGTCCGTATACTGCAGCATGGATAGTTCATGCGCTTTGTGCACTGGATGTTCGCAATCTGTACGGCCACAAATACAAATGGTTGGGTGATGCTGCGTGGCAAATTGTCGCGGCAGAGGGACCAAAGTTGCGAGGATTCTCGTTTTCTTTAGAAAAAACCAAAGCACCGAGTGGGAGCGTATCGTTCGTCAAGCTGACGTGGACATCCGTTTTCTTCGTGACCCGAAGGTAGGTGTGTCTGTACTACATATTTTGAAGTCATTCCAATGGGATCAGCGCCATCATCTTTCCGTTCTTGGTCTGAAATGAAGGTGTCGTGTACGTCTCTGACATGTTAGCGTAAGCTCTGCATAAAAATATTGAACTTACAAGGCAGTACATTTTTAAAACGGGCTTTTTTCCTTCGGTGTTGGTAAACATTTTTCTATTGGCGATTTGCGCAGTGGACCTCTTGTATTACATTTGTGTACTTAGTTGAGAACAATAAAAGGAAATGCTGTTGCATCGCTTAGTGCATCAGTTTTTTTGTATAGTAATTTCTTGCCTATGTTCTGACCACTTCATTGTGGTTAAATAATTTTGCGCCATTCAGGCCAGTATCTCATGCCAATATGTTTTGTTGAAGCTTAGATGCGTGTACACACATATGGTAAATCACTTTCTTAAATCGTTTTCATCTGAGAGCTTTCCTTCAACTTAGAGTATTTATTAATCACTACAAAATACACTGATCTACAAACCGCCAGTGCAGTAGAAGCACCCACAAGGCTACACGATCTATTCTAGACACAGTACAATCATTTTTCTAGGCCCTAAGTTATAGAAACGACTACGCACCATAGCTAGAAACGCCAGAGCAAAAACAAACAGCAGTCCTTGTGTCGGTCGTTGCAAGAGAGTAAAAACGAGGTTTTGTTTTCTCTTGCAGTGGTCATCACCGAGATATTGTGCTGAGTAACACACTGGTGGCAGCAGCACACGTTATCCTCAATGATAAGACATATGTATTTCAGACAACGACAAACGAGAAAAAAGTGTTATTTTGTCGTGTCTAGGAGGGTGACAAAAATGCACAAATGCCTTACCAAGGGTCATACCCCCATCTAGACACCTAATTGAGACAAGGGATGCCATTACAGGAGCACAGAATAATACATACACAAGTATATATTTAGATACATATTTGTTAGTACTTATACAAGATAAATACAAAATAAACATGTGCACTTCAGACATATAGGAACATTATAGAAATGCAAATACAAGTTTCAGCACAAACGAAAACACAAATAAAGTGAATTACTCTTTTTAACGATAAAAATTATGAAACTACCTTTCATTGAAGCATTTCAAGTGCATCGTTTCTCGTACCATGCTCATACCGGTAGGTTGATAATTTAAGAATTCTGCTATTACGTAAGATCGTTTCTGCATGTTATAGTCAGTCCGTGTAAAACCATTGTCATACATGGTTGTTCTAATTTCATGATTGTGTTGCTTTGACTGAAATTTTTATGAAAGTTATCCTACATAACTTCATTTTGTGAAATATTGTAATGAGGATTTTGTTTTTTTACAATGTGTTGCATTGTTAACTTATTATTTGACTTGAAAAGTGGCATTGAACGAATTTTTATAAGGTACCTTTTTACTAGCTCTCAAAATAAGTTTTTGTAGGATATGTGGCTTATTAATATTTGTATTCGTCGTTCCCCACAGAAGGAGGCAATATTGTATATGAGGATGAATTATAGCGTAATATAGTTGAATTTTTAAGCACCGCAGCAGAGACGTTGTTTTACTCTACTTATAATACCCATTTATCGTGAGATACGTCTTGTAATATTATCATGGGGGCGCGGGGGGCAGCTGAGATTGTCTTAAAGATTAACACACAAAAACTATTGTGTTTTTGACGCTCGGAAATTTTACATCGGAATTTTAAGTATACGTAATTCCTGATAGTTTTATTTCGTGAGTAAAAAATTATATACTCATGTTTCTTGGTACCTAATTCCAGTTTATTTACAGTAAGACATGTGAAGAAATTATTGATCCATTTATTACCCTCAAACTCAAGAATAACTTATCTCCCGAAACGAATACATTCGTGTCATCAACGTAAAATATTATATCACACATTAACGGAAAATTCCTAAACAATAGAAAATTAAAAAGTGGTTCACAAATCAAACCCTGAAGAACGCCATATTTATTTCGCTCATCACTGATTTTTAATTGTGAGTGTCTGTGTGCTCGTAGTTATTTGTCAAAAAACTACGTATCAGGTCAAGAGTGAGTTCCCCAATTTTATATTGCCACGCTGTGCTGGTGGCAGAAGACGAGAGCGAAGAAGTCAATGGAAGCTCTGGCTGAGTAAACAGTCGTCCACTTCGAGTTCCTGTCTATCGTTTCCTCTCGCGACAGACTGGTGGACGTGCTGGGTACTGTACTGCAACGTCTTATGCCTGCTGGTCCTGAACCAGAAGCAACCACCGCCAGTGCACCAGGATCTGCTGATATCTATCGAAGCAGCCGCCGCCTTCAAGGACTACCACCACAGTACGGCCCCTTGGCAAGTTCCGTGAGGACAATGTTTGCCACATCCGCAACCCAAACCGAGCATGACCCACTCGCTAGCGTACCCTGTGTCATCAACACGCCTCGCACACCCAACCCATTCCACGGGGATGCCGGTGAGGATGTCGAAGACTGGCTTGACCATTTCGACCGGGTCGCTGCCATCAACGACTGGGACAATCGCCGTAAGTTGAAAAACGTGTATATCTCCCTCTTAGACGCGGCAAGAGTGTGGTATGAGAACCACGAAACCTCATTCACAAGTTGGCAGGAGTTCCATCGGCAGCTTCGCGAGGCGTTCAGTAACCCCGAACGGAAAGAGAGAGCGGAGCAGGCACTCTCTTCGCGATTTCAAATGCCGAACGAGAGCGTCGCCATGTTTGTCGAAGAAATGTCGCGATTGTTTCGACGGGCTGACCCCCACATGCCAGAAGACAAGAAAGTGCGCCTGCTAATGCGAGGCGTAAAGGAGCAACTTTTTGCGGGCCTTGTGCGCAACCCTCCTACGACCGTGTCCGAGTTCATACGTGAGGCCACAATTATGGAGCGCATGCTTCGGCAGCGCGTGTCGCAGTATGAGCGTCAGACGGCCATGTCCGCTGCGTGCTCGCTTATACCAGGAGGTGATAACAGGGAGGTCCTCACAGAACTCGTACGGCAAGTTGTACGAGAAGAACTTCGGAAATTTTATGCAGCGTCCCCTCCCAGTAGCGCTGCTCTTACGGACGTCGTTCGTAACGAAATCAGGCAGTTCGTTCACTCTGCACCACCATCGCAAGTCGAACCTCCCACGCTTTCCTACGCGGATGCCCTACGCGTCTCTACGCCACCGACGGCACATTTTGTTCATGCACCTACCGGGACCCCCAGACGCTTTCAAAGTCCAGCCCGTCGCCTGCCTTCTCAGACCGATTTTCGTCCTGGCCCGCGGAAGTCCACCGTCTGGCGTGCACCCGACAATCGTCCTTTGTGCTACCATTGTGGCGAAGTTGGACACATGTACCGCGACTGTTACTACCGACGAATAGGCCTCCGCGGATTACACCCAGATGCTCGTTGTCCACGCTATGGTGAGCGCCCACAGGAAATTGCGGATTACTTGGAGGGTAGTCATCACGCCCCTGTCCCGCCGCGACGACAGTCACGGTCACCATCACCCCGTCCGTCCACATCAACGCACCGCGCCCGACCCGCCTTTGGGTCCCTCTGGTGTCAGTGGCGCAAGCCCACGCCGGGGAAACTGAAAACGGTGACCTCCGGAGGTGAGGCCGCTGTCACGCGAACCGACAAATACCCTCCGCCGCTGCCTTACGACGTGCCGTTTAAAGCCTGTTTGTGAAACCGCCAACAGAACGTCCGCTGCCATTACTGTTTCCGTCGACTGTTATCCGGTGACTGCGCTTGTCGACACGGGAGCTGATTACTCGGTGATGAGTGCTTCATTGGCCACCCGTCTACACAAGGTGCTGACAACGTGGGACGGCCCTCAACTAATCACCGCTGGAGGACACCTCGTATCCCCAATAGGAAGGTGCACCGCCAGGCTTGAGATTTGTGCGTCGGCTTTTGTAGCGTCATTCCTTGTACTGCCCAATTGTTCTCGGCCGGTCATTTTGGGCATGGATTTTCTGCAAGAGTATGGAGCGATAATTAATCTGCGTGATTTGTTCGTCAGTTTTGTTAACTGTGTTTCTCCAGATTCCGACATCGCGAACGAACATCGTGGCGTGGCCTTACGCGTAGTCGATGATTGCGTCACGTTGCCACCTCGCAGTAGTATCTTCGTGCTTGTTGAGTGTCTACGGGAGCAGTCGATTACGGGCATCGCCGAAAGTAACCTGACGTTATTGCTTGATAGGGAAGTGGCAATTGCTCGAAGCCTCATTCAACTGCGAAATGGCCAGACTATGGTTTTAGTTACGAACTTCAGTGGAGAACACAGGCATTTTGCGAAACGCACAACCATAGCTTACTTGGAGGCATTGGATGATTTGGACGCCTTCCCTTTGGTTACGACGATCTCGACTGAGAACAGCTGCGATACTGACGTGACTAGTCGCCTCAACGTCAATCGCCAGTTGGAAGAACCTAAGAGGGCAAGGCTCCTCAGTCTCCTCTCATCCTTTAGTGACTGTTTTGCCACTACTTCGCAAGTCCGGCAGACTCCTTTAATCAAGCACAGAATTGTCACTGAGCCCAACGTGCAACTCGTGCGCCAACATGCTTACGGCGTGTCGCAGAAGGAGCAAGATGCCATACGTCATCAAGTAAAACAAATGCTCGACGACGACGTAATTCAACCATCGACTAGTCCTTGGGCGTCACCAGTTGTTCTGGTTAAAAAGAAAGATGGTTCATTACGATTCTGCGTCGACTACCGCAAACTCAACAAGATAACGAAAAAAGACGTATATCCTCTTCCTCGTATTGATGACTCATTGGATCGCCTGCGACACGCCCGTTACTTCTCTTCCATGGATCTCCGTAGCGGATATTGGCAGATTGAAGTAAATGAACGGGACCGAGAAAAAACAGCGTTTATTACACCGGATGGTCTCTATGAATTTAAAGTACTCCCTTTTGGCCTGTGCTCCACTCCAGCTACGTTCCAACGAATGATGGACACAGTTTTATGTGGCTTGAAGTGGTACTCTTGTTTAGTGTATTTAGACGACGTAGTCGTTTTTTCTACAACTTTTGAACAGCACATTGAGCGGCTTGAGGCGGTTCTTCTGGCTATTCGCACTGCCGGCCTCTCTCTGATACCGGAAAAGTGTTGTTTTGGATATGAGGAACTGAAATTCCTTGGCCACATTGTCAGCAGCAGTGGTGTTCGCCCCGATCCTGACAAGGCTATGGCAGTTGCTTTGTTCCCGATACCGAAAACAAAGCATGATGTACGCCGCTTTCTGGGACTTTGTGCTTATTACCGCCGCTTCGTGTCAAACTTTTCGAAAATCGCCGACCCTCTACAACAACTCGTCAAGGATGACGTCGCCTTCGTCTGGGGTCCAAAACAATCCAGCGCTTTCCGCGACCTTCAACAACGCCTACAAACGCCACCGATCCTAGGTCACTTCGACACCGAAGCAGACACAGAAGTCCGCACTGACGCGAGCAACCTTGGCCTCGGAGCTATTCTCGTGCAATATCAAGATGGCGTGGAACGCGTCATCGCCTACGCTAGCCGCACGTTGTCATCTGCGGAGAAGAACTACTCGACGACTGAAAAAGAATGTCTGGCGGTTGTATGGGCCATAACGAAATTCAGGCCCTACTTGTACGGACGCCCCTTCCGAATCGTAAGTGACCACCACTCTCTCTGCTGGCTAGCGAATCTGAAAGATCCTTCGGGCCGTCTCGCAAGATGGAGCCTTCGGTTACAAGAGTTTGATATAACGATGGTTTTCAAGTCTGGCCAGAAACACACCGACGCTGACTGTCTTTCCCGCGCACCCGTCGAGGTCGCTGAAGAAGGCAATGATGAAGACTTCAGCTGCCTTGCTATTCTCGCATCATTAAACGTGGCTTAGCAGCAACGCGAAGACTTAGAATTGCAACCACTGATCGAATACCTTGAGGGACATCGCCCACAACCCCCACATCAGTTCGTGCGTGATTTGTCATCTTTCTGTTTACGCAAAGCCATTCTCTACAAGCGCAACTTTCATTCAACGAAAACTGTTTACCTCCTCGTCGTTCCTGCTGCTCTCCGCGATGATGTTTTGCGTGCTAGTCACGACGAGCCATCGTCAGGGCATCTTGGCTTCGCGCGTACTCTGGCGCGGATCAAGAACAAATACTACTGGCGGAAACTTACGAAAACCGTCCGGCAGTACGTCAAGACATGCACAGCCTGTCAGCGCCGCAAAACTTCAACGACGAAACCAGCCGGTCTGCTTCAGCCTTTGCGACCCCCCCACGAACCTTTTGAAAAGGTCGGGATGGATTTACTCGGCCCATTTCCGAAGTCTACGGCTGGTAACCGCTGGATTGTGGTTGCCACCGATTACTTGACCAGATACTGCGAAACACAAGCCGCCCAGCGAGCAACTGCTTCCGAGGTGGCTGACTTCTTCATCAAGAACATCGTTCTCCGCCACGGTGCTCCCGCTGTCGTCATCACAGATCGTGGTACTGCTTTTACGGCACAGTTGCTCCGACAGATCCTGTTGCTGAGCGGCACGACGCACCGAACAGCAACTGCGTACCACCCACAGACTAACGGGTTAACCGAACGTCTTAACAAAACGATTGCAGATATGCTTTCGATGTATGTCGCCAAGGATCAGAAGAAATGAGATGAAATCCTCCCGTATATAACATTTGCCTACAATACGGCTTTGCAGGAAACCACCGGCTTTGCTCCTTTTCGTCTGGTTTACGGCCGCGACGTCACCACAATGCTTGACACCATGCTGCAACCAACTCTGCCGGACACGATCACCCCGGACGCAGATGTATTTGTTCAGCGTGCCGAAGACGCCCGGCAGCTGGCGCGCTTTCGCATTTTATCGCGGCAAAATCAAGATGCTCTCCGGTACAACACCCACCACAGAGCAGTAATATACGAACCCGGAGACCTAGTCTGGGTTTGGACTTCTATACGTCAACGTGGACGCTCAGAAAAATTGTTATGTCGGTACTTCGGACCCTACCGAGTTCTTCATCGCCTCGGCGAAGTGAACTACGAAGTTGTCCCAGCAGACACGTCACACCGTTCTCGCAGACCCCGCTCCTCGGATGTGGTTCACGTCTCCAGGATGAAGCCGTACTATTCTCGTTGACTGCAAGACAAGAACTTTGTGATGTGGCAACATCCTTCAAGACAATTGCACATTACTTTCTTGCCTGTTTATTTTTCATCTCGTTCTTTTTCTTTTCAATGGACACAGACATTTCTTACTACCTTTCGTTGTTTTTCGGAGCCGTGGCATTCATTCGATGCTTCTTCTTCTTTTTTTTCATTGGGGAGAGGGTAATGCCACGCTGTGTTGGTGGCAGAAGACGAGAGCGAAGAAGTCAATGGCAGCTCTGGCTGAGTAAACAGTCGTCCACTTCGAGTTCCTGTCTATCGTTTCCTCTCGCGACAATATTCGCTTAATTTTTGAAATAAGATGTGAAGGTTCAAAGATTCAAAAGATTTTTTTAAGTCAAGAAATATCTCAAGAGTATACATTTTATCTGCAAAGTTTTAAATGATTTTTCTTTGATAGTTGTTAGTATCACTGCAGAACTTCTTTATTCTTACGATTATCGTTTCTTGAAAAACGTTTGAAAATAGTGGTAATAATGAGGATGGTCTTTACTTGTTCATATTGTGACGATGGAACGCGTTTATTTACAGGAAATGGTTGAGATCGGTACAGCTCAGAGCAAAGACCTGGTTGCACTGCTGGCGAGACATGCTAAAGTATTTGATTTTGCACGGAAGGTGCCTAGGGCTCAGATACCGACCACGCGCGCTCGTCACAAGATCGATACTGGCTCTGCTCATCCTCTCCGACAAAAGCCCTATCGCGTGTCCGTGTCCGAACGCAAAGTTATTGCTGAACAAGTTGGCGAGATGCTAGCCACTGGTGTAATTCAAGAATCGTCAAGTCCGTGGGCTGCACCTGTTATTTTGGTAAAGAAAAAAGACGGGTCCTGGAGGTTCTGTGTTGATTATCGGCGTCTCAATTCTATAACCAAGAAGGACGTGTACCCCCTCCCCCGCATTGATGACGTAATTGACTGCCTTCATTCAGCTTCCTACTTTTCTTCGGTAGACTTGCGATCCGGGTATTGGCAGATTCCCATGGATCCAGTTGATAAAGAGAAGACGGCTTTTGTAACGCCAGACGGTCTATTTGAATTTAATGTTATGCCGTTCGGCTTGTGTAATGCTCCGGCAACATTTGAACGCTATATGGATACCGTCTTGAGAGGCCTTAAATGGGAAATTTGTTTATGTTACCTGGACGATGTGGTTATTTTTGGACGAACTTTTGAGGAACATAATCATCGCCTTGACGTTGTTCTAACATGTTTGGAGAAAGCCGCCTTGACACTGAACTCAAAAAAATGTCGTTTCGGTGAACGGCAAACACTGGTTTTAGGACACCTTGTGGACAAAGCTGGTGTTAGGCCGGACCCGCAGAAAGTGGACGCCGTCAGCAAGTTCAAGCAGCCACAGTCTATCCGCGAGCTACGAAGCTTTCTGGGCCTATGCTCTTATTTTCGCCGCTTTGTACCTAATTTTGCTGAAAAGGCCCAGCCACTGACTGACTTACTGCGCAAGGACGTCCCTTTCCACTGGACACCAAATTGTGAGTCAGCGTTTAAGCAACTAAAGTTCGCTCTCACTTCCGGGCCAATACTATGCCACTTCGATCCCTCTGCTTCCACGGAAATCCACACCGATGCCAGTGGAGTTGGTCTCGGCGCGGTGCTTATTCAACGACACAACAATGCTGAACACGTCGTCGCCTATGCAAGCCGGTCCCTGAGCAAGGCAGAGCGTAATTATACGGTTACCGAACTGGAGTGCCTCGCCGTCGTTTTCGCCGTACACAAGTTTCGCCCCTACATCTACGGTCGTCGTTTCTCAGTCATCACCGATCATCACTCTCTTTGCTGGTTGGTGAGCCTACGTGATCCATCTGGTCGACTTGCGCGATGGGCCATACGGTTACAAGAATTTGACTTCACGGTCCGCTACAAGAGCGGTAATCGCCACGCAGACGCTGACTGCCTGTCACGGCTTCCTCTACCAACGACCGAGTGTGAAGCTGATAATTTTGACGATTTTATCACAGCTATCGACTCTCATTTCCTGACATCGCGGCTTTCCGGACAGCACAGCACGAGGATCATTGCTTAGATCACCTGTTTGCCTCCGCGAATGACCCGGCCAGTTCAAGCTCTTTTGTAGTTCATGACGCCGTCCTTTACAAGAAGAATTATTCTGGCCAAGGCGCCCGTCTGCTTCTGGTAGTTCCCACGCACTCTACGTCCCCAAATTTTTCGGTTCTGCCATGACAACGCAACCAGTGGGCACATGGGCTTCGCCAGAACGTTTCATCGCATCCAGCAAAGATTTTACTGGCCCAAGATGCGACGCGACACAGAAAAATACGTAGCGGGTTGCGAACAATGTCAACGTCACAAGCGTCCCACGACTACATCACCCGGACTTCTCCATCCCGTACCACCTCCTAGCTCTCCCTTCGAGATTGTTGGTGTCGACCTCCTAGGTCCGTTTCCGCGTTCAGCCAGTGCCAATCGATGGGTCATCGTGTGCGTCGACCACCTGACGCGCTACGCAGAAACTGCGGCTATACCTACTGCAACAGCCTTTCACGTGTCGCAGTTTATGCTTCGGCATATCATTCTCCGTCATGGCCCTCCACGAGTCGTCATTAGCGACCGGGGACGTCAGTTCGTCGCTGACGTCGTTGAAGAGATCCTACGCCTGTCTGCCAGCCAATTCCGCCACGCAACCCCGTATCACCCCCAGACGAATGGCCTCGTAGAGCGGACCAACAGGACGCTAACGAACATGTTGTCAATTTATGTTGATGCCAAGCACAAAAACTGGGACGAAGTACTGCCCTATATCACATACGCCTACAACACCGCGAAGCACGAGACGACAGGGTACGCGCCCTTTTTCCTGCTCTACGCCCGCTCCCCTCGCAGTTGTCTCGACACCATTCTGCCTTTTACGTTAGATGTGGAAACATCGGTGGCCGAGTCACTATGCCGCGCTGAAGAAGCCCGTCGCGTCGCACGCCTTCGAACCATTGCATCTCAACAGCGCTCCAAGACCCGGTACGACGCCCACCATCACTCCGTTGCTTACACAAAGGGTGACCTGGTGTGGTTGTGGACACCTGTCCGCAAACGTGGTTTATGCCAAAAGTTTCTGGCCCGCTACTCCGGACCATTTGTAGTTATTGACCGTCTCAGTGACGTCACATACGTCATCTCCGGCGTCACAAGCAATGGTCGGCGCTCTAGCAAGACACAGCTGACACACGTCGCGCGCCTCAAGCCATATCACCACCAACCTTCCTATTGACTCGCCCAGTGGGCATCGTCTGCGAACGGGGGAAATGACACACCTCGATGGGCGCATGAAGAGGAGGAGGTCGAAGCGGTCTGGCGCACGAGCAGCTCGGTCTCCGGTTTCTGGCTCTGAGCTGTACCGATCTCAACCATTTCCTGTAAATAAAACGCGTTCCATCGTCACAATATAATTCTTATCCCCTCCTTTAAATATAAATGTTACTCTTGCGATTTTCAGTTTATCAGGGAACACACCTGAAGTCAAAATGATGTTACATATGTGGGACAAATGAATGCTGATGTGGTCGTCAACAGCATTTATAAACTGGGCTTTTATACCGTCCTTGCCACATGCGGACGCATTCTTTAGTTTCAGTATTTTATATTTAATCTCACTTTCTGTAGTTGGCTCTATGATAAGACACTTCAAAGAGCTATGCATAATGTATCACCTACAATTATGATTGTCAAAGTTTTTGCTTACTAATGCTCTACATTTTAAACATTGTTTAATGAGCCTATTATATAAAAATACCCTGAATACGTTAGATTTATATCAACTGTTTTGGTGACGCTGATTTGTTCTTTTTTCGGTAATAGGAATTTTAGAGTTTTCCACACACCTCTCGGGTAATGGAGAATGTTTACGAACTTATTTCGTAATAAAATTCACTGCTTCCTTGATATCGCGGCATCGTTTGTTCCTGATCTTTGATCAATCAGCTTGAAGATAAGCCTGTATAGTTTTAACAAAGCCATTAAAAAGCCTATCTCATTCCTTTATTCGCCCTAGGAGAGCCGTAGTAATGCAAAGTTTTCTGAATTTCTTGCTTTGTTGGTTAGTTGTTACAGGAAATGCTTCATTATATATTTTTAGGTGAGTAATGAAATAATTGTAAGCAGCAACAGGTTCTCCTAACTGATAAAGAGCAGACCATTTATTTCACTAACAGACGTTTCAAAAGCAGCATTATTGGTTTTGTTATTCCTTCTAAGTTGAAAAGTTCGATTTGCATGCCTTCGATATGATTTTGAATGAGGGTTGAAGAAAACAAGAAGGGGCATATAATCCCTTACATCATATATCAACACACCAACTTCTATGATATTCACTTGAGTGATAAAGCACAAGTCAGGAAAAGTTTCGGAAATATCTGTTACACCTGTCAGTACATTACTTACATTTTGCTCGTCCATAAGAGAGAAACATATTAAGGAGTTGTTTGCTGCGTTCTAGTGACAGCATATTAATGTTGAAGTCACCCGTAGTAAAGATAGGAAGACGAAATTTGGTACAAAAATTCAACATATGTTCTAAAATGAGAAGAAAACATGTATGGTAACAGAAGGCGACCAGTAAATTACCACAATTACAGTGCCGTGGCACTTCAACATCAGGTATTTGTAGTGTGGGTTAACAACTGAAAACTCTGCCACTATTTCAAAATTCAAATTCTTTTGACGTAAAAAGCTACCCCACCCCTTCGCGGGAACAAATCCCGGCTGCGGCGGCTGCATTTCCTATGGAGGCAGAAATATTGTAGGCCCGTGTGCTCAGATTTGTTTGGACGTTAGAGAACCCCAGGTGGTCTAAATTTCTGGAGCGCTCCACTACGGCGTCTTATATTATGGTGGTTTCGAGACTTTAAAACCCACACATCAATCGATACCCCACCCCCTCGTTTTCTTTTCTGGATACGGCGGTACATCTGTAACGTGAGAATCGTACTTCATATTCATCTATGAACCAAGTTTCAGAGATGGCTGAAAAATTGTTGTATTCCATATCACCAAGAAGCATGCTTACCCGTTCTTCCTTACTTTTCAAGCTTTGCGCACTGCCCCGCCGCGGTGCTCTGGTGGCTGAGGTACTAGGCGGCTGACCCACAGGTTGCGGGTTCGAATGCCGGCTGCGGCGGCTGCATTTCCGATGGAGGCGGAAATATAGGCCCGTGTGGTCATATTTGGGCGCACGTCAAAGAACCCCAGGTGGTCAAAATTTCCGAAGCCCTCCACTACGGCGTCTCTCATAATCTTATGGTGGTTTTGAGACGATAAACCCCACATATAAATCAAGCTTTGCGCACCTACGCATAATACACTCGTTGTTTTAACACATTATGTGGTGAAAGCCTTAAAAGCGTTCTAATCATTTCATTTATCGAAACTTGCCATATTTATACACCACGTGCCACGAAACTCCGTACAAGTGAAAGCCCTATTTTATATTTTTGAGGTCATTTATCGTGGTAATCTGCATTACATGATCGCGTTGGCTTCGGCGAACAAAAATATTACCGCTCTCAAGCCGTTCAAACTAATATTCTCTTTCAACCATGACTATGAAGACTGAATTAGAGTACCAATAAAACTGCAAGAACTTTGAAAATGATTATGAACAGTTTCTCTGTGTGCTCTAGATAGCGCGTTTGTGTGCACGCGTGTGTGTGTAAAGAAAAATGAATAAAATTTACCTTATTTATTTCGTCACTTTCGTGGTACATCAAATTTCGCTCTTCTACATTGACCGTCAGGTCGATAGTGCACCCTGTTTAATTTTTTGTGGAAGAAAGGGCTGACTCACAGATAAACCTCCAAACGTTTTCAAGTGTAATACATTACAGAAACAGGCACTTTTGTTGTCGCAGAAGGCTGAATAAAGGTGCATGTAAAATTTTCCATCAAAGCTTTATCTTCTACCGGGAGACGTTGGTGGCAATTAACTCTAAGCCTGCCGTACGCGCACTCGCTCGGGCAAAACAAGCGACATCAAGGTAGCAGTGAGTGGGCCTGAAATAGTTTTCTATGTGGCATTGGCTAGACTTGTTGCACCACGAATGGTTAGACTGTGCAATGGGGTGCTCGCAACAAAAATACTACAAAAATACTTATGAGTTCACAGTTAACTTTCGATTGGAAATGCCATGCTGCGTAGTCTGTGGGGAAACGCTTTCTATTTCGTAATATTGGGTACTTCACAAATAATTAAACAGACATACGTGTCCAGCACTTTTTTTGCCATTACGCCTCAGTGGATCAGTGGCTAGAGTGCTTGGCTGCTCACCCGAAGGCCGCGTGTGTTATCATGGCTGCAGCAGCCACGCTTAGATGGAAGCGAAATGGTGGAAGCATATCAGTGCACGTCAGAGAACACCAGGTAGTCAAAACTTCCGAAGCACTTCATTACAGAATCTCTCAATCACAACGTGGTTTTGTGATGTACAACCGCACATATTATTATCTTTTGCTCTTTAAACAATCAGAAGAAAGAAGGGCAGTTTGTATTGATCAATTTGGTCAAGTGTGACAATAACTCAACAACATTCCAATATTTGGAGTCGGGAAGGTCACCGACCCATGCCATGTGGAGAGCTTCAGAGTAAATAACATTCAGGACTTCCATAGACACATCAAGATTATATCCTGTGAGCAAATTATTTGATATATTGCCATAAAACAAATTGCAGGTGCAGGACACCGCTATCAAAATACCGCCATAAAAGCTGATCGCTAAAGTATTGGCATCCGCTCATGGCGCGGTGGTAACTTTGCTTTTTGGTTAGTAAATCACTTCTGCTCGATCTTTTTTATTCGCGTTTTCTCACTTTACCTCTTGTCTTTTTTTTGCACAGGTGCCTTCCTAATCTGCTATCTTATGATGAACTTCATTTTGGCCATGCCTATGTGCCACATAGAGATAGCAATCGCCCAGTTCTCGAGCTCCAGCATCAAGTCTCTGTGGAATTGCATGCCTCTAGGAAGAGGTGAGTGTTCCAGCAGCCACACACAAGTTGCACGGTAACGCTTGTGCGGAAGATTATGAGCGAGTGATAAAATTATCTTTTTCAGGCATGATAGCACATGTGCATACTTATGTCCATCTTTCTGAGTAAGATGGTCAGAATTCATTTCGTCATTTTATGCATTCTTTTCCATAGGCGTCAACTAGTTGATTTTAAAATTTCTACAACTATTGTGAACATTTCCGACATCACAAAAGTTACTTAGTAAATGCTGCATTTGCGACAAATTTCCCTCCGTTTGATGTAATAATAATTTTTGTCATTTTACGTTCCAAAACTACGATATAGTTACGAGCCACTTTGTAGGAGGGGGCTACGCAAATTTAAACTACTTGGTGTAATTCATGATGCACCTAAATCAACAAAAATGACGCTCTAGCACTATTCTTTCTCTTAAGTGTGGTCTCCGTGACTAAGATTCGATCTCGCAAATTTGGTTTAGCAAACAACTGCCCTTTGCACTAAAGCACGCATGACGCTTTCAGTTTTCAGTTTTGTGGGTGTTGCCACACTTCTACATCTCTACACAAGCAGTTCAAGATCAATCAGTAGAGAGATCGTGACCATGTGCGCCACTCAGTACTCGCCGCTCAACTCGGACTAGGAATTCATGTAGCCTTTAAAGTGAGGGTTTGCTTAGGACTCTGAGTGATATCCAGTGCTAAATAGATGGGAACGGGACCATGACACTGAAAACCAATCACCGAAGCTTATTACCCAAGTATATATATATATATATATATATATATATATATATATAGAAGAGTGTATAAATAAGGGCTCGTTTTTTGTGTTTTTATATAATAATCATGAGTTCTAACAGACAACAGTGCCAAGGAAAGTATAGGGGAAGATAATAGACCAAATTTTAATGTAAACATGAAGAAAAGTGGGTGAAAAGATAACTTGCCGTGGGCAGGATCTGAACCCGCGACCTTCAATTGACGTTTTCCATGCTCTACCACAGAGATACTACGACAGCTTTCTCCGCACCCCATTTATTGGGTTTATATGTGAATTAAACGTGAGAGTGTCAGTCAGCGCTACCAGTAGCCATGGCGGCGTACACTCTTTTGAGTCTGTTTGGCGTCACGTAGCACAAGAACGTATTACGAGTGGACAGCTGACCAATAGTCCCTCGTATACAACCTAAAGGCACTAAGTCTGCCAGTACGAGACCCTCGTTCATTAGGTAAGGAAAGAAGTCTATACCACGCCCCACCGCGGTGTTCTAGTAGCTGAGGTACTCGGCTACTGACCCGCAGGTTGCGGGATCAAATCCCTGCTGCAGTGGCTGCGTTTCCTATGGAGGCGAAAATGTTTTAGGCCCGTGTGCTCAGATTTGGGTGCACGCTGAAGAACCCCAGATGGTCGAAACTTTCGGAGCCCTTCACTACGGTGGTCTCATATTCATTTGGTGGTTTTGGGACGTAAAACCTCACATAACAATCAACATACTTTATTTCTTTCGACATTTCAGCCAGAGTCTGGCCTTCACCAGGAATGAGGGTACAGTTTGTTGATGCTCAGCTTTACACAGTTTTAAAAGGGAGTGGGTTACACGAAAAAACCAGCAGAAGAAGGAATGAGAACAAGAGGTAACCCCCTTCCCCCCGGCCACCTCTTTCCACCCTTTTTTCTCCTACGATCACCTTTAAATAGTCCGAGGTCTGCATATCCTTCTACCCACTAAGCTATTGGTGCCGACCAGACGGCGCCACATTAGTTCCGGCGGTCCGGTGTAGGGAAAAAGAGCTTTTTTAAGAAGTCTAGGCCTTTAACTACTCAGTGCCTCGTGGACGTCTCGTCGTTGAAACAGGGGCGCCGCTCATTGCCGCAACGGCTGGGAAGTGGGTGGAATGTCAATAGGTGAGCAGTAAAAGAGCAAAGGATTGTAAGATGCACCGTCTGCACGGACTTTCGGTTCAAGAAGAGTAGACGGCGGTGAACCGCTTCGCCGCAAGGTTCACAGTATTCAAAATTTGTCCTGAATAATCCTAAACCCCACATATCAATCAACATGATGGATCAATCAACGACTTTATAGGAGGATGTCTGTTATGTGTGCGATGGCGCCACGTGTTGTAAATAAGAGTGACCTGCTAAGCTGCGCGGTAACTACGTGACCCAGCTGCGATCGGTATAAAGCTGGCATTTTTAGGCTACCTCCCGCTGTCTTTTTTTCATTTGCTTTTGTACCGTCGTACAAGAGACACGGCGAAGCAACAAATGTTCGCTACAATTTCACGTTTGTCTCTTGGCTTCGGAAGTAACATCTGGCGACGAGGATGGGATGGTATTGAATGCTAATTAGACGATATCCTCGTGGCCAGGTGGACAAGAGCCGAACTTACACCGGGAGAACTTGAAAGCAATTCTAACCCACTTGGAAAGCCGGGAAGTTTGATTAACAGCGGAGAAATGCGCTTTCAGAAGGGATTGACCTACTTGGTGCACAAGCTGAGTTCAGATGGCATGCATCCCACGCCGGACAAGATCGATGGAATGGTAGCCGCGCCAGCACTAGAGAACAAACAGCAACTTCGTTCTTTGCTCGTAGCCGTAAATTACTACGAAATATTTCTACCTCAATTGGCTACGCTGGCCCGTCCCTCGTACGAACTGATGTGAGGCGACCACGTTCGGGCGTGGACCAGCGAATGTCAAACGGCATTTAACGACATTGAGGCTGCGTTGGTTTCTACGGTATGGTCTGTTAAGACCACTCCAAATGGCTTGCGACGCATCTCATTTTGGCGTTTCGTTTTTCATCACCCTCGTCTGCTTCCAAATCTTTGAAATCTTTTATGCGCTGTCTCAACATTCTGTCTTCTTGTTCTGAGTTCTGGGAGAATTTTAAGCTGAATGATTGAGCCGCCAGCGGCCTCCGACGCCAGCGTAGCTCTCGGTCACTGGTTCACCCTCCACGACCTCCTGACAATATGCAGCTCTCGCCGCGTGGTTCCCCGTCCTCTTACTTCTTCGACCAACTTCCAACGTTCCTATCTCCTTGATTTTTGGGCCCTTCCCTGTCGTATTTCTTTATATCTTTCTACTACCCTTTTTATCTCCCTTTCCCGCCTCTCCTAGAAAGCACTGCAACGAGTTGCCCAGGAGGCAGACAGAAATTAGGTGCCTTTTTCTTCTCCTCAAGAACCATTCACTCACTCTTCTTGTTCTTGCGCGTCTACCACTCACAACTTTACCAACCTTCCCTATTTTTCAGTACCTTTGGAGCTGTCTCCGTCTCCTTTGCATTTTAGTGTTCAACGATGCGTGTTAAAGGCAATGCTTTCGTCGTGCTTTTTTAGGTGTGTTCTAATGCAATGTTAATGCGCTTCTTTCTTTATATGCGGGCTCTTCAAAGAAGCGCTATGACCTTCCTGTCTAGTATCTGAAGGCATGAAAGGTACGCGCACACTAGCGGGAAGCATGCGGCAAAGGTGTTTTGACTGTCGACGTGATCGCACTGCAAGCGGTGGCGCACTGTCCACAATGTCGGTGCCACGAGATTCTCGAGGCGCGCGCACCCGGCGGCAGACGGCTTCCTCTAACGGGCAGGAGGAGGGAGGTGGTGCGGGTGAGATGATGCCCAATTGAGGAGTAGGCTAGAGCGTTGCGGGTAGTGAAGAGGTTGAAAAGGGAAAGAGCAGACACGCGGTGAGCATGCAGCAGCCGAGAGAGAGAGAGAGACGTCACCACGCGCAACAAGGAGGGCGCCATCTACTTGGCACCGCTTACATAAGTAATTTTGAGAAGCAATTGAGAGAAATAGGCGGAACAGCGTTGGGCTAGGAAGGTATTCAGCTACTTGTACATGAAGAATGTCGATACACAATAGAGGAAGCGAACAAGAAAACGGACTGGTAAATACTTAGAAAACAGCAGAGGACCAAACCAAAAAGAATTATCGGTTAAGAAGGTGAAGGAAGCTGAGACCGATATGTGAAGAATTGGCATGATTAAGAAGTCTGCACTAGAGGTATATCGAACTTTTAAGTAGCAAATTGACAAGGAAAGGATCTATGATAATACTCCAGGTAGCTCTCTACTGTTTGAGGCCAGGACGGGAGTATTACAAACCAAGATATATCGGGCCAAATACAAAGGGGTAGACACGGTATGCAGTGCGTGTGGAGAGGAAGAAGAAACTGCCGAACACTTGATAATATTCTGTAAAGGGCTTTGCCCTATAGTTCAGGATGATGGCGCAGAGTTTTTCAAAGCAGTGGGGTTTAGGGACAGGGAGGGCAAAATAGACTTTAAGCGGGTAGAATTAACTAAAAGGAGGTTATCTGACTGGTGGCTAAAGTCAAGGCTTGAGTGAAAATTAAACCCTTCACTGCAAAGTACGAATCCTCAACCTCACTTTTAAAAGAAAAATAAATCTAGTTTTTGTTTTGTAGCGTCATCATCATCGCAATTCATCATCATCGTCATTTTCTAGCCACCGCGCTGCGCCTCTTGTGCAGCTGATGCGACAGCTCGAGGCGCGTGCTGTGGAGAAGGAGCTTCTGGCCTGGCGGTTTGGACGTGGCAGCCGCCGCCGCTCCGCTTCAGCAAATCAACCTGGATAATAAAGTGGCGAGAGAATGACACGATCACGTTGGCCGCCGTCCTGTCTTCCTCTTACGCTACATTGGTGACCACGGACACACGAACCCGCCACTGCCCCCGTTCCGGACCTCTCGCCTAGAGTCGTGGTTCGAGGAGTTTGCGGCGGCCTTGTATCACAACGGCATCTGGATCCAAGAGCTCATGCACGAGGTTGTGCAATACCATCTTCCACATGACCTCAAATACCACCTCACATACTTGTCCTGGAGCCCTCGCCCATACGATCACTTGCGAGATGCCGTGCTCAAGTTTTACGGCTTTAAACATGCTCCTCCTCCCAAAAATGACACAACTGTACGGGCTCATCACCTTCCAGGACGCCTCTCGCCCCAGAGCCAGTCCAGACCATTCCCCTGCCGGCAACTGGCCACATAGATTCGACACCAGCCGCTGCCCCGTGCACCGTCGCATTCGCTGCAGAGACTTGGTCAGCTGTGGTCGGCTGAACTGTCTGTCCCGGGCGATTCGACGACCTCAGCTGGGCCAGCTGACCTTCCTGCAGAGTCCCCGCCTGTCCCGGGACCTGTGGAGGCCCGCGACACCACTCACACTATGGACCCAGAGCCCGCTGTGACACTGCACGCCATCAGTTTCCCCTGCACACCGGTGTCTGCTGATCAAAACCTCGTGGACTGCCAGCACCTAGTAACATCATCCTCGATGTATCCTACAGAAGTTCAAGCCCCTGAGCATGCACGGCTGAACGTGCATGATGCTGTGACGATGTCGGGAAATCCCGAGGGCTGCACGCCTGGCTCACCACAGGTGGAGCACACCGTGCATGCCCCAACAGATGCGCAGTTAAACCATCCGCCTACCACTACGTACGCGTGCTTGAGCATTTCAACGCCATCGACTGCCCATGACAACTGTGACGCCACATACGCGCCACTCGATCTCACATCACCAAACGTCGGTTCTAGCTCGAACAACGCCACGACTCATCGGCGTACGCCTACGCGTTACACGTCGTCAAAGGTCCGAAAAAGCAATCTATCAGTGCCCTCTGAGCCGGATCATTATCACTGTAAACCATGTCGCGCTTCATCGGTCCAAAACGCACCGTTTCCAACTTATCTGCACCCTACTCGGCCGACCAGGCGGCCGCCGCAGCCGGTAATGTGCCACCGGAAGCGACGGTACCAGCACAGTAAACACACTACCAGGGTGGACCGCACTCCCTTTCGACGTTCCCACCAGTTACAACAAGGAAGTAACACTAGACCCTCTGGACTGGCCGTACTATACTCATGCTACAGTCCATCTTTTAAGCATCAGTGTCCAAGTGCGCGCGACATTCGACCGCAACGAAACGGCCGATGTGTGTTCTCGGCCCTTGACCATTTTTCACCTTGTCGTTGGTAATCGCTATCGACAAAAGTGTTCCTTCATCACTACCCTCGCCCGCTCCTTCCAACAGCGTGCCTGCGTAGCCATCCCCGTCCGCTGCGCCATTCCCAGTGTCGCCCGGCAGAGACGCACTGGTTGCCGATTGTCCCTTCCAGTCGACGACGTGGACTGCTCACGGACCCCGTTTCGTTTTGCAAACCTAACTCGCTTGTATATACGCTCTCATTATTTTCATTCCTGCTTCATTTCTGCGGGGGGGAGTAATCTGTGGCGTCATCAACGTCATTCATCATCAACGTCATTTTCTAGTCACCGCGCTGCGCCTCACGTGCAGCTGATGCGACAGCTCGAGGCGCGTGCTGTGGAGAAGGAGCTTCTGGCCTGGCGGTTTGGACGTGGCAGGCGCTGCCGCTCCACTTCAGCAAATCAACCTGGATAATAAAGTGGCAAGAGAATGACACGACCACGTTGGCCACCATCCCGTCTTCCTCTCTCGCTACAGGTTCATTAAGTATTATGGCTTGGTGGTGCTAGCCACTGCCCGATCTAAAGGGTACAGCCATATCCATCCATCCGCTTACTGCGCCGTGCTCCCGACCGGGCTGCAGAAATTAAGTGCATTTCGCCTCTTTTAACCACTACCACCAACACCTGCAGTGAGAGGACTGGTGTGGACGGAAAAACAGCATTACACAGGATAGTCAAGGAACTGCTTCGAATCTAAGAATCCTGGCAGAGGGTCGCCACTTCATTTTACTCACGGATTATTCTCGAGAGAGCTTGCGTTGGATTGATTTGAGAAAAACTGAAAAAGAACATGGCAAGACGAACGCATGGTACAACCCAAAATGGACAATAACAATGCACCGAATTTACGTTGGAGCACACTATATCAATAATATTCAAAAACTGGAATAGCTGTCTTTATCCCGGAAACCACCAATAACACAACATACCTTAATAACATTCCGCGTACAGGGGCAAACCCAAGCTGACTCTGGCTCAGTCTCACTTCATTGCTAGCCCTAGCTCTTAGCCTTATCTCAATATGGCGTCCACAAAGAGATGTTATTACGGCTTGTCGCGTTGCGACTCTTTGCCGCGTCTCGTTATCACTTGTCTTGTGCGCCCGCCCTCGGGTGACTCTTTTCTCTTCGCGAACCACGCCAAGCTTCCACTTGCGGCACGCGCCCCGTGCGTCTCCTTTACTCTTCGCAAGGACGCATCCATTATTCTGCTCTTTATAAGCATGACATGCTCTCCTGATTTTGCCAAGCCTTAATAAATCCAATTCAACACCCCCTGATTTCTCAAACTACACAGCTAGATTCGCCTTAGTAGACAGCGCTTTACCGTTAAACATAGCCACGTTGAGACTCCAATGGCAGCCTGTCTCGACACGGAGTTTCTTAGCACCCTCCATTGCGTCCCAGGTCTGACAACCACTTTGAACATTCACTTAAAGCCGCTGAAGGCAGAAGAGGACCGAGTGTTAATTGGTCTTTCATGTGGAACCTAGGGCCGGAGTACTACATCAGGGTGGCTACTCCTGCCCCTTTAAAGGAGTGCATTACCGGCAGGTGGTCGTTAGTGAGGTAGCACCTCAGACATTATCTTTTTTAACGATTCGTTCGTGACGTGTTTTAAGTAAACATACAATTTATTATGGTCTGGCATCGGTATTCAGTGCGGCGATGGCGTAGTGGTTAGAGCAATCCGCCTCGCATGCAAGAGGTCCGTGGCTCAAATCCCGGTGCCGCGCAGTTCCCAACCGGATAAAAAAATCCACGTGTTGATGGAACTGCATTAAGAGGCCTGGGGTGCGGCCTCACCGGTAACCACCGCCGGGAACGCACTCCCTCACCAGAGAAGGATTGGCCACCCTAGTGCAGTATCTGGCCACTACCTCCCACATGCTTATGTCAAATAACTCACGGCCCTTAGTCCCCAGCAGCTGCGAAGCAACTGACCACGGCGGCGGTCAGATCCGCAACGCAGCAGAGGGTGCTAAGAATCTCTGAATCCCGACAGGCCGCCATTGGAACCTGAAGTTGGCAAAGTTTAACGCTAGAACCTTATCTACTGAGGGAAGTCTAGCTGTACTATTCGAGGAGCTAGAGGGTGTTAAATGGGATATAATAGGGCTCAGTGAGGTTAGGAGGACAGATGAGGCCTATACGGTGCTACAGAATGGGCACGTCCTTTGATATCGGGGCTTGGCAGACAGAAGAGAACTAGGAGTGGGGTTCCCAATTCACAGAAACATAGTTGGCAACATAAAGGAATACTATAGCATTAATGAAAGGGTGGTAGGTATTGTAATTAAACTGAATAAAAGATACAAGATGAACGTAGTACAGGCTTATGCGCCTACATCCAGCCATGATGGCGCTTCAGTTGAGAGCTTCTATGAAGACGTGGAATCAGCAATGAATAAGGTAAAAACACAGTATACTATAGTGATGGGCGACTTTAATGCAAAGGTGGGGAAGAAGCAGGCTGGAGACCAGGCAGTAGGAGAATATGGCATCGGTACTAAAAACGCCAGAGGAGAGCCACTAGTAGAATTCGCAGAACGCAATAATTTACGGATTTTGAATAAGTTCTACCGAAAACGAGACAACCGCAAGTGGACATAGAGGAGCCCTAACGGCAAAAATAAGAACGAAATAGGCTTTATAATGAGTGTACACCCAGGAATCGTGCAGGATGCAAAAGTGCTGGGCAAGGTACGATGCAGTGACCATAGAAGGGTACGGTCTCGAATTCGCCTAGTTTTGAAGAAAGAACGACAGAAACTGATACGCAAGAAGCCAATCATTGAGCTAGCATTGAGAGGGAAAGTACAGGAATGCAGAGTGTCGCTGAAGAACAGGTACTCGGCTCTTAGTGAGGAAACCAACCTTAGCGTAGATACAATGAATGATAATCTGACGAGTATTATTATGGAGTGTGCAGTGGAAGTTGGAGGCAGAGTAGTTATACAGGACACTGGCAAGCTTTCCCAGGAAACGAAGAACCTAATCAAGAAGCGTCAAATCATGAAAGTGTCAAGTACAACAGACAAAATAGAACTGGCAGAGCTTTCGAAGTTGATTAATAGACGTAAGGTATGCGATGTAAGAAGGTATAACATGGAGAGAACTGAACACGCTCTGAAAAACGGAGGAAGCGTCAAAGCAGTGAAGAGAAAACTTGGGATAGGCAAAAGTCAGATGTATGCACTAAGGGACAAAGAAGGCAAGATAACTACCAATATCGATAGGACAGTTAAAATAGCGGAAGAGTTTTAAGGAGATCTGTACAGTAGCGGAGACAACCACGACCTTAATACTATAAGAACTAGCAGTAACCCAGATGACACCCCACCAGTAATGATAGAAGAAGTCAGAAAAGCTTTGGAGAGCATGCAAAGAGGCGAAGCTGCTGGTGAGGATCAGGTAACATCAGATCTGCTGAAAGATGGAGGACAGATTGTGTTAGAAAAACTAGCCACCCTGTTTACGAGGTGTCTCCTGACGGGAAGAGTACCAGAGTCTTGGAAGAACACTAATATCATACTAAACCATAAGAAAGGCAGATGACAAGGACTTGAAGAATTACAGGCCGATCAGCTTGCTCTCTGTAGTATACAAGCTATTTACAAAGGTAATTGCTAGCAGAGTAAAGAAAACATTAGAATTCAATCAACCAAAGGAACAAGCAGGATTTCGAACAGGCTACTCAACAATTGACGACATTCAGACTATCAACCAGGTAATAGAGAAATCCTCAGAGTATAACCAACCACTATACATAGCCTTCATAGATTACGAGAAGGCGTTTGATTCAGTAGAAATATCAGCCGTCACGCAGACACTGCGGAATCAGGGCGTAGATGAAGTACATACAAACATTCTGGAAGAAATCTACAGGGGATCAACTGCTACCATAGTGCTTCATAAAAAAGCAAGAGAATACCAATCAAGAAGGGTGTAAGGCAGGGGGACACTATCTCCCCAGTGCTATTTACCGCGTGCTTACAGGAGGTTTTCAGAAGCCTAGAATGGGAGCAGTTAGGGATAAGAGTTAATGGAGAGTACCTCAGTAACCTGCGCTCCGCCGATGACATTGCATTGCTGAGTAACTCAGGGGACGAAGTGCAACTTATGATTACGGAGTTGAACAGGGAGAGCAGAAAAGTGGGTCTTAAAATTAATCTGCAGAAAACGAAAGTAATGTACAACAACCTCGGAAAGGAGCAGCGCTTCGAGATAGGTATTGATGCACTTGAAGTTGTAAAAGACTATGTCTACTTAGGGCAGGTAATAACTGCAGAGCCTAACCACGAGATTGAACTAACTAGAAGAATAAGAATGGGGTGGAGCACATTCGGCAAGCACTCTCAAATTATGACAGGTAGATTGCCTCAAGAGGAAGGTATATAACAGCTGTATCTTGCCAGTACTTAGCTACGGAGCAGAAACCTGGAAACTTACAAAGAGGGTTCAGCCTAAATTGAGGACGACGCAGCGAGCAATGGAAAGAAAAATGGTAGGTGTAACCTTAAGGACAAGAAGAGAGCAGAGTGGATTAGGGGACACACGGGGGTTAAGGATATCATAGTTGAAATAAAGAAGAGGAAATGAACGTGGGCCGGGCATGTAGCGCGTAGACAGGATAACCGCTGGTCATTAAGGGTAACTAACTGGATTCCCAGAGAAGGGAAGCGGGTTAGGGGGAGACAGAAGGTAAGGTGGGCAGATGAGATTAAGAAGTTTGCGGGTATAAATTGGCAGCAGCAAGCACAGGACCGGGTTAACTGGCGGAACATGGGAGAGGCCTTTATACTGCAGTGGACGTAGTCAGGCTGATGATGATGATCGGTATTCAAACCTAATTTCCTCATTGCTTGCTGCAATGATGTGCCACCTCTAAAAGGGTTCTATTACACTTCCTTAGCACTGTAGAATACCATTACTGGTAGCTCGTCTCGCATTCTATTAGCTGTTTGAAACTCCATATTTGTATGAAAAAAATGGCCCTGTGTCGGCAATTTAATCTGCAAATGTCGTTTAAAAACGATAGTCTTGCGTATGGAGAGAGGGAACAAGACATTTGTTTGATGTTCTGCGCAAGAAAATTGGTGAATGGCATTCTAGAGGCGCTGCGTTAGAGTGCCTGTAGCGTGCAGTGGAGGCGAACGAACGCGTCAAGTCACGTCACACGTGAGACGTGAATGCCATCTGGCAGTTTTCAATAAAAAAAAACGAGGCGCGTAGCTCTGAGACGGGTGAGCGCGCCCATCTCAGAGGTTATAAGATGTAGAACGCAAGGCGACGGGTAGGTGCCACCACCGTCTAATCTTAGCAAAGCGTTGGAAACACTCGCCTTTCCGTGCAAGCGTTCCATGGTCAGCGCAGCGTGATAAGCGCTACGGTCCTTATAATTACTTATGTATGCCTTTTCTAGTAAAAGACGCGCATGCAGAATATATACGTGTTGTTAGGGTGTCCCAGACATGCGCAATTATTAATTTTTAATTGACAATTGCACAAGCATGGACGCTCAACCTTGAACAACATTGGTGGGCGCTGCGAATGGGGTCGACTATTTCAAGTACCCGATGCCGTTAAGAACGGACAAACAGACAAATGTACAGATAGACAGACTGACAGACCAAGATTGTCGCGTCAAAGGTCCTGAAGAAAGACTGTCGTCTTAAAGAACAGCGTGGCTTCAAATATCTTACCTTGCGAGCTTAGCCCACTTTAATGCTGCGATTGACCCTTCGTTCAACGCATTTTTTCTGCGCTAACGTTTTTCTGTTTTGCTTAATTTCAATATTGTAGCTTCGAAATGTCCACAATGTCAAATTTTTGCTCATTAGTGGTCGCAAGCATATTGTAAAGTTTCCTATCAGCTGTTGATTTGCGCGCTCATGCTTCGTGAAGTAAACGGCTAATTCTGTGTGATTGTTACGTTGAGCGTATACATCACGGGCGGCTTGAGTGCAAATGTAGCTAACGCGAAAAATTTTCAACGGCTAAGGAATAGACTGGCACTGCCTTCAGAGCTGCACTACTTTCGTTCGCGTTCTTGTTGATTTTCTGACAAAGTTTCACCGAACCTAAGATATTGTTTTGCTTTAGTTATGTCTTATCGAACAAATTTTGCGGTACCAGCTTTTTTAGCGAAACGTGTAGCTTACCAGTCAAAGTGTCCAATCACTGAATGGTACGTAAAAACACTTTAAAGCAATTATATTATACATTTTTCAATCAGGTGAAACTGTACACACAGCACATGTTGCAAACAGCTGGAGGTGAGTGCGACAGCGTTTCGTTTTTATGTGCGGTAGGTTGCTGCGCACGCATGCAGTGCGTGCGCATGTGTCGCGGCTCAGCGTGTTCCACTAGTTCCCGCGAAGGCAGCGCCACCTCTCAGCGTCCAACTTGTTTTACCTCGTAAGAAACGCTCAACACAGCTGATACACCAAACTTATCTAATACCTAATACTGAATATTAGTTACTGTGCACATGAATGCTTGCGCGCAGTAATTAGTGGTACGTGTCGCGTGGACTTTTCATTGTGATGGGTGTTCTTATGTGAGTCGTTTGCTAGACAACATGCGAAGGCAGCTGCGCGGACCATCGATTCAAGATGACGCTATGCGGTGAGTAATGAGAACACGTCATTATTTTTGGACAAAGTTTTATGCCTTCCGCTACTCTCTTGAGAAAGACTGGCAAATACCACGTACAGTGGAATTCGATGATATGCTAAGCACAAACGAGGAAGGTTGACATTGTTACAGAAGAGAAGAGACGCGCTATGGACGAGACTGTGGATGTAATATATTTGAAACCACCAGCAGTGGCGTGACCGGTTTACCAGACACCAAGCAAAGACCACTCTTTGTCCTCTTCATCCGGCACACACGCGTATCGTCCTACAAATTGTCGAAATGCATGTAGCACAATCCCCGGCGACAGAAGCGCCGTCTCAGTGCATCTGGATGTCAACGTCAGCGAGAGAGGGGCAAGGCTGCAAGCGTGCCACATGTACAACACCGGTGGTCTTTGGGGCAGTTGTAGGCGATGATGCAGCAGGGGCAATTTCATATGTCACAGGAGTAACCTCACGAAGGACTCGATATGGACCTGTGTAGCGGGAAAGAAGTTTTTCCGACAAGCCGACTTGACGAGTCGGGATCACAGCAGCGCCAATGAACCGGGTAACAAGGGCGTCCCGTGCCGTTGATCCTACAAACGCCGCTGGTTCTCTTGAGAGACCAGAAAGCGAGTGCGGGCGATTTTGCGTGCGTGGGCAGCCTGTGTGACAGCGTAAAGGGAATATTCGCTGGTTGGTGTCGCGGTAGACGTAATGACTGTATCTCGGGGTAATGTAGGTTCTTGGCCAAATAACAGAAAAATTGGGGAGTAAGCGGCTGTGTTATGGCGAGAAGAATTATATGCAAATGTCACTCATGGCAAGGCAAGGCCTCAGTCAGAGTGGTTGGAAAAAACATATTTCGCAAGCATGTCTGTAAGTGTTCGATTCAGACGCTCCATGAGTCCATTTGTCTGAGCGCGGTACGACGTAGTGAGCTTGTGCCTCGTTTCACATGACTGAAGAATATCGGCTATTGCCTTTGATAGAAAGGCGCGGCCACGGTCTGTAAGCAGATGGCGTGGAGCTTCTTGTTGCAAGATCGCGTCCTTAAGGGGGAAGTCAGCGACATCTGTGGCGCAGCTTGTTGGAAGTGCTCGTGTGATGGCGTAGCGCATGGCTTAGTCTGTAGCCACGGCTATCCACCTGTTGCCAGAAGAAGACAAGAGAAAAGGGGCCAGGAGGTTTAAGCCAACGCGGAAGAAAGGTTCTGATGAAGTGTCAAGTGGTTGAAGGTGCCCGGCGGCAAGCGTCGATGGTGTTTTGCGGCGCTCACATTTATCACAAGCCGCAACGTATCTTCTGACTGAGCGTGAAAGCCCTGGCCAAAAGGGGCGTCGGCGAATCTGGTCGTAAGTGCGTGACACACCAAGGTGACCTGCAGTTGGAAGGTGGCGGAGTTCGTGGAGAACTGCTGAGCGGAGGTGTTTCAAGATGACAAGCAGTTGGGCTGGTCCATCTGGGTAGAAGTTCTAGCGGTATAGGACACCATCATGGAGGACCAATGAGTGATAGGACCTGTCGGAAAATGGTTCGTTTATAGCACGCAAGGGTGCATCAGGCGTTGCTCCTCACCGATGCGGGTCAGCTGCGAAACGGAGAAAACGCAAGTATCGGTGTCGGTGTCAGGGATGGTGCTCAATTCAACGACCGGGTAGCGAAAGAGGATCTCTGCGTCCTGATGTAGGCGTCCCGACTTGTACGTGACTTCATAGGTATATTCTCGCAGTCGTAGAGCCCAGCGCCCAAGCCGATCAGTAGGATCCTTCCGTGATAAAAGCCAACATAGCGCGTGGTGGTCAGTTATTACAGTGAAGTTTGCCCCCATATAAATATTGGCGGCACTTCAGGATAGCCCAATCAAGAGCAAGACATTCACGCTCTGTTATTGAATAGTTACGCTCGGCAGCTGTGAGAAGGCGGCCAGCGTAGGCGATAACTCGGTCGTGCCCTCGCTGGCATTGGGCTAGGACGGCTCCGATCCCGTGACTGCTCGCATCGGTTCAGACTTCTGTCGGAGCGGACGGGTCAAAGTGGGCCAATGTTGGTGTAGTCGTGAGGAGGGTTATAAGGTGAGAAAATGCGGCAGCTTGAGCGGAACCCCACGTAGAAGTCACGTCATTCTTCAGAAGGTCAGTGAGTGATCGAGCGATCGTTGCAAAATATTTCATGAACCTTCTAAAATAGAAACAAAGTGCCACAAAGCTCCGGACGTCCTTGACAAACTTGGGTACAGTAAAGCTTGTGACGGCACAAAGTTTCTCTGGGTCAGGCTGCACACCTGATGCGTCGACAAGGTCGCCCAACACTCTAACCTGCTGGTGGCCGAAGCAACATTTCGACGAGTTTAGTTGAAGGCCAGCAGTGCGGAAGATATCGAGAACCGCTCACAAACGCTGGAGGTGTGTCTCAAATGTAGGCGAATATACAAGGACATCATTCAGGTAGCACAGGCATGTTGACCACTTGAACTTTTGTAATAGCGAGTCGATCAGACGCTCAAACATGGCTGGAGCGTTGCATAGCCCAAATGGCATCACCTTAAATCGGTATAGGTCGTCGGGTGTTACAAACGTAGTCTTTTCTTGGTCTTTTTTTTCCACCGCAATCGGCCAATAGCCAGAAAGTAGGTCAATTGAAGAAAAGTGTCGCCCTCCGTGAAGACAATGAAGGGCGTCATCAATGCGGGGCAAAGAATAAACGTCAATTTTCGTGATTTGATTAAGATGGCGCTAATCAGCGCAGAAGCGCCACGTGTCATAGTTATTTTTAACGAGCACAACAGGAGATGCCCAAGGGCTCGAGGAGGGTTCAATAATTTTTTGGCTAGCGTATTGCTGACTTCTTCTTGATTTATCTAACGCTCTGAGGCAGACAACCGGTATGGTTGGCGATGCATGGGAAGAGAATCAGCTTTAATGCGGTGCTTCACGAGAAAATTCTGACCAAGTGGAGTGCTGTTGATGTGAAAAAAGTCGCGGTAGGAAGACAAAAGGCGGAATAGGGCGTTGAACTGCTCAGGTTTAAGTTTAAGGTCGATCATGGGGCGCAAGGCCGCATCGATGAATGTGGCATCCTGCGGGTGACATAGAACATCGGAGCATGCATCTGCCGCAAAAGCGGTGACGTGGGCGTCTAATAAGGGTCGAAGCGTGGTGAATGAAATTCAGTATGGTAGTACTTGCTGCGTGAAAGCGAAATTGATAATGGGCAGACATGTTCGGTTAGAGGCCATGGTTACGACAGATTGTGGCACAGTGATGTCGCGCGCCAGGAGAACATCAGGAATAGACGCGACGACATAATCACAGTGAACAACGGGTGAACGTGTTGCCGATTCAATGAATTAGAGGACTTTTGGCAATGATCTGACTGAAGCCAGTGTAACAGAGGCTTTTCAGCAGCTCGGGGCGAGAGTCTTGAAGAAAAAGAAATTCTAAATAGAGAGTGCCGGCGGAACCGTCGATCAGGGCAGAATGCGTCGATAAGAACTCCATCCCCAAGATGAGGTCATGAGGGCAATTGTCGAGCATGGTAAATAAAACAGGAACGTGGCGGCCGGCAAGGCTAATACGAGTGGTACATATTGCAATGATCACCGCAGTTTGACCATCGGCGACACGGACGGCGTTTGTTTCAGCAAGCGTGAGTACTTTTTCCAGGCGGTGGCAGAGACGAGTACTCATTATAAATACGTGAGCTCCAGTGTCAACTCAAGCCGTCAAAGGTAAGACCGTTCACATGCACTCCCAGCAAGTTTCTATCAGTAGGGAGCGTCAACGACGCACTTGGGTCCCTCGCACTTGATGAAGCACTACTTCCAGGAGCTGCATGATCAAGTAGTTTTCCGTCTGGGAAGGTCCATAGTTAGCCGGCGATTGATAGCGGCGGGGTTGGGGCGACGGATAACTGCGGCGTTGCGGTGACGGTGAACGAGCGGTAGAGCGGCTGTGAGGTTTGTCGGAAGTAGGATACTCACGGTTTGGCGAATACCGACGGGGCTCCGCGTATGGCCGAGGAGAAGAAAATTGGCTCCAACGGTGGGGCGTCCAAGTGTTGTGGCAGTAGCGGGAGACATGGCCAACTAGTTGACAGCGGAAGCAGATTGGCTTGTCGTCTGCTGTTCTTCATTTCGCCAATTGATTGATTGATTGATATGTGGGGTTTAACGTCTTAAATTCTTCATTTTGTCGGATTGCGGGATCTGGCCACAAGGTATGGCTCATGGCGGGGTGCATTTATTGCCATTTGTCTGTAGTCTTGTTAGGAGAAGGAGCAGGCGACAGAAAAGCCAAGGTCAGAAATTTCTTGCCGCATGACTGCCTGAATAACTGACACCACCGGAGGTGTCTGCAAGGTGCCCTGGTCGTGTGGAAATGGATGAAACGGTGCCGGACGGGCCGCCTCAAGCTCGCGCTGAACTATGCGTGTAGCATTCTCCTGCAAAAGTGGTGTGGCACCAAGATCAGTACAAGTTGACGTAACAGATGTGTTTGGGAGCCGCGGAAATTGAGGCAGAACTCGGCGGCTTTTGGCCATTTTGAAGCAGCGTTCCTTAATTATGAGATTGACGGTCGTGACGTTGTTGTACACGAGCAAGTTGAAAGCGTCGTTCGCGACGCCCTTGAGTATGTGGCCTACCTTGTCGCTCTTGGCCGTTTGCTCGTCCACTTTGCGGCCCAACGCCAGCACGTCCCTTATGTACGAGACAAACGACTCGGTTGATTACTGTACACGGACGGCAAGTTATTGGCGTGCGGCCATTTGTCGACTGCACGGGTCCCCAAAGATGTCGCGTAGTCGTTCCTTAAAAGTGTGCCAGCTGGTGAGCTCAGCCTCATGAGTGTCAAACCATACCCGTGGAGTGCCATCCAAGTAAAAGACTACGTTAGCGAGCATCATGGTAGGGTCCCGTCGGTGAGACAGGCTAACGCGCTCGTACATGGGGAGCCAGTAGTCGATGTTAAGGCCAGGCTGGGCGTAGAACGTACCGGGATCACGGGGGTGGGACATCACAAGGTACGTAGTAGCTGGCGTTTCAGCTGAAGGTGGTGATGGGTTGTTATTATTGAAATCCATGAGGAGGCTTGACGTTGCGGCCACAGCGAAGCTTCGTGGCGAGGACGGGGAACGTTCTGCCTTCACCAAATAGGTTACGAAAGAGAAGAAGCACAATACCGACGAGGCTGTGGATGAAATATATTTCAAACCAGCAGCAGTGGCGTGACTGGTTTACCAGACACCGAGCGGAGACCACTCTTCATCCTCTCTGTCCGGCACGCACGCGCATCGTCCCACAGATTGTCAACATGCATGTAGCAATATATATTACTTTAAAATCAACACAGCGTTACGAGGCGGACGTAAATTACGCCGTAAATGTCTTCCGTGTCATAATTATAAAAATTGGATATATTGAATACCTCCGTCACCTATTCACGTCACTTGATACCGAATTTTGTATAAGTTGAGCTAGCGAAATTGCCGCGAGAATGCTATGACCGTAGTATGCAGTAATGTTTCACATAACACGCAGGTCAAGATTATCACGTTTCGACATGTCATTTAATTTAATCCTACATTCACGTCACTAATACAAACTTTGGTACATGTGAAGCTAGTGAAATGAACAAGATAATGCTATGAGCGTGTGTCATGTTTTACATCACACGCGTATCATGATTGCCATGTTTCGACGCGTCTATTACCTTCGTCGTCTATTCACGTCACGTACTACCAAATTAGGTATATGTAAAGCTATTGATACGGCCATGACCACGTCATGAACGTGGCATGTAGCCATGTCCTTACATGGCATGCGTCTCAATATTATACTGTTTGCACCAGCTATATACCATAGTCATCCATTCTCTTCCCGTAATACTAAGCTTGTTATATATGAAGCTAGTGAAACGACTACGAGCGCACCATGATCCTGGCGTGCAGTCATTACTTACATGACATGCATGTCTTGATTTTCACATAAGGCTCTGTCACTTATGTTTGCCATGTAGTCCTGTCATACCATACCAGTTTTGCATAATATGATATGAAAATAACCATCGCAAGAGCAGCATCATCATGAATTATAAATAATGACAACCATGACAACCATGTGATGTTTTTTTTATGTTATGACTGGTCAATGGCGTTCGTCACTCGGCCATGTTATGCTACACTAAGTTTGGTACCAATAACATTATCGAAATGCCCACGAGAATTAAAAGTCCTAGGCGATTAGATAGAATGGTAAGTACGCTCAAACTCGCTGAAGTTTGCTAAAAAATGCTTCGCATATAAAACAACTGCGTCCTTACTTTTTCATCCACTATTCTGCGCCATTACGCCAGCCGTAGATACAATTACTAGTATGGACATGGGCCGGGCATGTAGCGCGTAGACAGGATAACCGCTGGTTATTAAGGGTAACTAATTGCATTCCCAGAGAAGGCAAGCGGGTTAGGGGGAGACAGAACGTTAGGTGGGCAGATAAGAAAGAAGTTTGTGGGTATAAATTGGCAGCAGCAAGCACAGGACCGGGTAACCTGGCCGAACACGGGAGAGGCCTTTGTCCTGCAGTGGACGTAGTCAGGCTGATGATGATGATGATGATGATATATATATTACTCCCAACTGAAGGCCACTTTCTCCTACTATATTTGTTGACAAGGCTGTTTTATATATATATATTTATATATATGAATGAGATCTAACAGACAATAATGCCAAGGAATGTATAGGGGGAGGTATTAAAACAAATGTAATGTAAATAAGAAGAAAGAAAAGTAGGTGATAAATTTGCTAGCCAAGAGCAGGAATTGAACCTACGACCTTCGAATAACGCATTCGATGCTCTAACCACTGAGCTATCACAGCGGCCTTGCCACAACCCAGTTTTTTGGGTTTATATCCCTACTGAAACGTTCCGTATGAAATCTTACGGAAAATATATGGACTCCGTAACATTTCCTTATGCTACATACGGAAAACATAAGGAGTTTAATGGAAATATACGGAAGTTGTATGGCATTTACGGAAAGCTTCTTATGGAGTATACGGAAGGATAAGGAAATTGTATGGCGTATACGGAAAGCTTTTTAAGGAGTATACGGAAAGATAAGGAAACTTATGGAGCATACGGAGAGTTCATTATGGAAGATATGGAAGGATAAGGAAAGTGTATGGAGTGTACAGAAGCTTTCATAAGGAAAATGCAGAATGTAAGGTCTTACGGAAATATACAGATTTTGTAAGGTGCTTACGAAAATGTGCAATAGTGTATGAAAGGCATCTGGATTGTTGCAAAAATGTGGAAACTCTACAGTTGTTGTCACATTTTCAGCAGGAAATTCGAGCTCTATAAAGTTTTAAATGAATTCACAGTGACATATATAGTACAAAAGAATAACGCAGGCTAGTCTGTGTTGTCAGTCACCGCTGTTCGCCCTTTTCCAGAATGAATACAACTTCTGCAGATGACCAGGTGCTAAAGTCTGTCAAACTGAAAATCTGTCATTCACAAGGAATGACAATAACTGTCAATTTACTTGCATACTGTCACACGAAAACAAATCAAGCAAAAAAGCATAACTTCCAGGGCTTGTTTTTTGGTAGAAACAATAATAATGAGAACTAAATTTAATGTGAAAGAATTTGTCAATATTAATGAAACTGTTCTCATTAACATTGGCAAAGAGAAATGTCATTTTAAAATATCGACCATGAGCTTAGCTCTCCTGAGCACCGACTAAAGAAATGAAAATCTATGAAAACTAATTGCATGTAGCCTAAAAATAATTTTTATTGATAGCATGTGCTCCTACACTCTAAATACAGCTATACAGAACTTGCCACAGCTTCACGACAGAAACGAGGTAGGGGCAGAGGGAGTGGTCAAAAAAATAATGAAGTATGAGAGCACAACTGATATGTACGGACATATAATGGTGCTTATCATTGATGCTCGGATGGTCGTGTATAGAGCTGGGTTGTTTTGAGATTTTCAAAAGCATTGTTTCAGACCACCATGCAGATTACGCTTTAATTGTAGTGCTACATAAGACACAACTTATGGGCCAGCTTTAATGAATAAGAAGATTATAGGTTAAACAAATGCTTTAAAATATATCATATCATGGCTGCATGGACGCATACAAGCTATGTAAAGCGCAATAAAGTGAGGACGCATGAGCTTCTCTTGATGCTTCAGTTCTACATAGATGCTTCAACTGTGCTGCAAAGAAATTTAACCAATATATGTGTGTGCAACATTGTCCATTTTAAACTATCTATATGCATATATATAATTCCTACTGCGAGTTAAGCTACGTAGCACTCCATAACTCTTCCTTTTATTAAAGGCAATTTTTCAAACAATCAACGTTATTCATTTTCTGTCTCATGACTTCGTGCCCGCAATTCTTGGTTTGGCTCGATCACAATTGTGCAGCCCTTATTTTGGAGGAACCAAAAACATCAACCAAAATATACTTTAGAACTGCTTCTCGGTGATATTGCCTTCCCTCAACTGCCACAGCTTGAGATGAGTCATATAGCAAGTCACGCGCATACCTAGGGCCTACCCTTGAAGAAACTGGTCCGGCTGTGAAATGCTCAGTTTTATCTCAAATAAATTTTTTGGTTTGAGTTATCTCACTTCTCGAGTCCCTCCACAATCAAGCAGACCCAATGTTCCCCTTAGTCCTTACTTTTGTTATATTATAAAATAAAATAAAAAATTAATAACCAAAACAAAAATACTAATAACTGTTGCGCAAAAAACACAGTCCCACATACGTACTTGAACGCAATATTGCTTTTATTTTGTTTTAGAACCTAAGGCATTAGAAAAGATAGCAGTACAATAAAAACGTTGAAAAAAAAATTTGGCTTGGCGGGACTCGAACCTGCGCCACTCAGTTGAGCCCGTGAACTGAGGGCGTTAGCTTGCTGAGCTAGTCGTGGTGAAGGGGCCTTGTGTGTTTAAGTTATGTATATAAAGTTGCTTTTTTACACGCTATGTGTTGTCATATTTATGCACGATATGCGATCGTATCTATTGTTGTGTGCATATGTTTTGTGATTGTATATACGTCACATGCTTTTCGCATGTCTTTCAACTATAGATTGCTGCCCCGCCGCGGATGAAAAGAAGTATTTTTACACCCACACACAAGCTTGAGCAGTTGAAGGTTGTTTCCCGGGGCTCTCTTGCGATTAAGTCGGCCACCACAGGGAATTAGAATGATACGCCATTATTCCCTGCATCTGGCTGTATTCCACTTAGTAGCTCTATCGCTTGATGACATATCGAGCGCGGGGCGCGACGCTATTGCGCACGACCATGACTCGCGTAGCGGCGATGTCAGCTGATTGCGCCGGCCGGCTTGCTTCGATTTGCTTCAGAGCAAAGAAATGTCATACCTTGAAAGATTGCGTACTGCACTATGTCAAAATGTTCCTGCTTTGTAGCCATCCTATGATTCATTGAGAGTTGATAACTCTGATATCACTACTGTAGAGCTTTGCGTCGGCGACACGCACCGAACGTGAAACCGCACTACGTTAGTCGTAGAAGCAGTAGGAGGCGTTCGTCTGCTAGAGCAAAAACAAAACAGACCTTTGAAACTATTCATAAGTTGTAACTTGTTTTTTGAATAACCGTTTATCACTTTTAAAGTTATTTTGCCAGATAACGTACTTTTTTTTCAGTTTATAGCAGCGACAGATGTTTTTTTTATTTTCCTCACACAGATATCCAAGTCAAATCCATTCACAGCTAAAGCCACATGTTGTTTGTCTTCTTTGTTAACGTAGGCATACCGTTTCGTTGCATCTCTCATGTGTTCGCGCTGCTACACACGAGAGCACGAAATGTTAAATTTACGCAAGGAAGGGCCGTTCCTCGTTCGTAAGATGTGCTAAGATAGCGCCCTATTCGCGCGGTTGTTCGAGTGCGGATCAAGTGCGAGTCGTCCAAGGAATCGGCGGGTTGGGCGGGCGCTCGAAGGACTCCGAGGTGACGGCTGACGCCTGTGGTTGCTTCCCTCAGGACAGTGTGAAAGAAACTAAAGGTAAGAGGGACACTTTTATGTAGACCAAGTATGCCACTCAGTGCAAGTGTGTGTTGCTGCACTCGAACGAGGCGTCGTGAAACGGCAACCTTACGCGCCTTTGCGAGTGCGGTTGCCGATTCGCTTTGACAACGCTAACGCCAGCAGAGCCATGGCGCATCGGCGCGGCCTTACTGGAGCTAATTCGAGACAACTGCGGCAACATGCATGTTTATGGTGATCGATTTTTTCATTTGTGCAATGTAGTGAGGAAGACGCACATGGCGCTTGCTACGTTGTTGATTAAACGAAGCCTGCAGTGCCATTTGATGCAAAGCAGCATTTTGTTTACGTTCGCGGGCGATACAATTTGTAACTTGGCTCGATTCACCTAGCCAACCGCCCTAGTGGGTTGATTAGCATACGTTCACGGTAGAGCGTTATTATGCCCCGAAACAGTGGCGTGTGCTTGTTGAAAGATATAATGTGTGTGCCTAGTGTAGAGAGAGAGAGAGAGGTGTTCGTGCAATCTGCATGTGTACCTGCAAGACGCTTTTGCTTGTAACTAATAATGTACCGGCCAGCACCTACATTGTACGCCTGACTTTGAAGAAAACTTGCATGCACAATGTGAGATTTTGTAATCTGCCAGAGTTGCTTTTTATAAAATAATACACTGCCAGCATGTTCAAAATATGTTTCGCTGCTGTGTGGCAGGGGTGCGGTTATCACGCTGTTGTGTAGTTGCTGATGCAAGCACTTATAGTTTTGATGCGTTAATATTTCTCATCTAACTCATCAGGTGTTAGGCTGTTTCAGCACAAACAAGGTATCTTCCAGCCCGGTGACCATGCAATTTTTTCCTGCACACAACGCAAACACCGAGATGTATCCCACTCGCAGATGGTCGCGTCAAGTGCATATTTACCTTGACTAAAATGTCGAATCAAGTTTTTTCATCGACCGGTCCCTGCCCTGAGTGCTAACGTCTTGGCAAACAAGACACATTGTTATGGACACTGCACACACCACACACAATATTCTCAGTTGAACCAATATTCTCAATACCTTTCAATGCACACTACATGCCGCAATCAACAGTGCACATTTTTGAAGACTATGCCGCTGTTCCTCGCACAGGCCATTACGTGTGTTCACTTCTTCAAGATAAACAGACAGCGTGGCAAATATTTTACCACACAGTTTACCACACAGCTAGACGTTTGCTGACACATACTACAGCTAATGTCGACATTGTAACGTGAAGTGTAAGCTTTGAAAAATTAAAACTTGCCCCAAACACCGCACGACTGTACCGGGCTGAGCCACCAGCGGGAGTGTTTTTCCAGCCACACCTTTTACATGTGCCAGTGACATCATGCTGTGACGTACCTTGGTAGGGGCCTATCGCTGCATACTTTATGTGAATGAGGGTCCTGTTAGTGAAAGCAGGCATTGTTGATTTCGTAACTTGTTCATTCCCAACTGGACCTTCATTTGCACGAGTTGTCGGACTGATAATCAGGCGAACTTTTGTGCAATAAAGTGTACAGTTGGGAGTCTGTGCTTGCCCCATACTGTTGTTACTGGTGTTTCTTGTTGTTACTTTGCACTGCTCATTACTGCTCACCTACATAAACTAGCCTATCTTGCCACTGTTTTGGACAAGATGCAGCTGGCAAGTGCGATAGTATTCATAACTCTAAATTCTCAAGCAAAAATTATCAATTCATATTCAGTTAGTTGCATTCATATCAGTACATTATAAGAAATCATTGATTAAACATGAATCCATGTTCCTTCACATAATGCTCACAACTTTTATATCAAATTGAATGGTGTTTATAAAAAACATGGGTTTTAGCTAAACTTCATGCTCTTTTCTCGAACAGCTGACAAATAGCTATTGCATGCTTACTTGCCATGAATTGGACTGTGTTTGAAATACATTGCAATTCTTCACCGGACTGCCAGTACACTTCACATTGGGGGAACATTTATTAACCATGGATTGAATTATTAAGAACGGAAAGAAAGAAGCGGCAGGCCTGGATACTTGATAATGGCATCCGTTTTGCTACCCAGCGCATTATCATGCAAACTTCCTATAGAGTGGTTATGCGTCTTGCATGTGTGTCTGTAAACCAAGAACTTTGTGTAGAACTATATCTTACAAATGGTTGCAGGACTGTGGAGGCTGTAGGGCTGCTTAGAAATGGTGGAATCCCTGGACATGTGTTCAACCTTGCTGCATCAGCTCCTTGGTGTTTTCACGGCATCTTTACAGATGTGTTGGGTGAGTAAAACAAGCAGGTTTCAACGCAAGGAAAAGTATAATATGGCAGCACCTCTTGTGCGTGCCTTACATCCCAAGTGTGTCAAATATTTATCTTGCACCTTGTGGCCTGTAATTTTTAAAGAGACACTTCTTTTTGCTTTATATTTGAGTCTTGATGCTTCGACACCAATGTATTTGTGCTTGACAGCAAGTGTTCTTGAACAAATAACTGATCTCAATAATGACAAAACATTCTTCATACTTGGTGCTTAGCATAAGCTAGCACATATCTGTTGCAGATTCAATCATTCATTTTTTGCTGGGATGATAATGGGCAAGTAGCAAAGGCAAGTTCAGATTGGAGTGGTCGGTGACGTCTGTTTAGGCTCTGCCACATTGCTTTGCAGCCAGAGTTACTTGTGGCCACATATACAATGAAGCCACATGACGTGCATTCTAAATGAGATTACCATATGTATTTCACTGCATCTTAATATGTGCCAAAGAAATGCAGATATCATTAGCTTGCCACTAGAAAGGGATCCTAAACCAACACAAGGTTGAAATTTAGTCGTGGTGTTGCAGCTGTGTACGACTCTACAATGGATGCATAGCCGTGATAATTTGTCTATATGTTGTCTCAATAGTAATGTCACACACATTGTACGATACAAAAGAGGTCCTCGCTTATTTCGCTTTTTTTCGCTATGCTTCTTTTCTCTCCTTGCCATGTGCTCCTCCTCACTGTACAAGGAGCAAGAGCAGTGGGCACACAAACACGTATTTAAAAAAAATGTTGTAAGGTGAGCACTGAGAAGCTGAACACTTTCAAAAGGCTCAAAGAGGTAAAGGTATTGTTTCTAGCTACTTTTTGGGCACCCATAGCTAGTTGTGCTGCTGCAGTTAAAAAAGAAAGTTAAATGTTAAAAATTATTTGGAGGTGGTTTGGCACCCATAATTGCAGTTACATACAGAACTAGGTTTCAATGCGTAAGCAAAATCTGTTAACTCTAAATCAATCCTAATGATATCTGAAATTCAGGAAATATTCACAGAAAAGCTCAGGAAAAGGCTAAGTGGTTGCCCCTTGAACGTGAAGGAGATACCCTTCTTCTAAAAGGTCAATAGACAGTCTAGTAGTCTCGATATTACATGCACTATAAAATATTCTGGTGTGGTGCTTTTCATGCATGTTATAATGAGAGGGGTTTTTAATAGAACTGTTGTCACTTTGACCTGCGTTGCTGAAATTGTTCACATAGTTATAATACATGAATGACATTATGCCTTTAGATTTTATGCAAATTGTTGGCTTACCCAGTCGGTTTAACTTGATTTGGATAAAATCATAAATGCTCTGAAATTTTTTTACTATACAGCAGGTTTATTTTTAAAATACGCGACCATTGATGTGAACGCAGTTGGTGGCGTGCTTGATTAATCCTTCACTATCACCACTCTAACTACACCTGCTACAGTGCATAGTGTGACAAAAGTAATGGTACTTAACAAAAGTAATGGTACTTAACTGGCAGCATACACTTTCATGTCTAAAAATAGGTTAAAAAGCCTGGTAAAAATGTGTGTACGTTTTTTTTTCGCTCCAACTAAATATTCTGGTCTACTCAAAGTAGCTTCCACTCTTTTAAGTTCCTCAAACTTTTAGGTGTTCAAAAGAAGTATCAATGCCATATACTTTCTTTGTCAGCCTACTCACCACTCTAATAATGAGAATTACCCGACAATATAACCCAGTAAAATAAAGGGATGTTATAAAAAGTAATGTCAATTCAATTGTCAAAAAACCTTGCCAAGTTACGTTTTTGTTCACTTTTCTTTTCACAATTTTGTTAAAGTTACTTTTGATAACATCCCCTATAGTTTGTTTGGCATCATTTTCTGCTAGTTCTCATTATAATGTGTTCAACAAAGACAACAAACTCTTAAATTTATAGTTCTTTCCGTTACTCATGAATCTGAAACAGTGAATCTCAGTAATCTTAGCGGTGTGTGACTTGTTTTTTTTTTTGATCAGTTGTGCATGTGTTCAAGTACATGCATTTAGGTGGGAGGGCGAACTATTGTCTCCTCCTGTGACTAGCAGATTTTCTGAGAACGGACAGATGCATAATGCTGCCAAAGAAGTATAGGGATATAGGAAGTAATCGTTACGTAATTGCAATCGTAATGTAATTGCCAGTAGGCAAAAAAAAGGTGTCCCACACTCGCCATAATGGTAACAGGCAGCGCTGACTGACTCTTCCATGTATAAATGCACATATATACCATGCAAAATGGATGAGTGATAGCCGCCATGGTAGCTCAGTTGATAGAGCATCGGACATGTTATTCGAAGTTCGCAGGCTCGGTCCCTGTACAGGGCAGGTTATCTTTTTTTTTTCCTGCCCCGCCACGGTGGTCTAGTGGCTAAGGTACTCGGCTGCTGACCCGCAGATCGCGGGTTCGAATCCCGGCTGTGGCGGCTCCATTTCCGATGGAGGCGGAAATGTTGTAGGCCCGTGTACTCAGATTTGGGTGCACGTTAAAGAACCCCAGGTGGTCAAAATTTCCGGAGCCTACCACTACGGCGTCTCTCATAATTATATGGTGGTTTTGGAACGTTAAACCCCACAAATCAATCAATATCTTTTTTTTCCTTCTACTTTTCTTTCTTCACAATTACAACACTTCTATTCTTCTTGAAGATTTTCTGGTGTAAAAAGGGTACCTTATAATCTGAAGAGGCAAACAGAATGTGCCAGTGTACGAGTTAGCTCTTGTAGTGGTTACAAGTAAGATATGTTTTGAAGAATAAATTCTGCCACTTGCCTAAAGAATGGCTACAGGACATGGCGCTGGATGCACTTTGTTATTTTTGAATCAAGCTATCTTGTATTCTATTTTTATAAATTACATGGGATACACATGACTGTATCACACACTTTAACGTCACAAAGATTATGCAGCGAACAATGTTATAAATGCGAAATTGCATAAGGATAAGGTGAAAACTGCACCCTCAACGAGAACGTACAGAAAGCACAGGGTGCAGGCGTCATTCCTTCTGCCCGTGCTTTTCAAGTGCGAGCTGTTTTCACCTCGTTCTGACCAACTAACTAGATTGAGATGTGTTGTTATAGTGCAAGAGGATGCTCCACGGGAAACTAGGTTTGTCTCAAAGTCTGTGTGTGTCTTTCAACCTATATGATGCCCGGTTCAAGAGTTCATGCAGACCAGATCGTGTAAAACAGGACCGTGTAAAATGGACCGTGTAAATAAAATGGACCATGTAAATAAACAGGATCGTGTAAAATGTCGTTTTTGTGTGCAACTGTAGTTGTGGTTGTGCTGAATGACCTTTCTTTATATACACTACATAACAAACTTGCTTCTTTAGAGTCGAGTGCATCTTCAGATCGATTGTAAATGTTTGCATATACGAGGCCTTAAGTTTTATAAGAAATTCCTCAGTGTGCCACGAGGAAATGTGTGTTCAGCAAAAATTTGTATATCATTATATACAACTCTTAAAGCCTCGTCTACAACTTCATGCAGGTTGACCTTGAGCAGAAAACGAGGAGCGGCAGCAGCCCCCAGAAAAGAGCAAGCACCCTCCAAGCTCCCGAAGCTCTCTTCGACAGGAACAGCAAGGTCACTGTGTGGCATTGAAAACCATTGCAAGGAGTGCCTTATCAGTACACTGTGCTGCTCTTTCATCGCAGAAGACGAAGTTGACCACTCCAGAGGAACTTCACGCTGTGTATTGTGAGTGCTTCAGTGGTTTTGTTTTTGTCCAGCCAGCAGTTAAGAAATCATGTGTCAGATTCAGCCAGGATGGCTAGAGGGAGTCAGGCAGGCATGTTTGGACATTTGTCTAGCCAAGTAGTGCCAATTTTCGCACTGGTCTTGTTGGAGTTACTGCCACAATCACAGAAGCTATGTCACCTCTCTAAATGTACAGATGTGTCGGGGAAGATTAGCTGCATTAGGTTTTTCTATAACTGATAGCTGCCAACATTCTTCATTATACAGGAGTTTTGTTCCTCACTTATGGGTGTAAAGCCCTCTACAGAAAAAATGCAACACGTCTACTCCCAGAAGACTCCAAGACCCTACTTGTAGGTTTTTTCGGCTTGTATCATAAGCACCTCGTTTTGGGTACATGAACGTTTTATAAACATGTAAAGCGAAAATTTTGGGTGGCTGGTCGTTTTGTCGTTATCTTGTTCCTCGCAGTATTCTTAAGAATGTTGTGCATTACGTTGTCAATCTGGTTCATGTGCATAGAAGACATTACGAAGTTTCAGGCTACAGTATAAAAAGCCTGGAAGCAAGCTATCAATAATTTTAAACAGAGTTGCTTAATCTGATACATGATACATCACTAACCTTTCGTGCGTATTCATCAATGTAAGCTCGTCTTAGTGTTATCCAAAATGAAGATGTGAGTCGGCAGATGGAAACATCTAGTGGGGTAATCAGGGTGAACAGTAGAAGTGCTTCAGACAGGCTGGCCGATGTTGCGATAGGAGGACCTATTTTTTAGAAGTCACCTTGTCATCCTTGGCGTGTTAGTTTAAATGGGGTCAGTAATGACATCATCTTTTGGTATAGGCGTGTGTGCCTGTTGGAAATGTTTGTCTGAAAAAAAAAACCTATAACGCAGAAGAGTGCAGCCCTTGCTTATTTTCCAGTTAGGTTGCGCTGATACAAAGTGTTCTCCTGTGGGAGGTTGGGGGGTAAGGGAAGCAAAAAAAAGATAAATGATAGAAAAGAAGAAAAAAGAAGAAAGAAAAGGGGAATGCAAAGTAAAAGTAGTGCTACACTGCTCCTACTTTGCATCCCCCCTTTTCTTCTTTTTTTCTTTTGTTTTCTTTTTTCACCTTTTTTGTTACATTTGCATTGTCCCATCTAGTGCATGAATCAATTACACATGGCTTTGCTGTAGCAAAGATGCCTATGTGGTGTTGGATTGAACAGTGCATTGTACTTTATTTAGTTAATTACAGACTGATCAGTCTTGCAATAAGTGCTTCCTGTCTATCACCACACACGTTCAATTGAAAAGTTTGTGCTTGGCTCTTAGTATGCTGGTATATAGCTTGTGTCTTGGACTACTCAAAATGAATGTTATTTTGCTGCTGTTTATGGTAATGAATTTATCCAACATGAAAATATCTTGCCTTCTGAACTTTGTTGGACCTGCCTTTCTTTTTCTTTCCTATGCAGGCATTGTATGTGAGGGAGGCAGTAACAGAGAGGTGATAGCTTGAGCTTCGGAAGAATAAATGCTGGCAGTGAGGCAATTACGCATCAAACATCCCAGCCATTTTGCCAACCGTCCTAAATGTGTTTTGAAAAAAAAAATATTGTGCTCGTTTACTGTATTTTTCTGAAAACAGCAAAATGCTAAAGTATATCGCAGAGAACAAAATATTAGGCCACGTTGGTGCCTTCTGGACTTCCCAGGATGTCGTCTGGGTGTTGTTTGTAAAAAGTAAAGTGTTTCAAAAATACTGCCTCTTCTACACCAAATTCGGTCTTGGTATTAAGTAAAGGTGATTGTGTGTAATGCATGAAGCTCAGTAATGTTAGTGCAATTTTTTCGCCACATCAAATGCAAGGAAGCAGTTCTCTTTATATGGCAAGTTATATGATTACACTTTGTCTTAAAGTAGAAATGAATTTTTGAAGGTTTCTTATGATGGCTGTTTTCTGCATTTGATGTACGACAGCTTCCGTTCCGAAGTTCCCCATGGCCCTCAATTGGAGACTTCAAAAATCATTTTCCTCATTTAAACGAAAATTGTAATGAGAACACTTGCCATGTAACAAGAACTGTTTATTTGCTTTCAACTTACATATAAAAGTAATTTTCAATTAGACAAACACACAGCTCAAATTGCATCTCAATGTGGACAAAAACGATTATATAGTGATATTTGTAATCTGGACCTAACATTATTTTTTTTCGTAAAATATAACTTCTGTGCAGTGAGTATTTGTGGCTGAAATATTCATACAAAATGCAGTATTGCCATACAAGAAATGCAAACAATAAACAGTTTGGCTGAATTCTTCAAAGCCTATGTAACAGAAAAATTGCACTAATGTTACTTGACTTCAAATACTTTAAGAAGCATTTTTACTTAATATGTAGATCAAATTTGATATGGCAAGAAAAAGCGGTACTTTGAAACTTTCCTCACAAATAACACCCGCACGACATTCTGCGAAATTCTGAAGGTACTCACGTGACCACTACTCTTTTCTCTTCAAAACATTTCTGCAAATAACTATTTTCAGAAGAGTAAATTACCATCATTTTTTAAACTATACATCTGTGATGGTCGCCAGGCAGTATGGTTTGTATGTTTGGTGTAGAATAGCCCTGTGCAAAACACAACAAATGGCTGAGCATCCTTTGACGCTCGGGCAATTTCGAAAGCATTTGTTTGTTAGCAGCAATTCAGTTAAGCCCTTGTCTTTATGCTTAGGCCCAGAAACAAAACACAAATAATTAAAGTAGTCCTAAGAGTCATGTAGTCTCACTGTTCCAAGGTTTGTGGAGCCAAATTTAGTGCAAGCTTCACCATTTTTTAAAAATTCAGATTCAACCGACAGGTTTTGGAGGCACAGTGCATTTTCAGCTAACTTGTTTCACACCAGTTACTTTGATAAAAAGCGGAAAGTAGAGGTAAAAATACCAATTTAAAGGCATTGTAGGTAATAACAAAAAGGACTGCTTTCTTTTTTTTGTGTGGTGCTTTGCCTGAACGCTGTGCTTTTTGTGGTATAGTTCATTGTCTAGTGAACATAGGCATTAAAAACTAACATTAGCCATGTTGAGGTCGATTTCTTGGTTAGAGTCATAGTAGCCATATAAATAATTATGACTTCAAACTTGACTGTTCTTTTGAAGATTTTTTCCTTGCATAATGATATTTGAGAGTCTTAGTCAATTTTGTTATAAGAAAACGTGATGTCATAATAGGGTCACTTTTTGTAGAGTCGTTCAGTTCTACCTTACCTTTTACATTCCTAATAGAGCAGTTATTTTCAATATCGGTATTTAAAATGGAATGAGCATGCTGTATGTAGTAAGGTGTACAGATAGCACATGCACCCAACTTTTCTGTTGGCAGTTTATTTCTGTTATTCTTGATTTATATGTGGGTTTCACGTCCAAAAACCACTATATGATTATGAGAGACGCCGTAGTGGAGGGCACTGGAAACTTCGACCACTTGGGGTTCTTTAACGTACACCCAAATCTGAGCACACGTGCCTAGAGCATTTCTGCCTCCATCGGAAATGGAGCCGGGGTTTGATACCGCGACATGCGGGTCAGCAGCGGAATTTCTGTTACTCTTGCTCCCCTATATGTGTGCAGTTCGGTTATAGTTATCTGGCTTGCACAGATTTTTAGTGGCACCTGCCTGGTCCTGCTTGCTTTCATGGTGATTTTAACCTTCATAAGTTGCATAGGTTTAACTCTCAAAATTGTTCAAAATGCCAATTTTGTGCACAAACTGTATAGTTTAAAGGCAGCAGATGTACATGCACCACACTATTAAAGAACATTGAGAGCTTTCACTTGCAGTTCCTAAAGTTTTACTGTGCAGGAAGCGTTTAAATCATAATTTCATAAGGACATAATAATCGATTATCTCTACCATTAGAAAATCATGACAACCTAGTTATTTTCACTGTGATAAGCATGCTGTTTTTTTTGATGTGGCAGAGCTAATTTATACACTCATTCCTTCTTTTATTCACATATGCATAACATGAAGGATTGTGTGCCTTAAATTTTCAGTTTCATTCTGTGTGTTATATTTCTTGTGCATGTTAGCAATTGTGCTAACATGTGTCTCTGACATTATTTGTGCCAATTATTTTCATTTCCAGGTGCCCATGAAGGACACATAAGTTCTATCGCAGTGACCTTCGAAATTTACAGTGGTGCCGGAGCCTCAAGCAGCATTTCGCCGATCTCCACAAGGCATTCATGAGATAAACACAGCGCCACACTTTCACAGTGCTATGATTATTATTTATGTTTAAACATTTCGTTTTAAATTGCTGTTACATTGTGCACCATCCTGTGGCTTAGGTGGCTCGTGAAATTGCGGTGCAGTCACCTCATTTGTGTACGATCAACACTGCAATGTCACTATTCACAGCTGGAGCATACAGACAAATAAAAAACATATTGATTGTAGCAGGGCTGATGTGTATATTAATGCTTCTCTTGATAATAATAACTTTATAAGTTCTTTAAGTCTTGCATAGAACACTGCATAATGTGTTGCAATGTAACCACCATTTATGATCGCTAGCATGTTAATTTAGTAGTTTTGTAATGTATTTTATTTAAAAGGTAATTTTGCTTCCGCATCACGACAATTAGTAAGATGCCGATGATTCAATCCCTCATCATGCACGTTTAAGAAATATTGTGATTTGTACACAGTATTGCATGTACTCAAGATGTGGTTCTATCAATTTACACATTATTGCTTTGCACTAGATTCAGACGTAACATGCACACATTTCAGTAATTTCCGCATGATACGTCTTTCCATAAGATGCGGAGTCCGCATCATACGTCTTATGCGGAGTCCGCATCATACGTCCCTATGCGGAGTCCGCATCATACGTCTTCCATATTCCAATATTCCGTATGTGAGGTCCTCC